>OZ021731.1:21253592-21853592 GCA_963978545.1 Linyphia triangularis
CGTTGCGCCGTCTATCGGTTATGACGGGAGAGCGCACGTGATTGGTTGATCGGAGTCGCCGGCGGCAGTAAATATAAAATGTTTGGTTTACTGGAACCAGTCGCCTGATGACGTCACATGACGTCACTGGCTGGCGATCTAAACTGGAACTTCGACTGGTAGCTTGTAAATCAGGTCTTATTTTCTAAATCTGTGTCATCGTTTTCTCTTGAAAATTCATAGTCATTCATTGGAATGAATATACTTTTCTGAACTGCGAAAATGATTCAAATCTATTAGCAGCTTTTTGAGATTAAACAGCCTTTGAAAAAAATTAGCTTTAATGCTTTATTTTACTTAGAGATTTAAACTTTACTGGTGCAGGAAGAATTCGCATGTAAAATTGCTTCCCGCAGTGTAAAGAATTGTAAATAAAAAAGTTAGCGCAATTGACGACTTATGAACATAATGAATTTTAAATCGGTCTTGCGCACCTTAGGATTAAGAATAAAAAACCCAATTTATTTATCCATCTTTACACGCGTTGTTTTTTAAACGATAATTATACCTAACCTTTCGGAGTTCAGTTCATTGGTCTATATGTAATAGCTTAAATGATTAATTTTTATATTATGCATTATAAATGGTTATTATGTATAATAACCAACTACATATATTACAACAATTTATTATGTATAATATTCAAATCATTCAAATTAATCACACACACACACAAATATGGAATATAGGGACAAAATTTATAATTAAAGACTTTTTTTTTTATTAAGATAGCTAATTTGTTGAAACTATTAACTGTTCAGTTTAACTCTGTTTAAAAATTAATGTAATTTAGTTTGTTTTCCCAATACAACATAAACTTGTTGTACGAACATGTACGAACATGAACATTGCAGAAATTTTAAAGCAACTAACAAAAACATTACAAAGTATTATATTGTCTCAAGCAGTTTAATATGATGCTTTTTTATTTTTCACAAAGAGTCAGTCGTTTAAAAAAATATTTTTCAATTATGTATTGTAGCAACATTGTTCTACACTGTTTTATTATTCTAATTTTCGTGGTTGCGGTGTTCAGTGTCTCTTTTAATTGTTTATTATTTAGTTCTTGAACATCTACCTATTTCTGTAATGTAAAATGTAAATTTTATTTGTTATGAAAAAATGTAATGATGTTAAATTTAACTTACGTCGAATCAAAAGAAAGGAGAGTGTTGCTACATTGAAGAAAAGTATCTATGTATCAAAACAAGCATTTTACAATACTATCCTACCTTTTATTCAACTTCCAAAAATATATCCGTACCGCGCGAAAAGAACATTTCTACTTCAATTGGTGTTCTAAAGATAATCACTTCACATTTTTACGTCGAATAAAAATAATGAAACTGTTGCCACCTATAAACAACAAATAAAATTATTTCAAGAAGAAGTGTATTTATGCATGGCTAGGTCACATTCACTTGTTATGTTCGCAAGAAAACGGAATTAGCATTTTGCTTGGCTAATGGAATGTGAGAATTCAAATTTGTTTGAAAGGGGAATTTTGGTAGGTTACAAACATGTCAAAAACACTCAATGAATGAAACTCCTTTCAAAACATTACTTTACATAAGGTATATGACAGATGAAAGAAAAAGTCCGAAAACTAATTACTTAACAAACCTAATATTGCTGTATGATATATTTTAACCAAACGGAATAATATTTGTTTAAGACCAAAGTTTGAACGTGAAGTTGTATTACTGCAAAATATTTTTAAATGCAAAGCAAACCACATAAACATTTCAAAAGCAGACGATTTTCATGAGAGCTCTTAGAAAATGTACCTTAAATAAATTAGAATATGAGATGAGCTACTGTATTATTCAATTCTGTAACATAGTATGCCATTTTGTTATTTTGTATCTATGTTGCGTGGGATGACAAGACGACGGAAATTGTTCTCCAAACAAATACTCCCAAATAACAGTATTATATAGGCGTGAGATAAAGAACAAACAAGCTCATTCATTATTCCAAACTTTCACTCCCAGTTTTCTAGTTTACTATGCAAATGATGATTGCCCAAAGAAAGCAGATGTTACACACCCTGGGCTGGGCTTGGAAAAATGACAAAGCGTGAAGAGCATCTGGTCTTTTATTCTTGATTTTCCTGTAGATGTATTACTTTTACTGCTCGCTGTATACTAACTCACTTTGTTGGTTTTGTTTCGCCAAATCTTGCAACTCAATTTTATACACATTCTCTGAAGGCCTATCGACTTGAAACTAGGAAAACACGTTCTCAATTTCTAAATATTCTGTCAAACATAATTTGAGTAGCAATCTATAATAACAGTGTCCTCGTAAGGTAGGGAAGACCTATGTACCTAGGGCCGCCTTTTCTTCAATGTACAAAGAATGAGCCACTGATCAGTTTAAAAATGTGAAACTGATATGCATACATCGTTATAGTAATTACTTCCCATTGGGATTAATTCAGGGTTATTAAAAATTCCCTCCCCTGGGTTTCGAATAGAGGTCGGCGATATATCGATATGACGATATTTTTATTGATATTTTTAAAAAAATATCTATAGTAAAAATATTGATACAAATCACCGATATATCGATATTTTCAAACATTTTTAGTTTTTTGATGATCGTTTTATAGTTCCATGTGTTTTTTCGATTTTTATTATTCCATTTTTAAAAACCTCAAAACTTAAGTTTGGACTTGGCTAAGAGACAGTTAAAATGGCACCCTAACCAAAAAGAAAACATAATGTAACGGAAAGATAAGATCATTTATTGTAGTCATCAGCAAAATATGCTGTAAACTACTTTTCAAAATTTCTTCTTTAAAAAATAAATGAGAGTTTATGCATTGACATCCAAATGTATTTTATTTATTCTGATTGATAATATAATTTATTTATTAAAACAATTTTTATAATTTATTTATTAAAACAATTTTTATAATTTATTTATTAAAACAATTTTTATAATTTATTTATTAAAACAATTTTTATAATTTATTTATTAAAACAATTTTGGCATGAATTCAAGAAAAAAAAAATTTGCCCCGAAAAACTTCGTTTCTGGCAAAATTGAAAATCAAATAAAAAAATAAATAATATATCGATACTTTATCGATATATTTTTTTTTCAATGCAACGATATAATATCGATATTTATTTTGAACGATGTTTCCGATCTCTAGTTTCGAAGCAAGGACTGGACTTTTCGGCAGGAACTGGACTATCGCATTGATGTATGCCGTGTGACCAAGGGTCCACACATAGAACACCTGTAAGCTATGTAAATAAAACTTGAATTGTTTCTGTATTCTTTCAAATGTTCTTATTTGCTGTAATAGTCTTAGTTTTTTTTACTCTAGCGCTTCAAAACCCGGGAGAGAATTCTGAATAACCCTGTATAAATATACTTAAAATAATAGATTCTGTCAAATAGTAGGTTTTTAAAGAAATTTCACAGATGGCCCTAGGTACAAAACCTCGTTTTTCCTAGGGCCAGTAGCTGATGTATCTAGGGCCATTCTCTTTAAGTGAGGTTTCAGTCCATAAGGAATAGAAAACAAACATACACAGAGGAATTTTATAAAAAGAAACAATATCAAGTAATTATCAGTCATTGGTTTATCATATAATAACTACAATAAATTGCAATGTGTCAAATCATTAGCGAATTACAAGTATTTTCATAACTTCAAAAACTGATTCCAAAAAAAACGAGCTGCGTGCATTATCGCTTTGAAGCACCAAAAGATTTTGGTTTTGGCAATTGGAACACAATAAGCAACTATGTGGCCTTAGGTACACGACTTGGCAATTTCGTATAAAACGTTTTCTTCTAAAGATGCACATTGGGAAAGGACTTATTTAAACTTCTCATTTAGTACTTAATGTTACAAACAAAATTATTTACTAGAATTCAAAGAAAAATATTTGACTTAACTTTGTAAAACAATAAAAGCATGAGCTGCAAAATGTTACTGAAGTTCATATAAAAACGTTTTCCACTTATAACTTGTCATAGTTTTCTCCTCTAAGATTTCAAAATGGCTGCCAAAAGAGCAATTGGGTGTTACCACTTACCCAAGTGAGTGAAAAAACTTAGAACTAAATATCATTCAATAAAAATGGGGTGGCCCTAGGTACACAAATCTAACCTACTTGCCTGTAACTTTTTGTCGCTGAGAGGCAGTATAGTTTAATTTTATAAATATTCTCAGAGTTAAGACAAGAATCTTTAAAATTAAACTAGATTTTTTTAAAATGTTGAATTCAGATTTTAATTCTGTTTAAAACATAAAATAATTGACAATTAAGAACGAAAACTTTAAAAATTATAAAAAGCGCTTGAAAGTAACTTTCTAAAACCAATACTTTCGTCTTTGACTCTCAGAAAAAGTTTCTCGTGTACTTGATAAGCTTTTTCAATTGGAGCGATTAGAGTCTGTTTTTTCTCGCTCAAAAATTGAACTATTCACTTCTGTTTCAAACTAACATAACTTAAATTCAATAATAAGAACTTCAATAAGTACAAAAAAAGTATTTTAAATTAACTTAAAAAAAAAACTATTAACTTAAAAAATTATACTTTTCACTTTCAATTCTCAGTTAAAGTTTGCCAGCGTTTTATTTAATTTTACAATTCAAGCGAGAATAGTTTTTTTTATCGTTGCTGTTTACAATACTTAGGTATATGCAAAAGTTGCTTAATTCTGGTACTTTTTACTTTCAATTCCGCAAATGTTTACATAGAATAATGAAAGTATGGCATTCGGTAAAAAAAAAATTTAAAAAATAGATTTTCGTGCATTTCTCCACGGTTTGGAACAACCTGATTTCAAAAAAGTGATCTACAAAAAATTTCTGTCTGTGTGTATGTGTGTACGAGGTCAGCATAACTCCCAAACAAATTTACCTACGATGTTCAAATTTTGTGTTATTGTTGGTGAGGGCACAAGGACCTACCATTAAGGTTTTCGTTAAAATCGCCCATGTGCAATGTGCATAGAGTAGCTGCCATTGAAAAAAAAATCATGTTTTTAAGTAATTGCTAAAAAACGGCTCAAACGATTTTGTTCAAAACCGCTGTGGCACTGCCTCTTAAATTGTTCTAAACATCCCCACCTCCGAAATTCCCGTAAAAATGCTTTAATCGAGTAAAAAGTTGAAAAACGAATGCTTTTAACACAGAGCTCTCTTTCCTAGATCCATCAACGATCGTTTTTTCTTCTCTGCTCTGTTTCACTTATAAGTAAGGATAATATAAGAATTATTGATGAGTATATCGCCAAAATCACCATTATGGCGGAGTTCTTTTTTTCTTTACAAACCCATTCAAAAGTTATCTCAAAAAATAATGTCACACTGGCCATTTTTACTAAATGAATGATGAAAATATAAGTACTGTAGATGACACAAATCCACGTCAGTATTATAGTGTAATTGAGAGTTGTGCGATGTTCCACACCCTAAGTTTTAAGTTATATGTTAGACCATTTTTATTTTGAAAAGGTTACAGATCTTGATTTGAAAAGCTAGCAGCTTCTAATTTGGTGTGTATGAAATAGAGTCAGGGATACTCATAAAAATCGCACAGCCCGCTGAAATTTCAAATGCTTCCAAACGTGCCATACAAATAAATAAGAGCAGATAAAAAGTTAGAAAACCGTTTTTAATCGATACATACTTAAAAAAATTAAAAAAAAAAAAAAAAGGTATAAAAATTATTTAATATCTTAAATTCACAGGCATTTTGAACTGGTTAATGTAAGCTGATATTAATCTTTAAATCAATCGGTGTTGTTAATCCCTTAATGATGATGGGTTATAGACTGAGAGGAAACTGCAATTTTTGGACCCCATCGAACATCATTCTGAATTTTTTTATAGAAATTGGAGAGAAGTGAGTAGATTACGAATCCACTGGTCTGCCGTGGTAAAAATGGCCGAAACTGGTCAAAAATCGACTTTTAATAAGTTGAACTAAATCCAATTGCCAAATGCGTCATAACTTGCCAAATAATTAGCTTTTTTTTTATTTGGTAACCCTCACTCTTTAATTTCAATTACGAAGGTTGCAGACGATTCGGCTATGGCTTACTTGCATCTTTCACAAATGAGCCAAATTGGCAATAAACATTACGTCAATGATGACGTAACTGATGTCGCCAATTTGGCTTACTTTTAAAAGATACAAATTTTCCGAGCCAGAGATCAGAAATCGTTTGCGCTTTTTCTCATTGAAAATCAAAATGCAGTAGGTTACCAGACGAAAGAGTTTGTTCTCTTTTTGGCAAGTTATGACATATTTGGCAATCGGATTTTAGTTCAACTCATTCCAAGTCGATTTTTGATCAGTTTCGGCCATTTTTGCCACGGCAGACCAGTGGATTCGCAATCTACTCACTTTTCTCCCATTTCTAAAAAAAATTCAGAATGATGTTCGATGGGGTCCAAAAATTGCAATTGCCTCTCGTACTTTTAGGGTACAAAGTTTCTTGACGTTGATACATGGTCAGGTGTGTATTAAACGTAATAGAGAAAAGTATAGAAATTTTTTTGTAAGTAAATTTTTATTAAAAAAATTTCATACATAAGGGTCGCAATACAAATCAATCAAATGATTACATGCGGTTTGCGTTGGTGAACCGTTGTCCGTAAGGCTTGTTTACCAATTATCAATTAATGCTTCACATCGTTGCTGTACTATACCCCCATCCCGTGGCTGCCCTAGAGCCTGTCTGAAACACAATATAAAATTTAACTTCCTCTGAATTAAAAATATAAAATAACCCATACAAAAAAAGTATTCACTATAAAACATTTATAATCATTGATAACTTTCACATGCAATAACTTATTTAATAGATTTTGATCTCGGTTGGTTTGTACGCCCAAAGACCTATTTTTATGCACAGTAACAGCTAATCATGCCGGGACCTACAGCTAAACGTGGATTCCGAACCACAACGAACATCCATGCCTAATCTGGGATTCGAACCCGGCTCCTTTGGCATGTGAAGCTAGAGCGCTAACCCCACAGCCATCAGGTGAGGGATTTTGATCTCAGATCGACTTTTTATGGTGTTTGACCATTCCTTGAATGAGAGTAAGAGGGTCAATTAGCCGTCCGAAGATTTTGCCCACCACGAAAAAAGTAGAATTTAATACCAAGGATTAAAAATATATAACCAATAAAAACAAAGTTTTTAATAGCAATCCTCTTATATGCATATTCAATTTTTATGTCAGTTACAATTTCTTGAGCTCTGGTCGAGTTTTTATAGAGTTTGACAATTGCGAAAAAAACATACATTCCGAAGTACTTACTAACTTTTTATTTTGCACCCAAAACTTGACTGAATACATTGTTATACACAACGAGTCTACATACCATGTGTCAGCTCAATTGGATGACGGGAAGGGGATTAATTAGTCCTTATAAAGTAATACAGTAGCGTGTGTAGAAGCTGCCTTGAAAAGGAAGGCCCCAAAAGTTGATCAAATACATTCTTAATCGACAACGAATCTATTTGTCAAGTTTCAACTCGATTGGACTGCGGAAAATAGGTTAATTAGTCCTCCGAAGCGATAACACAGTAAACAGCATCAAAATTTAATAGAATGCATTTTCATAGAAAACGTGTCTATCTGTTCAATTTCAGCTCGATTGAATGACGGCAAGTGGGTTAATTAGCCCTCCAAACCGTAAGAGTAGCGTGTGTAAAAGCTCTCTTTTAGTGACAGACTAAAACTTCATATTATGTATTCTCATCGACAACGAATCTATCTGTCAAGTTTCATCACGAGTGTATGCAGATCATCGATATAAATAAACAACGAAATCTATATCGATGATGCAGATCCCTAGATTTTCCTGCCACAATCATAATCGAAGTTAATATAAAGGACTTAAAGAACCTTGATTAAACTGACAGATAATGGCAGAAATGAAAGTATATTTTTCTAGTTGAGAATAATTGTTATTACAGGGTATATTAAAAGTCTATCCACACATCCATTTTTATTGAAATTTTTATTTAATCTAAGTTCCAGAATGAAAAACAATAAAACTTTTTTAGAGGTGACAATTTAAAAATGTTATTATTAGAGGACAGAAATATCTATCAAAATAAATATCGATACTATATCGTTGCATAGAAAAAAATGGCGATACATCGATATCTGATTTTTTTTTTTTTTTTTTTTTTTTTTTTGATTTTCAGTTTTGCCAGAAACGAAGTTTTTCGGCGCAAATTTCTACTTTTCATGACTTTATGCCAAAATTTAATAAATAAATCATAAAAATTGTTTTAATAAATAAATTATATTTTCAATCAGAATAAATAAAATACATTTGGATGTATTTTATTATGCTATGTTAATGACTACTAATAAATGAGCTTATCTTTCCATTACTAAGTTTTCTTTTTGGTTCGGGTGCCATTTTAACTGCAATTGTAACTAAAGTCCAAACTTTAGTTTTGAAGTTTTTGAAAAGGGAATTAAGAAAATCAAAAAAATACATGGAATTACAAAACGATCATCAAAAAACTAAAACCGTTTGAAAATATCGATGTATCAGTAACCTGTATCGATATTTTTACTATCGATATATGTATTTTTTAAGTATCGATAAAATTATCGTCGTATCGATATATCGCCGACCTCTAGTTATTATACAAGTAATATTTCTGTGAATACTGTTATGAATTTTTCCACTGAGGCAATGATGGCACCGTTTTTCAGATAAAAACTAGTATTTATTCTCTTCAGAAAACTCACAAAATTTATTCACAGATAACAGTGCAATCACTACTAATCGTCAATACAAGCTTCAACAAGAACAGCTTCGAATATAGCGATTATACAAGCTCACTCCAATAGGTCAACAAAGCGATCACGATCAGCTTTCAACGAAGTCCGAAATCAATCTGAAAACTTTCCCGATCTACGGTCTTTAAATACCAGGCGCGTGAGAATATTCGCGAAATTTCCAGCCAATTCGTCGGAAAAGAAACGTCTCGAAATTTCTCGCTTGCTTTAGGTGTTGCGACCTTTTCCTAACCTGTATAATCGCTGTTAATAAAAAATAAAATAAGATAAAAATAATTTACAATAGAATTTTAAAATAATACGTCACTATTTACACTATATACAGACAATTTGTGCAACAATACTCTATTCCCCCATCTATTTTCTTTGAATTTTCTTTATTAGATACAATTAATTAAAAGTATACTCGTTGAGTTCATTTTAAAATATTTTTCTTAAATACAGTGTTTGGGTTTTCAACAACCTTTGTCTGGTAAAAATACAAAACCCAAAGCTTCATGTAAAATTTCACTCTTTTTAATTCTTTGTTTAAAAAAAAAAAAAAGAAGAATTTCACCTTAGGATCTCTCTAAGAATAATAAAAAAAAAAATTGTCTTTTCTCTAATGAGACTGAAGATAAATTATCTTCATCCTAATTACCTCTTTAAAAAAAAAAAAAAATCTTGCATCGTTGGAATGCGCAAGTTATTTAAACTAAGAGGAAAAAAAAAAAACTTTAAGAGTCTATTGGACCAATTTTACTTATTTTTATTTTACTGTAAAAAATTTTAGCTTCTAAATATCTTAGTTTTTTTAGCATTTCAATAAATTATTCATTTAGAATTAGATATTTAGTGGCTGAATTATAATATTCAGACTCTAAATATCTAGATAAAGGAAATGGGACTTTGTAATTTGTAAATCAAGTTATTTTAGAGATAGAGGAAATATCCCTTACATTTTAAGTCGAAGTCAGATGTCTGCATCTGAGTAGGAATCCCCCTTTCACCACCATACCCATATTGTGATTTAAACAGTACTTATCTATGTATGCACTTGTATACTTTTATTGGGATTGTAAAAATTTAACCTGCATCTAGCAATTATCATGTATAGAAATTGTGATTGTATAAAGTTTATCAAAAATATCAGTCTTTATATTTGATTGATAAGACAATTTTTTTTTAGTCACAAACACTCTGCCAAATCTACTAAACCAATTTTAGGATAAAAATTGGTTTAGATAAAATTTGGTCATTTAAAAAGGTGAAATGCAGATGAGTTAAAACGTAACAAAAGGGCAAACAAAAATATTAATTAATTTTATTAGAATAATCTTCATTGTTACTCTTTCGATCTCATGTCTGAATTACTGATTGAATTGTGATGGTTACAAACTGATTCTAACTATAATATAATTCCCCATTACTTGACATCAGTGAATAATAGTCTGAGAGGCGACTGCAATTTTTGGACCCCATCGAACATCATTCTGAATTTTTTATAGAAATTAGAGAAAAGTTAGTTGATTATTAATCCACTGGTCTGCCGTGGCAAAAATGGCCGAAACTGATCAATAATCGGCTTGGCATGAGTTGAACTAAAATCCGATTGCCAAATATGTTATAACTTGCCAAAAATAGAACAAACTTATTCGTCTGGCAACCCACTTCATTTTCATTTTCAATGAGAAAAAGCGCAAACGATTTCTGATCTCTGGCTCGGAAAACTTGTATCTTTTAAAAGTAAGCCAAATTGGCGACATCAGTTACGTCATCACTGACGTAATGCTTATTGCCAATTTGGCTCATTTGTGAGAGATGCAAGTAAGCCATAGCCACACATCCGAATCGTCTGCAACCTTCTTAATTGAAAATTAAAGACTGAGGGTTACCAAACAAACAAAAAAATGCTCATAATTTGGCAAATTATGGCGCATTTGGCAATTGGATTTAGTTCAACTTATTAAAAGTCGATTTTTGACCAGTTTCGGCCATTTTTGCCACGGCAGACCACTGGATTCGTAATCTACTCACTTTTCTCTAATTTCTATAAAAAATTCAGAAGGATGTTCGATGGGGTCCAAAAATTGCAATCGCCTCTCAGACTATAAGTTGGTGGATCGATCCTTCCGCAGAAAGAATATAGTTCCGTCAAATCTCCCAACAAGATTCTTCCAACGTATCTCGGCGAAGTTAATTTTTTTTTACAATATATATATTTTTTTTTACTTGAACAACCCAGATGGGCCTTCGAGCCTGTTGTTGGTCTTAAAATTTGTATTTGTATTCATTGACGTCACATGGGAATGGATTCATACGCAGCCAATCAGAGCTTACTGAAACCGGATTACACATCCCCCTGATAATAAGTAAGGGGATCTTTAATGTAGTTTGAGGGAAGTAGCTACTGTAGAGCTCTCTAGGGATTGGTAAACCTTCTTCGGCTTTAAGTTAATAACCAAACATGCACTACAGAGAAACATTGCAGTTAAATATCAGTAGATCTCATGCGTGCTTCAACTACGATTCACAGTAATACATCAATAAGAACTATAACTAAAAATTGATTGTAGACTAAAAAAATATAATTATCATTAAAATAAATTTACATTATGTACAACTATTTACAAACTATTGATTGTGACAAAATTTACAATTCTTAATGGGACTTGGTACCCTTCAAACTTTTTTTTTTTTTATCTAAGCCTTTAAATTTATAATTTTTACATATTTGGAACTATTATCAAGCAAAATCTAAATTTTATTTTAAAAAAGATCATCAAATTTCAAGTTCTATCTTCTTTTTCCAATAATTTTTCCTGATTTTTTTTAAAAAAAAATTTCTTAGTAATATACTCTAGTTTTTTAGGCATCGAATTTATGTTAAGTAAAATAATTTTCGTGAAAAACAATAATTACTGTACCTATATGTAAAAAAAAAAAAAAAAAAAAAAAAAAAAAAAACAGTAAAAAACGGGTATTTTTCAACATTTAAATTTTTCAAAAAAAAAGTTTTTATTTTAGTGAAAAAACCGTGCCTATTTTTGTCAACTAGATATTAAGAATGTCACAAACAAAATTTCTAGTCTTTTCATTTATATTGGCTGAAGTTTTAGAATTTTTAGTAAGGTGGGAATTTCAAAAATCACGAACTGTGAAAAATTCGTTCGAAACATCGAAGAAACTATTGTAGCAAAGCTAAATTCTCCATAAAAATATAATTTTTTTTTTCAATTTCAGTTGTCGGACAAGCTCAAAAACTTGCCAGAATAAGGAGAAAATTTCAAAGATTATAAACACGCAAAAAACAGAAAATTCACATTTTTATTATTTTTTGGTGAAAACGAGGAGTACGAAGTACCCTTAAATCCTTTATATTAACTTCGATGTTTGGTGTATGTTTGTTGATTGTGGGCAAATCTGAGGAGGCCTAGTTAACCCCCTTGTCGTCATACAATCGGGCTGAAACTTTGCAGATAGATTTGATGTCGATGACAATGCATTCTATCAAATTTTGGCATTTTCCACTGTCACTAAATGGTCTCTTTTACGGAATACTAATCAACGAATTTGCCATCATCCAATCACGCTGTAATAGCATTTAACGGTTCTTTGAAGAAACTCTTTCCTGTTGCCAAAAATGTTTTAATAAATAAATAAAAGATATTTGGATGTGAGTGCATAAATTCCCATTTATTTTTAATGAATAAATTTTTAAAAGTAGTTAATAGCTTATTTTGCTGATAGAGATGTTTTTAATATTTAAAATTAGATGCAAACACCAGGCACACGCTGGCAACAGAAACGGCGGTATGCTAATGGATATGAAAATTGATTGGCCATGCATATAAAGGATTTATATTAAAAACTTTTTTATGGGCTATATTGTTTTGACATTAATATTTATTAATTCTTAAGATTCCACTTTGGCATCCTAAAAAATAGACAGTCTACCTATACAGGCGCCTGCCATAACTGAATGACACAGTCTGCCTGGATACAAGTCAACACCCAAACAAAAAAGATAAAAAAAAAGTTCAAGGGGAGAGTGTTCATCATGAAAAGAAATGTCCATTAGGACCAAAAGATGTAAACGCCCTCAACAGCGTGTGTAACACTCGGGTTTGCGTGATCGTGGTTTGAGGTCAAAGCGAACACCCCCCTCTTCCTACCCTCGCCAAACGATAAAGGAACGTGACAGAATTAATGCGAGGTTGTGTTTGATACGGACCACCTGTCGCATGCCACTTTTTCTCGTCTGCCTTTTCTTTCCTTCCACCCGCCGATCACTCACCCATTACGAATGTTTTTTTCTGTCTTGGGATGGCATCATAGAGTGAAAGAGATTCGCTTTTCAATTTAACCCTTTTCGAATGCGAAACAACTACAAGTTTTGGAGTTTAGGTATACAGTTGAACATTACTGTGAATTTTTTATTAAATGTAGAAAAAGGCCAGAAAATTACGCATGTCTACAAAAAAAATACTGAAAAGTTCATTTTTAGCTTGAAATCATTGTTTCAGTTTTACTTTTAATTACCCATACGTATACACAGGGCAATGAAAGTGTAGTATTCAATAAAAAAAAATTATTAAAAAAAAAAGTGACTATGGTCAGCATAACTCCCGAACAAATTGACCTTGTTCAAATTTAGTGTGCATGAGAGCACAGGGACCTACCATTAAGGTTTTTGTCCAAATCGCGCATGCGCATGAGGTAGCTACCATTGAAAAAAATCATGTTTTTCTGTAATTGCTAAAAAATGACTTCAACGATTCTGTTCAAAATCATTGTGGCAATGCCTCTTGAGGTGTTCTAAACGTCCTCATCTCTGAAATTCCCGTAAAAATGTTTTTATGGCGTAAAACGTTGAAAAACAAATGCCTTTAACACAGAGTTCTCTTTCCTTGAGCATAACCTCATCAGTGATCGTTTTTTTCTTCTCTACCCAGTTTCAGTTATAAGAAAAGATTACATAAGAATTATCGAAAAGTATATCGCCAAAATCATTATTTTGGCTAAGTTTTTTATTTTATTATTATTATTATTATTATTATTATTATTTAAAAACCCAAACAAGAATTATTACAAAAAATATCGCCAAACTGGCTAGTTATTCTAAATGAAGCATGAAAATATACGAACGACACAAATACACGTCAGTATTATAGTGTAATTGAAAGTTGTGCGATGTTCCACACCACTAGTTTTTCTTCTACAAACGAAACAACCTTAGTGTATAGACTGAGAGGCGACTGCAATTTTCGGACCCCATCGAACATCATTCTGAATTTTTTATAGAAATTGGGGAAAAGTGAGCAGATTACGAATCCACTGGTCTGCCGTGGCAAAAATGGCCGAAACTGATCAAAAATCGACTTTTCATAAGTTGAACTAAATCCATTTGCCAAATGCGCCATAACTTGCCAAATAATGAGCATTTTCTTTTTATTTAGTAACCCTCGCTTTTTAATTTTCAATTAAGAAGGTTGCAGACGATTCAGATATCTGGCGACGGTCTACTTGCATCTATTAAAAGGGAGCCAAGTTGGCAATAAACATTACGTCCCTGATGACGTAACTGATGTCGCCAATTTGGCTTACTTTTAAAAAATACAAGTTTTACCGAGCCAGAGATCAGAAATCGTTTGCGCTTTTTTTCATTGAAAATCAAAATATAGTGGGTTGCCAGACGAAAAATGTTGTTCTCTTTTTGGCAAGTTATGACATATTTGGCAATCGGATTTTAGTTCAACTCATTCCAAGTCGATTTTGGACCAGTTTCGGCCATTTTTACCACGGCAGACCAGTGGATTCATAATCTACTCACTTTTCCCCAATTTCTATAAAAAATTCAGAATGATGTTCGATGAGGTCCAAAAATTGCAGTCGCCTCTCGGACTAGTAGGGCTCAAAGCTCATTTTAACCCTCTCCCCGTTCCCTACCCCCCTCCATTTCTTGCAAAAATACGACACATTGAAATCTATTTATTAACCTTTAACTGCTGTGGTTGGGTGGTTTGAGTTTTTTTATGCAAGAGCAACACATGGTCCATACTGCGCCAAACAAATGGGGAACATCAATTTAAAGTTTATGAAACACAGTATCAGAAAAATTAATATAAAAGTCAATTGTGCGGTACTTCAGGGGGTGGAAACATTCCACAAAAAAATGACTCGCGGTCTGTCAGACCGCTTACAGCAGTTAAAGGTTAACATAACTACTACATAATTTCAAACGTTTTAAAGCAGTATTTCCCAATACAAATCCACTCTTCTTAACAATAAATATTATTTAATGTTCGATATTTTTTTATCAACTTACACTTGACAATCCAATTTTCAATAGTTTTATTGCTCAATCCGCGCACAGGAAAGAACCAAACAATTTATACTATTTCTTTATTCGAAAATCTTATAGGTCATTAAATTCTCGACTCCGAGCTTGACTGCATCTATTTTGCGTTTTCTAAATCGAATTATCCGATTCTGTTTCTCGACTGCACGTTAAAGAAGTGCTGTTTTGAAAATTGTTTTTTGTGATAGTATTCCTTTTATTCCGGGAACAATATCCTTCTAATTGTTCCTTATTTCCGGATGTTGGTGTTTTATTAAACTTTATTATCAACATAAAGATGAGAAGGGGGGGAGGTTGTTTCAGATTATCTGGCGTCGTCAGCAACACGAGGGCTATAATGCGCCGAAACATTCGTCATTAGACAAGCCAACATACATTTACAAACACCCATGCCTAACACGGGACTCGAACCTCGCGGTCTAAAAGCTAGCACCCTAACCAATATACCGTTTGGTCGGCAGAAGGGGGGAGGATTTTAGCATATGGTGATCGTTTTATCGTCTGCATTCTGTTTTGAAAAGCTGTTGCACGCATATTTACAGGACTATTACCAATTCCTGTTTATTGACTGGTAAGATATATGGAGGTACTTTTTTTAATTGCAATATTCTTTATCTTTGCTATTGAAGGGAAATACATAATTTTGTGTTCAATTAGTATATTTAAATTACCTCATTTCACTAAAGGTTAAATGAATGCACTGTATATTTCGCGATATAAAAAGGGACATTTTAAAAAAGAACTACGATTTAAATTTTTTTTTTTTTTTTTTTTTTTTTTTTTAAAGTTTTGAAATCTATAATAGAAACGAAGAAAAGTCCCGCTTTCATTATAATATAGAATATTTATGCATTTATTTTTTAATAATTTTTTCTATTTAAATTAAAGGAATTTTAATTTCTATTTTTGGTATTTTTGATATTTTACAACTTGTATAGAAATAATATCAAACAAATTTTAGTTACGGAATATTATATCGATGTAAAAACAAACAAAACAACTTCGATTCCAAAATTATTTTTCCCTTTCAAAATTTTTAAAAAATTATTTGACAGAATTTTCATCGTTTTCTCTAAGTTTCTAAAAATTCAAATAATAACCAACAAGCTTAAAAAACAAAGATTGCCTAAATTTAACCAAAACTGCAATTTTTATCGCAATAACTCCATTTTAATTGATTAAAGGGTGATCGCTATAATTTTTCCTGGGGTGATTTTTCAATGACATTACTATGATTTTTCTATACATAGCATTTACATTTTCAATCAGTAAAATATTTTTTTTTATTTAATTACATATCCGTTGGTTAATATGTTTGAAGCATTCAGATAAACATTTTTCTAATGCCACTTACTGAATCATCTTAATTAGTAATGAAATAACGTAACCCTCTTCTTTGTTAGATATTATTCGTATTAATAAACGGTGTGTTCTAAAGCTCTAGCTAAGAATCAAGTCTTAGTTTACGACGTTCTATTTAAATTTCCGGAAAATCCTTTATCAAAACTGTTTAATTTGACAACTGTACGAAAATTATAGCAGTCGAATATTATTTAATAGTCCGAGAGGCGATTGCAATTTTTGGACCCCATCGAACACCATTCTGAATTTTTTATAGAAATTGAAGAAAAGTGAGTAGATTACGAATTCACTGTTCAGCCGTGGCAAAAATGGCCGAAACTGACCCAAAATCGACTTTGAATGAGTTGAAGTAAAATCCGATTGCCAAGCATGTCATAACTTGCCAAAAAGAGAACAAACTTTTTTTTGTCTGGAAACCCATTGCATTTTGATTTTCAATGAGAAAAAGCGCAAACGATTTCTGATCTCTGGCTCGGAAAACTTGTATCTTTTAAAAGTAAGCCAAATTGGCGACATTAATTACGTCATCAGTGACGTAATGTTTATTGCCAATTTGGATCATTTGTGAAAGATGCAAGAAAGCCATCGCCACACATCTGAATCGTCTGCAACCTTCTTAATTGAAAATTAAAGAGTGAGGGTTTCCAAATAATAAAAAAATGCTCATTATTTGGCAAGTTATGGCGCATTTGGCAAATGGATTTAGTTCAACTTATTAAAAGTCGTTTGACCAGTTTCGACCATTTTGGCCACGGCAGTGGATTCGTAATCTACTCACTTTTCTCCAATTTCTATAAAAAATTCAGAATGATGCTCGATGGGGTCCAAAAATTGCAGTCCCCTCTCAGTCTATAAGGGATAAAATATTGTGACGATTTCTCGAAATAACGACGACGAATTACAAAGGTAGCGCTTTTATTAATTTTTTAAAAGAAGTTGTTTAAATTTAATATTATTGAGACTATCATATTTTTTTCATGCCAAATACCATCTTGTTCTTCTCTGGTCTCGTTCTACGGGTAACACTTCGGCTGTTGCCACTCGCTTAGATAAATCTTTACAATATCAAAACCGTTAACTGCAGAATCACACTTTCTGAAGCAACAAAATAATATTGATATTAACCGTATTCCTTAAGAATGAATAAGAAAAAATTATTTGCATATCTTATATTGGATTACTAATACGAAAGAATTTTCCTTATATCTGTAAAGAATTGAGTGTAGAATATCGCAGAAATTTCAAAAACATAATATTGGTTATTAAATTAATTTTTTAAAAACTAATTTCAGAATTTATGTCGCTGTGTTTTGGATTACACTGGCTAAGTAAATAACTTATATTTTGTACTTTGAATATTTATTTAATTTATGTTATTTTGTTACTTGATTTGATTACTTATGTTTGTGTACTGTTGGTTTTTATAAAATTTGTCAGCTTGCATTATATATTGCATTTTTCCAGTATGATTGTCAAACGCTGTGTCAACTTTGTGTATTGTATTGTATTATGTATATTGTATTGTATAATACTGTAACTATTGTATATTGTGTGTATGATCCTGTAACTATTTTTCCTGATTTTTTTTTTTTTTTTAATTTTTTTTTTAGTAATAAACTCTAACTTTTTGGGCATCGGATTTAGAATAAGTGAAATGGTTTTCAAGAAAAACGATAATTACTGTACCTATATGTAAAAAACGGGTATTTTTTAACATTTAAATTTATTTATAATTTTTTTTTATTTTATTCAAAAATTCATGCCTTTGTTTGCCGTATAGATATTAAGAATGACACACACACAAATTTCAAGTCATTTCATTCATATTTGATGAAGTATTAGCATTTTGAGTAAAGATGGGAATTTCAAAAATCACGAACTGAGAAAAATGCGTTCGAAACATCAAAGGAGCTATGGCAGCAATGTTAAATTCTCCACAAAAATATAGTTTTTCCGCAATTGCAGTTATAGGATCAGCTCAAAAACTTGCCAGAATAAGGAGAAGATTTCAAAGATTATAAACACGCAAAAAACAGAAAATTTATATTTTTATTATTTTTTATAAAAACAACGGGTACCAAGCCCCCTTAATAGTTAAAAATTTATTTAAATAAAATAAGTGCAAATAGTTTTTAATCTTTACAGTTTTTAATCTTTAATTTTTGTCGCGGTTACTATTAGTTTTGAAATTATGAATATTCAAGTTGTTGATTTTTAGTAGCTAATTTTCATACCCTCCCCCCCCCCCCCGAAAAAAAAAACCGAAACAGCGGCTATAATGACGCGACTTTGCTCTCCCCTTCCTATTTATTTTATACCACACCACTGATGATAACAATCAATTAAATCTCCAAAATCTCTACGACAATACCCATGTTTTCACTTCAGTTTCGAATTCCACCCACAATACGCCGATAGACCTAATCTACTAATTTCTAACCTGAAAGCCATGCATTGATTAGCAAATGCACAGGAAAGTAACGTGATACGGTTTCTATGGCCGCCTGACTTCGGTAGCCTGATACTTCCAAGGCCAGAATCCGAAAATTTAGAGGAGGAAAACTGTTTTGGTAATCACCAGTTCTCTAAAACACGTAAGGAGGATACTCAGAGGAAAATCCGCTAGAGGGGGTTAGTGTCGGCTGTTGCGTCGGGTTGCTAGATTTGGCAGTGTATCTCGGAAAGGTTGGGTTTTGAAATTTGAGAAAGTGGGATGGGATTTTTTTTCTGTTTGTTCGTGTGTGATATTTTTTTTTTTTTTGGAGAATGAGTTGGAGATTTTTTTTTAGTTGTTTGTGAAAGAAAAGGTGTGTGATGTAATAGGGGTTATAAATTGTACTCGAAATACGCAGTTCAGAAAGTTTTGTTCGCAGATAGGTTATGATGCTTTACAATAAAAATATTTAATAGTCTTATATGCCTCGTTTATATATCTGTTTAGTATTTTATAAGATTCTACAATCTCAGAAGGAAGCATTTATTTATTTATCTATTTTTTTATTGAACTTGTGGACGCAGAATGGTGTGCACAAAATGTACATTGATTGTTGTGTTACGTGTAGCAAACAAACAAATTGCAAAAAAAAAAAAAAAAAAAAAAAAAAAAAAATTATAATAATTTCCACGACTTAATTAAATAGGGCACTTGAAGTTTTTAAACCCTTAATATTTATTTCAATTTTGTTTTGTTGAGTGCGAATCTGCGGAGGGCTAATTAACACATTTGTCGTCATCCAATCAAGTTGAAACTTGATACATAGATTCGATGTCGTTAATAATGCATTACATCAAGTTTTGGTGGCAGTCACTGTCACTAAAGGGCGCTTTTACAACACCTTTTTTTTATTTTTGTATTACCACCAATAAACCTACTTGCCGTCATCCAATCGTTCTGAAATTTAATAGATAGATTCGTTATCTATAAGAATGCATTATATCAAGTTTTGGGGCTGTTACTGTTAATGGATATAAAAATTGGGGATGCATAAAAAGGATTTATATTAAAAACTTTGCTTTTATAGGTTATATTATTGTGCATTGACTTTCAAACAGGATATTGAAAAACATAGATTTTTAAAGGCAGATACTTTCTACGCATGCGCGATTTTGAAGGAATCCTTACGTCACCTTGTGTGGTTATTACTGGCATGCATGCCAAAGTTGAACACCATTATACTCTCTGTTCTAAAGAAAAATCTGTCCGTATGCAAATTACATAACACAGTATAGGTCAATTTTCAAAACAGCTCTTTTCAAATACCCATACGTTAACATAGGATGATAAAAGTATTACATTCGATAAAAAAAAAAAAAAATAGGGGTGTGGAACATCGCACAACTTTCAATTATACTTATTGAAAGTTATTGAAATTAAACTTATTGAAATTATATACTTACTGAAATTAAACTTAATATATATTTGAAAATATGATTTTTTCATGATTTCAACTTTATGCATATGCGCGATTTTGACGAAAACCTTAATAGTAGATCCCATGGCCACCAGTAACTAGTTCCCCAAATTGGAGCATCGTAGGACGATTCATTTAAGGAGTTATGCTGACCACGTACACCCAGACAGACGCATTTTTCCTAGATAACTTTTCTAAAATCAGGATGTTCCAAAACGTGGAGAAACGCTTTAAAAAAACCTTCTTGACCGAATACTATACTTTCATTATCCTATGTAAACATATGGACAATTGAAAGTAAAAATTCGCACTGAGTTTTGAGACTCGATCCCGATACCGTTCGCCTGATAGGCGAGTAATCACGGAAGCGAAACCGGCGAAGACTATTTTGAAAAAACTTTGTTAATGACCTAGAGACAAATAACTGAATAGTGGTCAGTTAAAAGGCGCAATTAGAAGACAATTAGGTCAATTAAAAGAAAATTAGGAAATTTATGTTTGACTAATTGACCAGTAAAATTGCATACGAACTATCGCAATTACTTTTATCTTTTGTTATTTAAAACATTGGATTTAGATAAACTTTCTGATTGAGAAACAGGTATAAAAGTTGGGTAAAGGTAAACACCTTTACTGAACTTTCTCCATTATAGCGTAAACATTTTACTCCGTTTGTTTTGATAAGTTACTAATTTGTTTTGAAAAAGTTGAAGGACGTTAACACATAACATTTAAAAAGCTTATTTGCTGAATTCAAATATTGAAAATTCCTTCAAAACTGTGGGAATGAAATAATTCCTGTTAGCTGCTCTTATCAGTAGATTTTTTTTTTTTTGTAGCTGCTAGCTGTTTCTATTATATCGTTAGTTCCTTTGTTATTGTTCCTTTGGGAGTTTTTTTTAAAAGTATTTAGTTATTTCGAAACCTTTCCTGAAAATATTTACAACATTCCTCAATTTTAAATGTTGTCATTATCCCCCCCCCCCCCTCGCTTTAAACATTTTAAACTAGTCTTTCACCATAAATTCTAGTTCACAATTGTTTAAACAAACCTAAAATGTTATTTCCAAGTTGCGAAATTTAAAGTAGCAAAAAATAAATTGCAATATTTTCCCATCAACTCATAGCCCACCTGATGGCTGTTAGCGCTCTGGATTCGCATGCCAAAGGTACCGGAATCGAATCCTGGGCAGAGCCGGATTTAGACTTGATACGGCCCTAAGCTATTTCAGATATGGGACCCTTTATAAGTACAGATATTATATGTCAGTGCCAAATATGATTTTCGGATACCTAGAGTGTTAAACTGAAATACATTTAAGAAGATAGTGAAATCTTTAACTTAAAATCATTTTTATTCATAACAATGTAAACTCTGGTAAAAAGAAACAAAAGTTCTTTTAAAAGGCACGGTTATACAAAGGCTTATTATGTAATCTCTTGAAACATGTGATTAAGGAATTATATTAAACTAAACTATGTTCTTCCTTGCCTTTGCCAGAGCAAACTCACTGATGACATCATCAAATGATAAACTGCATAGTTTGTCACTTTATATGCGCATGAAACTGAGGGAACAAAATTTATCTTGAGTCATTGTTGTTCTAAATTTATTTTTTATCCTCTTCAGCTGAGAAAAAGATCTTTCACCAGAGCAATTTGCAACCATCATACTATGAAACAATCTCAAACTTGCTTCTACATTAGGGAATCTGATTGGACACAATCATTAAATGTTACCGTATACAGACCTTGTTTTGTCAGACTATCTAGTTTCGCTGAACCATAGGCTTGACTATGTCTAACATATTGATGAAAATGCTTGACTTCTCCTACAAGATTCATGTCCACATCTTCAGGGAATGTTTGGCATAACTCACAAAGTCGTTCTTGAATCTCTTCTTCTGTAGCTTCTAATTTTGTTAAGAATGATAACTTTTTTGCAGCATTGACTCTAATGCATCCATCACAGGTAAAAATGTTTTGATTCTGAACTTGTCTCTTGCCTCAAGGTTCTCTATAGCATCATCTTCATCATCATTGATATGCCTTCTTCTATATCTGCTTTTCCTTTTCTTGTAATCACTATCAAGCAATTTTTCCTTTGCTTTTCTTCAAAATGATCGAACATATCCCTGGGACTTTTAACAAAATCCGAAAGTGAAGCATACAATTTCCTACATACATCTAGACTAATTTGGGGGTCTTGCAGTGATTGACTAGTCTTGTGAAATTCATACAGCAAGTAACTCCACAAATATAACATTACCATAAATTTAAACTCCTCCATTTTATTCAAAATGTTTAGGGCTTGATTTCTTGTCTTGCCTTTCTCTGTAGTATCAATATGCAGCTGATGCAATGCAGAAACTATTTCATCATAACCATCGATATAAATAAACAACTGGATAGACTGCTTAACGCTGGGAAAATGAAGCCGTTGCCAGATGCCGTTGGTGGGATAAAAAATACGAATTGCCGAGGATTGAAAATAGAATTTTGGGTTGTACACAGAAGAAATGTCAATAGTAGACTTTAATTAGTAATAATGTGCAAAAATATATCTACTCTAACACTTTACAAGATTTTTCGCATTTCCATCCAACTATAAAAGTGAACTGTGATTGGTTAATCTTCCCACCAGCTTCGCAATCCCCGGCGCGTTTTTCTCTTTGCATTGACAATGGAGCAGTCTATCCAGTTGTTTATCTATATCGATGATCATAACTATCAAGTATTAAACTTATAGCCATTGCATGCACTTTGACAAAGATTTTGAGACTTTTGAATCATCTTTGAAGAATGACAGGAGTACTGCCCATCTATATGTAGATGATGAAAAGAAATTATATATTTCTTGAACAATTCCAAAAAAGTTTACTGCATCTAAACAACAGTCAACTGCTGCTCTACCAACAAGATTCAGGGAATGGCCAGCACATGGAATTTGTTAATCTTCAATATTATTTCTTGCATACCCTTGTATTTGCCAGACATATTATCAGAATTATCATATAACTGGCCTCGACACTTACTAAAATCTATTTTGCACTCATTTGTAAGGTAGTTGTGCACCATCTTTGCCCTGTGTGGCTGCCCATCTCTAGGAAAGTTAGAAAACTTTCAATAGGGAGCCCATCATCTGGTGAAGCATGCCTCACAATAACAGCGAGCTGATCAATATGGAACCAGTCTGCAGTGGAATCTACAGATAAACTAAAGTCCCCAGCAGTTCTTAAATCATCCAAGATTGAGTCTCTTACTTTATTTCCAAGCACAGGATAGCAGAAGCGCGATTTAGAATACATAAAAACAAACGATTACATTAAAAAAATAATGTTCTAAAAGTAACCATTACATAATATGAGATCTAATTTATACTATTAGGAGGTTTTAAAAGACCAAATATTGCTGTATTAATTTAAATCATGATTCTAAATTTACTCGATGAAAGTGAGTTTAAAAATGCATAGAAGTTTGTATAGCAACGGATTGTTTAGCCTCATTTGACGACCGTGACGTCACCACTTACATCGTCCATTGCTGACACGGACAATCTTTTGGGGGGCCCCAAGCAAGTTGGGGGGCCCTAAGCTACAGTTTGTCTAGCTTATACGTAAATCCTGCACTGACTATTTCATACAAGGAATGAAAAATTCCTAGTATACATGACACGTTAAAATGATTTCTAAAAGTTGTCGCCAAATCCTAAGTGACGTGATTTACATTATTGTAACACAGTCAAGTTGACGATCGAATAAAATGGCCAAACGACTACATGCAATTGAAATTAGGTTTATCGTAAAATGTAAGCCACTGTATTTGTGACAAAATTTAGTGTTTTCAAATCTAAAACTTCCGCACTTGTTAATTGTCGCCAATGTAGCCAAATATCCCATGCCATGTATAAATGCACTACTACTTTTTATAGCAGATAGAAAAAAAAATTCGAAGCAATATTTCTACCGATACTGTACTTGGAAAAAGGAACCATTTTCGACATATTTTAGAGACAGGACAAGACGATTGCTGAGAAGCAATCCGGGAAATCGTCTGTATAGAAAGTAGGGCAGCAACATTGATCATGCTAGTCTGCCCCTTGCCTACCCCCTTTCCCTTGATTTCAAATATCCAAAAAATCGTTTCGCCATTTGATGAAAATCCTGCGAATCAGGGTAAAAATAGGGAACGTTGCCAAAAATGGAGAGTTATTTAATTTAGTTTTTTTTTACGAAATGTCTGGTTGTTGTATATTTTGTCACTATTCAAAATCCATGGGTAGTTTTTATAGAAATTAATAAATACTTTTAAACTTGAAAAGCTAACTGCATATTGCAATATAGCTTTGTAATTTCCCTTAATAACATGCAATTGAGGGTTAAGAAAATTCTTTTTAAAGTACATTGTAGACATTTATTTTAAACTCATGAAAACTGATTTTCATTCTTGGCTGAAGTTTTATTAGGTTATAGATTGTTTCGTGTTGTGCTTCTCTACGTAGGATTTAAACAACGTTAAGAAAAACTATTTAATTAAAGAAATATTCTACGGAAGATTCGATATCATAATTATGATTAATTCGATAATCAACATATTCGGTAATTAAAAACCACTCAAGCTTTAAAAATGTCAAGTTTTTAAGAGTTCTATTTTTAATTTTTGAATACAATTTTCAAAAAAAAAAAATTATTCTTTACCTGCCAGTTAACCCTTTGCACTCGTAATTATGCTTTAGAAAGTTAGCAAATAACTCGGAATTTTTTTTCACTTTCAATCAAGATGAATTTTTTTATTTTATGAAAATGTGTTCCAATTTAACTAGAAGGTTTACCATCCTTAAATTAAAAATTTAAAAATATAGCTCCTGAATACACCCCTTGACCTAGGATGGGAATGTGGCCACATAATATTTTATTTTCCAATGTGTCAAAATAATTTATTGAAACTACTAAGAATACTTAAGTATATTATAATACACCGCATTAACCCTTTGCATTCCGCTGTCCCCTCTCAGGGGACATCGTAATCTAGCATATCACTCGGATGTGCCCTCTCAGGGGACATCGTAATCTAGCATATCACTCGGATGTGCCCTCTCAGGGGACATCGTAATCTAGCATATCACTCGGATGTGCCCTCTCAGGGGACATCGTAATCTAGCATATCACTCGGATGTGCCCTCTCAGGGGACATCGTAATCTAGCATATCACTCGGATGTGCCCTCTCAGGGGACATTAAAGCTTATTAATGCTTACGGATAATTAACTTTTTCCAGCACAACTTTTTGAGAAATACATGCTACCCTGAAGTTTTCTCTTTAAATGGCACAAGAAATCAAATCAAAATATGGTAAAATTACCAAGATTTATAGAAAAAAAAAAGAAGGAAAAAACATTTCAGCGGGGTTTTGGGTCAAAAGAGAACGTGAGAAGTTGGTTCACGACAGATAAGGAGAATGTGTCGATGGTTGGGTTTGTTGAAATTTACTGGCGCAAGGGCAACACTAGGGCTCAGCTGCTGGTAGCCGTCCAGAATGGTTCGGAGTGCAAAAGGTTAAAAATCTAAGAAATTTAATAATATGAACAAATTATATAAACAATATTTAGGAACGGAACGTAATGCCGGCACCTCCATCAAAGCAAATCAACTTAGAAATACTTCGAACAGAAATGTTTTGGTTAAGTTATCGCAGTTTGCCCAATACAGATGCGATGTCCCCTGTACGGGGACATACGAGCGCGACGGTAAAAAGAGTGATGTCCCCCATACGGGGACATACGAGTGAAAAGGGTCACACTCAAAATTAGGTTTCATTGTCTTAAAAATAGAAAGAAAAGAAAAAAATCTAACAAATAAAAAAATTTCTTTGTGACAAAGGGACTCTAAGAGATAATTAAATTTCCGTTTATTTTTTTATTAATTCCTCTTTACAATTGTTGTATTGCAAGAAAGAGAAACAAAAACTTTTCCGTTCTCTCTTATTTTTATACTTCGATTTTTCAAATAATGTTCACTAACTCTTCAAAGTAAAAATCCTACAATATCTCTATTATCACGCTCAACCGACAAGCCTCCTTTTTATTATCTGGTATTTCGATTATCCGCTTTCCGACTGTTAAATCACAAACCATTTCATCCCACCGAACTACCACCGATCAATGGACAAACCATTATTCCCCAACACAACAAAAGCATCCAAAGATGAAACTCATCCAAGCAAAGGCATCATTCTCTCCCATCCCCACCAACACGCCGATAAGAATCAGTCGCCAAACCTCGCCAACACATGGCAACCCCCACCAGAAGCAGCTTCCACCGATCCTTCCTTCATCGAGTTGTTTTGACGCTGAAACTGCGCTGCCTGTTCAGTTTGTTCTGAGCGTCTGGAATAAAAGGAATCAAGACGCACGGGATCAAAAAAGTAAAGTGGCGTCCGTGCACTAATCATGCCTACTTTACGTGAGAAGATAGCCGGATTATTGAGGAACTTACCAACGCACACGGATAATTCGAAATCGGAGATCAATCCGGCCCACGCCGGTTCTACGCCCCAGGAGTCTTTTATTCAGAAGTATTTGAATGGGTGAGTTTTTAGTTTTCCGATTTTTGTTTTTTTCTTGTTACACACCGGCGTTGTATAACTGCAACCGTATCCGTTCTTTGTAAACATTGGATCTGAGGTTTTTGTGGTGTGTTTTCGAATATCGTGGTTTATAGATTTGGAGGGTTTTTATGTGAATTTTTGTTTTATTTCTAGTGTGGGAATAAGTGTTGGTATTTATGATTTTTTTTTTTTATTAAGTCGATAATAAAAAATTGTGTTCGAACTTTTTATAATAATCGATGCAATGGTATCTGAACAATGCATAAATGCACAAAATGAATTGTTCTCTAGGATTGGATAATATTTTGCAAGACCGAAGTACTGGCAGTTCATGATAAAGGGAATGGGCTCGAATCCTTCGATCTTAGGAGTTATTGTGCTCGGAATGTTTGCTGAGATTATAAATAAAGCAACACTTAAAAGTAACATTTTTATGAACGGTAAAAATTTTCATGAAAATGATTGTTTTATTTTAAAAAATTTGTTGAATTTTGTGCAAATCGAATATAACCAAGGGTACAGATGCACTAAAGAGACCTAGAGATTTTTATTTACTTTAAAAAACTACGATTTTTATTTACTTTTGCAATTAAAATAAAATAACAGATCACTAATTCTGATTACTATAAACTGTTTATAGAGTAAGGGCTTACAATTTGAAGATATCTATTTTTCTTTTAAATAAGAACAAGAAAAATCACCGATCCCTTAGAGGTTCTGTCAGTTAAGACGTCAGTCTAAAGGTTGTGGGATCAAGCTAGTGCACTGCCATAACACTGGCTTGTATAAATAATGGTGGCCACTGCGCGTTAATTCCGTCGTAGTTATAACGTTCTCTCGTTGGCTTGCCGTGGATGTGAAAAGAGAAAGAGATGTGCTAGCTCTCTTAAAAGGAAATAATTTTATAATTTTTTTTTTTTAAGTTTGTCCTGGGGATGGCTTATTTTTTTCTTGTCTAATATACTCACCATTTGCCTATTTATGCGAATTGAAATCATGCCTGTTTCAAACATTTTAACTGAGTGAAAATGTATTGCTTCAAAAAAATATTCAAATGAATTCCGCAATTCAAATTAAAAATACCTTTAAGATATACTTCTAAGACAAATATATAGTTTATAGAAAATGATTAAAAATGACAAATTTTTGTCTTAACTTTTTCTTGTCCAACTTTATCCAATCTTATGCAAGGCGTTATTTCGTGTGGGATGCTAAAGTATAGAAACTCTTGGGACAATCATAAATACTCCGTCAAAAACAAATCGATAATTTTACATTTCATTGGCCAATCACAATGCCGATTTAATATTTTCAGGAATTTAGCAGTTGACTGTGACGTCGCCATTTCGAAGCTCATCGGCAGGACATTGAGAAATAATTTTATACATATTCTTCCAAGGGAAATTAACGAATGTATGCTGACAAGTAACTTCATAGATGCAGCTTTTCATAAAACTAGTCATCTGTATCCATCTGAATCAGCAGAGCAGATAACGTGCGATTGATGCAGCTGGAAGAAAGGTGGAATACTAGCCAAACTATCTGCAAGTTGGAAAGCAGATAAGAACATTACTGCACCGATAAGAAGTCCATTGATAATGGAACTTTATTGTTTGGCATAATAGATCACCGAGACCAAGAAACAAAAAGGACTTGTTTGTTAAAATCCTTGTTGAATCTAAACAAGCGGAACAAGCTTGCGGTCGGAAATCCTGTGTGCCTAAAACAGGCGGGATAAATAGAGTGTCTTTCTTCTCGTGTTCCTTCCTGGAACGTGTTTCCCATTGGTGCAGTTTACAGGATACATTAAATTTTTGTGTATAATAATGACACTGTATTTGTGGTTGCCATCTAAACTATAAAACGAGAATGTGGTTTTTGTCTGTCTGTCTGTCTTGAAGGATACTTTTCAAAATTCGGCATCGCGAAATGTATTATGTAATTTCTATTTGGAAATTGTAGGTCATTTCGAAACTTTGATTTCGACCATTGTGGGAAATTTGTTGTTGCCATCTACTATTTCGAAGCTGAATAAACTTATGAAATTAGAATGTGCAAAGTCCTATGGCAAGGCGATGTTATAAGTAATTGCTTTTCGATATACAATTGGGATGGCATGGACTTTCGAATTTATTTTCAAATCCCTTATAGTATTAACTTCGATTATGTTTGTAGAAGGGAGGCATATCTGCGGAGGTCTAATTAACCCCCTTGCTGTCATCCAATCGGGCTGAAACTTGGCAGATAGGTTCGATGTCGATGGCAATGCATTCTATCAAATTTTGAGGCTGTTACTGTCACTAAAAGGTCGCTTTTACGGAATACTAATAAACCAACTTGCCGTCATCCAATCGCGCTTTGGCTAGCATTTAATCGACCATTGTTGAAACTCTTTCCTGTTGCCAAATTTTTTTAATAAGTAAATAATAAAATTACTTTAATCAGAATAAATAAATGACATTTGGATGTGAGATTCACGCTCATTTTTAATAAATAAATTTTGAAACGTAGTTTGCCGCACTTTTCGATGAATGTTTTTGTTATCGGCCACGTGTTAATGTTGAGTGGATTGCCAAATGCTCAAAATAATGTCATGCATAGAATTCATTTGCGAGAGAATGCATGAATATGTCATACTAGTAGAATTTTTTGTGTGTTTGGGTTGGTTGTATTCAGATTATCTGGCGCCGTCAGCAACACGAGGGCTATAATGCGCCGAAACATTTCGTCATTTAATAAACCAACATACATTTACTAACATCCATGCCAACACGGGACTCGAACCCGCAACCTCGCGGTCTAGAAGCCAGCACGCTAACCACTATACCGTTTGGTCGGCTTTGTGTGTTTGGGAGATAAGTTGTTGGTTGTTTTCAGATTATCTGGCGCCGTCAGCAACACGAGGGCTATAATGCTCCGAAACATTCGTCATTAGACAATCCAACATACATTTACAAACACTCATGCCTAACACGGGACTCGAACCCGCAACCTCGCGGTCTAGAAACTAGCTCGCTAACCACTATACCGTTGTTTAAGAGGGAAGAGCGCTAACAATACTATGAAAACTGTCATCTTATGCAGTTTAAGGTAACAGAAATTCAAGATATTCCAAATCGGGTAGACCTTTTGCAATAAACCATTAAAATATTCACGAGTAATCTCGGATAATTTTTCTTTTTCTTTTATATAATTGAATGAATATTACGGTCGGATATAATAAATGTATTGATATATTCCGTTGAATTTTTTAAACTAATTATGTTGTTTCATTAGACAACGCATTTCAAACAACAATGTTGATTTCAACTTTGCTTATCGGCATAGTTCTTTAATTCATTTAAAAGCGATTAATTGGAAATTATGTCTAAGAAAATTGTTATCTTGGGAGTAAGCTTTGCCCTAGCATCTACATCTTTTTGCAACGCGGCATTTAGTAATGATAAATTAGAAAGAAAAATGATGTGTAATTAAACAAGATTCAACGATCTAATTCCCTAATTTTAAGATTGAAACTCCAAGCTTATTTTGGAATAAAATAACAAATGATGTTTTGCTTATTGCCCCAATTACTAAATAATAGCATTCATCTCAGTTGAGACCATACGTTCCAAATTCAGTATCTAGATATATTTCGAATGTAAAAGAATTTAGGCATAATGAGAAGGAAAACTTGTTTTTGCTGGTTTATAATATTATTTTAGAACTAATATTTTATATTAATGAATATTTCTTAAGGTCTTTGATAATATTTCTTTATTCAAATTATTTATCATATTTAATTAGTTAAAAGTCAGTTTGAGCGAAGTTCCGTCGTATGACAATACTTGAGACGTACTTGTGATCAATTACTTTGAAAATAAATTCGAATTTTCACATACCTTTAGCCAATCACAGTGTACACTTCATTTTCTGTTGAACGTAAAACAGTTGACTGTTACGTACCATAAATATCCTTTACGTTATGGACCTCCGAAATTATAAGTGATGTTGCTTCGATAGCAACAATTTGTAGCCAATCCCAACACATCTTTAAGAACCAGTGATTTTGTTTGTTTGTTTTTTCTAAAAAATACGGCCGAGGTAGGTATTTTTTTTTTAAAATCCTTCTTGAACGAAATCATTCTTGCTTGAACGTTAAAATTGTTTTAATTATTTAATTGTCAAAGTATGAGTCGTATTTTATAAATTTTATACATTCGTTTGCTTAGAATGTGAAAAATTGTAGCATAATATTCCAAACACGAACATACAACACGTGATGGTAACCGGTGGCAATTGACCATTGACGTCACATGCTTAATACTTATTGGGTTGTTGTAACTGTCATAACTAATTTGCATTTCTCCACTTTGTGGAACATCCTTATTTAAAAAAAAATGATGTAGAAAAAATTTCTGTCTGTGGTCAGCATAACTCCCCCACAAATTGACCTACGATGTTCAAATTTGGTGTGCGGGCTGGTGATGGCACAGAGACCTATCATTAATAGTCCGAGAGGCGACTGCTATTTTTGGACCTCATCGAACATCATTCTGAATTTTTTATAGAAATTGGAGAAAAGTGAGTAGATTACGAATCCATTGGTCTGCCGTGGCAAAAATGGCCGAAACTGATCAATAATCGACTTGGAATGAGTTGAACTAAAATCCGATTGCCAAATATGTCATAACTTGCCAAAAATAGAACAAACTTATTCGTCTGGCAACCCACTTCATTTTGATTTTCAATGAGAAAAAGCGCAAACGATTTCTGATCTTTGGCTCGGAAAACTTATATCTTTTAAAAGTAAGCCAAATTGGCGACATCAGTTACGTCATAAGTGACGTAATATTTTTTGCCAACTTGGCTCCCTTTTAATAGATGCAAGTAGACCGTCGCCAGATATCTGAATCGTCTGCAACATTCTTAATTGAAAATTAAAGAGTGAGGGTTACCAAATAAAAAAAAATGCTCATTATTTGGCAAGTTATGGCGCATTTGGCCATGGGATTTAGTTCAACTTATTAAAAGTCGATTTTTGACCTGTTTCGGCCATTTTTGCCACGGCAGATCAGTGGATTCGTAATCTACTCACTTTTCTCCAATTTCTATAAAAAATTCAGAATGATGTTCGATGGGGTCCAAAAATTGCAGTCGCCTCTCTGTCTATAAGGTTTTAGTCAAAATCGCGCATGCGCATAAGGTAGCTGCCATTGAAAAAATCATTTTTTTTCACTAATTGCTAAAAAACGGTTCTAATGATTTTGTCCAAAATCGCTGTGGTAATGCCTTTTAAGGTGTTCTAAACATCCCCACCTTCGAAATTCCCGTAAAAATGCTTTAATGGCGTAAAAAGTTGAAAAACGAATGCCTTTAACACAGAGCTATATTTCCTTGAGTATACCTCATCAACGATAATTTTTTCTACATTTTTTTTAGACCCATACAAGAATTATGGTAAAAAATATCGCCAATCTGGTCATTTTTTCTAAACGATTGATGAACATATAAAAACGGTAAATGACACAAATTGACATCAGTATTATATTATAATTGAAAGTTGTGCGATGTTCCACACTCTTAATTCTTCCTAATTTTAATTGGAACTGATATACACTGATTTTCTACAACGAATCAACAAAGATTGTGCATTCTTCACTGCATTTTTATTAGAATTTTCTTCTTGAAAGTATTTGACACATTTTTTTCCAAAGCACGAAAGATTGGGAATTAATTTAAAAATCAATTGTTCCACATATATATTTGATTATTGGTTGTTTTTCAGATTATCTGGCGCCGTCAGCAACACGAGGGCTATAATGCGCCGAAACATTCGTCATTAGACAAGCCAACATACATTTACAAACACCCATGCCTAACACGGGACTCGAACCCGCAATCTCGCGTATATATTTGATTAAAGTAGATTCGCTTCTTTGCGTTATACATTTGTATTTGTATTAATCAATTTTGAAATTGGTTGATTTAAATTCAAGTTGTATCTAGTTAGAGACAAGTCTTACATTGATAAAAACTAGTTCCTCAAAAATCAAATTTAACGTTCAGGCCATTGATCTATCAACACTGAGTACCTTCAGAAAAAACAACTTAGTTTAAGTAGTGTTTTGAGTATCGCTAAAAAACTAGTATCATTTTAAAGTTACTGAGATCTAAAATATTTTTAAGTAAAAAAATATATATATTGGTGTTTTTTTGTTTTTTTTTTTTAAATTTCCAAATTTCTAGTGTAAACTGTTTTACAAAAATTTTGAAAAATTCGTCAACTTTATAAATTACACACGTGTAATTCTTGAAGACAAATTTTAGAAAAACAGTTTAAAATAATTCATACAAAAAATTGTATCGCATTGCAAAACAAATCATCGTTTTCGGGATGGGCAATATAACTACAAAGTTGTAAAAAAACAAAATCCGTTCAATTACAAACAGCATTTTAGTTTTTTCTACATCTTCTAAAAGTTGATGCACGAAGTTGTGCAAACCTTTTGAATTGTTATGGAAATTCTACATAGCCATTTCCAAAATATATAAGGCACCACCAAATTATTTAGGATTTATTCACTTTTGCATTCGTAGTCGCCCAGAGTTCTATTATGTAGAAAAGGGTACTAATCACAAACAAATGATACTTTATGGTTTAGTTTTTTATTTGTTTTATGCATTTTTTAAATTAGTAGTTTGTCAGCTTTTTAAGGGGGTCCAGTACCGAAATTTCTTCAAAAATCCCAATTTTTTTTTATGATTTTAAAAAATAGTTCATACATTCATGTTTTTATCTTATTCTTCCGGTGATTAGAACGCCACAAAATTACCTGTGATTTAACATCACTAATGGGCGTAACACCTTGAAGCATCTGCTTAAAGTGCGTTTTTCGAGCACTAGTGTTTTTCACAGATGTTGCATATTCAAATCGATATATCTCCAGAACCATTAACAATTGGCTATTCAAATTTTTGGAGCATTTAATTTATATAGTTTTAAATATTTTGTCTTCACAGAATTTAATTTTTTTAATTCTGTTTTAAAATATAATTTTTAGCGTAAAAGATAACATAAAAAAAAAGCAAAAATTTCGATATTTTAACTTTGAGAATTTTTTTAATTTTTTTTAATTCACCTATCAAAATTCTGTGAAGACAAAATTTTCTTTATATAATTATGTATTTCAGAAAGCTTTCATTTTGAAAAAAAATTTATTTTTTCTTGACTTATATCAAAATACGCAAACATCAATAATTATGGATTTTTCTTGGTTTTTAAAAATTTTTTAAATAACAAAACACAATATTTAAACAAACATTTTCTCACAGATATATAAATAGTATCTCACACATAAAATAAATTTTTGACATAAAAATGTACATAAATAAAGTTTTTTTATTTTCGGTACCGGACCCCCTTAAAGCATTTTCGCGATTTAATTCCTCATAATAATATTAGCCAAGTATTTTAATTCCTTTTCTTAAGAATGTCTCTTAAAATTCATTTTTCTTAATTCAATAAAATTACATTAATTCATTCTTTAATTCATTCGTTAAAATCTACTTTAATTCATTAAAATCTACTTTAATTCATTAAAACTATTTTAATCCATTGATTCATTAAAATAACTAAGATTCATTAAAATTACTTTTATTCATTAACATTACTTTCTCATTTATAATTTCTTAGAATTAATTTATTCTTATAATTTATTCTTATATTTTTAATAAAGGACTCACAAAGCAGTGTTAATTTAAATGAAACACTATTTAATTTTCTTGATTTTTAAAAAAACTAGGGTTGTGGAACATCGCACAACTTTCAATTACAATATAATTTTGGTCATTACATTAAAATTTGATGTGGTGTTATTTATCGTGTTTTCATATTTTCACTAATTTAAATAAAAATGGCCAGTTTGGCGACATTCATGGTAATAATTTTTACATGGGCGGAAAAAAAAAACGCCAATATGGCGAAATTATGGATGTAATACCTTTCTTATGCGTGTAACAGAAAAAAATCAATCGTTGATGGGCGATGCTCAAAGGCAGAAAACTCTGTGTTAAAAGCACACGTTTTTTTTTTTTTTTTTTTTTTCTTCTTCTTTCTTTTTCATTTTTTCAAAACTTTTTTAGCCTTTATCGCATTTCCACGGGAATTTCGAAGATGGGGCCGATTAAAACATCTTAAGAGGCATTAGCACAGATATTTTAATCAAAATAGTTCGCACTGTTTTTTAACAATAGCTGAAAAACATGATTTTTCATGATTTCAACCTTACGCGCATGCGCGATTTTGACGAAAACCTTCATGGTAGGTCCCATGGCCACCACTAACCCGCACACCAAATTTGAACATCGTCGGTCAATTTCTTCGGGAGTTATACCGACCATGTACACACAGACAGATATTTTTTCTAGACCACATTTTTGAAATTAGGACGTTCCAAAACATGGAAAAATGCAGTAAAATTTAATTATTATTATTTCACCAAATGCTATACTTTCATTGAAAGAAAAAAACAAAACAAATGTGAGAGGGGGCAAATTACAAAGTTTTGTCTACATATCGCTGTCAATAACAGTATAGGTGTGATGAAGAGGCACCTCCCCCTACTATCTCCGCCCCTGGTGACACCGACCGTGAAATTCTAGATTTTTCGATTCCAATAATTTTGTGTTGTCTACTTCCACAGTGGAATCCAACAACTTCGTTTCTTCCAGGTACACTTTCGATCAAATACAAACGTGTCCTTCATTTTCAAAACAAACCTACGGATAGGCGTTACAACTTCGCCTTGGCATTAATTCGTGGAGAATGGGTTCCGAATAAATGACCGTTTCAGACACTTTGATAACTGTTACGCTGTCGCTTTCATTCGATTTTTTGATTTTCTTTTTCCGATTCGGTCAAACGAGTTTTTTTAATAAATCGATCTTTTGGACCTTGAGATTGTGTGTTTGAAGTCGCACTTTCGTCATCTGGTTTTCGCTTGAGTGTTGTTGTTCTGCTAGCTTGATGCTGTATTTTTTAAGAGAAAGTCCTCGTGATGATCATTCCCTATACTCGCTGTGTTACAGTCTTCTATACTAAACTTCAACTTAACTAGACATCACTTAGACGGTAGATCGTCACAGTGCTCATAGGTATTTAATCCATTTTGGTGGCGTGAAAGCATAATGTTCGCCAAACCACAACCCTGTAAAGAACAAAAGGCTGTAAGGTTTGGCGAGAATTATGCCTTCACTCCGCCAAAATGGATTAAATACCTATGAGCACTGTGACGATCTACCGTCTAAGTGATGTCTAGTTAAGTTGAAGTTTAGTATAGACCAGTGCATTTAGATATAGTCCGAGAGGCGACTGCAATTTTTGAACCTCATCGAACATCATTCTGAATTTTTTATAGAGATTGGAGAAAAGTGAGTAGATTGCGAATCCACTGGTCTGCCGTGGCAACAATAGCCGAAACTGATCAAAAATCGACTTGGAATGAGTTGAACTGAAATCCGATTGCCAAATATGTCATAACTTGCCAAAAAGAGAACAAACTTTTTCGTCTGGCAACCCACTGCATTTTGATTTTCAATGAGAAAAGCGCAAACGATTTCTGATCTTTGACTCGGAAAACTTGGTATCTTTTAAAAGTAAGCCAATTTGGCTCATTTATGAAAGATGCAAGTAAGCCATCGCCACACATCCGAATCGTCTTAATTGAAAATTCAAGAGTGAGGGTTACCAAATAAAAAAAAAATGCTCATTATTTGGCAAGTTATGGCACATTTGGCAATTGGATTTAGTTCAACTCATTCCAAGTCGATTTTTGTTTCGGCCATTTTTGCCACGGCAGACCAGTGGATTCGTAATCTACTCACTTTTCTCCAATTTCTATAAAAAATTCAGAATGATGTTCGATGGGGTCCAAAAATTGCAGTCGCCTCTCAGTCTAATACTACTTTCTATAAAACCTTGAAATTTGGTGAGTAGGTACGAAAAAGATCACTTAATGAAATGATATAAATTAAAAACTCGAAAATAGCGTCTAATATATTTTATTTTATATTTCAAATCCTTACGTCAATGCATATGCAGTGGCTCCATCTGGTTTTGTCTTTTACTATTTTTTTTTTAATTTTCATTTATAATAGATAGGCATTAAATGAAAACAATTGATGTCATTTCATTAATTGATCTTTTTCGCACCTATTTACCAAATGTCAAGGTTTTCTACGAAGTAGTTTCTAAATGCACTGGGCTACAAGATTGTAACACAGCGAGTATAAGGAATTATCCTTAATTATCCATATGTATAAATAGAGTAATGAAAATATAGCATTCGGTAAAAAAAAAACGGTTTTTTGGTTTTTCTTCTCGTTTTGGAACAACTTGATTAAAAAAAAAAATGGTTTAGAAACAATTTATGTCTGTGTGCATGTGGTCAGCATAACTCCTCAATAAATTATTCAAATGTTCAAATTTTGTTTGCAGGTTAGTGGTGGCCATGGCACCTACCATTAAGGTTTTCGTCAAAATCGCGCATGCTCATACGATTGAAATCATGAAAAAATACTGTTTTTCAGTAATTGCTAACAAACGACTCTAACGATTTTGGTTAAAATCTCTACACTAATGATGAAATTGTGTCAGACAGATTCCAAGGAGGACTGGTGAGTGTTTTCTGGGTTTTCTCCATTTCCAGACGCAAATGGAATAGGTTTTTATTGAAAGACCTCATATGAGGTATAAAAAAAAAACCTCGCCAAAATGGTGATTTTTGCAATATACTTTTCGAGGATTCGTAAATATCTACTTAAATTAAAAAAGGATATTTATTTCTATAATAATCTCAAATATATTGTTGCGTGGATGGGTTCGAAAGATTTGAAGCCAAAGCAGATTAACACTTGCAGAAATTTATTCCGATATAATTCTTCGCAGATTCCTTTACAACTCCAGAACTTCTCGTTCTAGTAGACTCAATACAGCTCTTTACACAACAATAGAGCACAAAACAGCAGTTAAAAACTAAATAAACAACTCTTAAAAATCGCCGCAAAAGACAATGCAATACAGTTCGCTTTTAGAACTACTCTGAATGCTCATTGAGAGACAGCTAACTCAGTAACTCCAGTCAACTAACTCAGTAATTTCAGTCAACTAACTCAGTAATTTCAGTCAACTAACTCAGTAATTTCAGTCAACTAACTCAGTAATTTCAGTCAACTAACTCAGTAATTTCAGTCAACTAACTCAGTAATTTCAGTCAACTAACTCAGTAATTTCAGTCAACTAACTCAGTAATTTCAGTCAACTAACTCAGTAATTTCAGTCAACTAACTCAGTAATTTCAGTCAACTAACTAACTACACTCACGGCCGGCCTTATATAGGAGTCAATACTTCGGGAATCTTCTAGAGATAGAAATTTGGAGGGCTTTCCAGATCGTAGTCGAAAAGTCCTATACATGTACTTTGGGACCGAAAATGTCGCCAAAACTGTCGCCAATTTGGTGAGATTGCCATTACCATAATGTTAAATGCCCTGCTCCTTGTAAAACTCGCTTCCCAGCTTTATCTCTGTAAAACTCGTTATCAAGCATTAAGAGACACATTGCAGGAAAACAAACTCTTGCACTGCCTTATGCGAAATGTACATAAATTGTCCTTTTTACATAATTAATGATACGAAATATTTACAAATACACAGAAATTCGTAACAATATTTACTTAAAATAAACACTTTTCCTTAAATTAAAAAAAAAAAAAAAAAAAAAAAAAAAATGAATTTTTCTTGCAAGTATCATATTGGAAAACTTACTTACCATACGCAACAATCCAGCAAAAGCAACATAAGCAATGTCTATTTAAAAGACCCAAGAACTTCCTGAACCGAAATCTCTTTCAACTCACAGTTAATTGGGATCTTAACGTATTATTACGCAAATGGATGCAATTAATAGTCACCTTTTTCGCTTTGATCAAAGTTCAAGTCCCCACGTGATATCCTGTATGAGTCGTATGTGGTCGGTCACATGCAGTTTCTATGTTAACGGTATCGCCCTCTTTGTGAAAAAGTAAAACCTGTTGCAAGATCATGATGATGGTATTTTACTTTGGTTGCAGTTTGCCTTGAGGCGCATTTGATGAGGACACAGTCTTAGAATATTAAGTGCGGTTGCGTACGTACGATTAGGGAATTTTCTCAAGGGAAAGTTTGGATGTCATTTTTCTTTCCTTTTGGGAGCTAGATTTGACGACGTTGTAAGAAAATTGAAAAGAAAACGAAAGAGGTTTTGTATTTGAAGAGAGTAAAAATAATGTAGTGTTACTGTTTATGTTCGAAAAACGTAGATGTAGTTGTAATTGTCTTAATGTTATTAGTGGACGGTGTTTTTTTTTTGTGACCATAGTTTTTTCTCTGTATGTACAAAACCTTAATTGACAAATGATGTACGAATTTAAAGGCTAAGATCCTGCTTTTGGCAAATAGCTTATTTATAATTGAGAATCCCCGCTATTTTTTTTTTTATTCAATTCTAAATGCTTCGAAAAGGCCATAAACACGAAAATTTCGTTTTTTTTTTTTTTTAAATTTGCAACCTAAGTTCGGTGGTCAGTTTTGGCGGGGAAAATGATACATTCGGCTCGTAACGAATGTGACGTCACCTCACCTGAAACAACTTGGCTTGAAACGCAGCAGCGGAATGTAGTTTTGCAAGTTCCTCTCAAATCGCGCCAACTGATACGAGGTATGGCAGTGGTCTACCAAACAACGCCAACTATTTGGCTGAAACCTCACGATGACCATAGAAACGGAAGGATGTCGTGACGTTGCAGCTAAAAGCGGATCGTTTTGATCGGACGGGGTTTCAGTGCAATTTATTTTCATAATTTTTAAATAACTAATTTTTTAAGTAACTTTTGCTTGAATATTTGGAATCAGAAAGAAATTCTTTATAAATATACTAATTTCACTTGTTTTTAAAAAATTCGGAATCGTCCATTGCTCTTTGGGTTGTTTATTTGAAAATTGAAGTTAAAAATATCAGAAATAGGTAAAAAAAATTTTTTGATGGTTTACACTAGATAGCAATTCCATAGAAAACAGGTTGGTTGGTTGTTTTCAGATTATATGGCGCCGTCAGCAACTCGAGGGCTATAATGCGCCGAAACATTCGTCATTAGACAAGCCAACATACATTTAAAAACACCCATGCCTAACACGTGACTTGAATCCGCAATCTCGCGGTCTAGAAGCTAGCACGCTAGCCACTATACCGTTTGATCGGCCCATAGAAAAGAGAAAATCGTAATTTAACTACATTGAGGAAACCTAAGAAATCTTATATTTCCCAACTATAAAATACCATATACAGGGTGTCACAAAAGGTAATGTCCAAACGGCACACATGGTTGTGTCAGGTCATGAGGAAGCAGAATTACATAGGAAAAGGGGGTCAGAAACTCAATTTTGACAGTGAAATTTCATCGTAACCGTCACGCAAAGAAAAGATAACAAATGGTGTAAAAAATCTTTATTTTACAACAAAACAGTACCAAATAAAAAAGAAAAATGCTACAAATCATAGTAAGTGCTCAAAATTGGCCCCATCAGCTGCTCTTCACATCTGCGACGCATGGAATCGCGAACTCGTTCGAATTGGCCAGTAGTCTCCCGGACGCGTGCTTCAACGATACGTGCGATGAGGTCCATGTCCAATGGAACGGGTGTCTCGTACACCAGACACTTCAGGTATCCCCAGAGGTAAAAATCCAGGGGGGTTAGGTCCGGGGATCGTGGTGGCCACGGTACTGTGCCAGCTCTCTGCACTTCGATTAATCCGACTGCCAGCGCTTTCGTCTGCTAGCGCTTATTGCCCTCTAGCGGATTACAATCGCGTTTCCGACCCCCCTTTCCTATGTAATTCTGCTTCCTCATGACCTGACACAACCATGTGTGCTGTTTGGACATGACCTTTTGTGACACCCTGTATAACTACTCTTGGAATGTAACTGAGGAATAATGTTGTGAAACGGCGTTTCACTGTACTATTTTATATTAGATTAACATTCAGTCATTTCTGTCCATAATATTCTGTTAAATTTTTCTATTTCTTGACAGATTTCTAGTACCCTTATATTTTTATGTACTATACTTAGTACTCTTCTTAGTACATATTGCCTATTGCATTAATCACAAATTTAAAAGTATCGTACATGCAAATTTGTTTATATAATATATCTAATGTTCTTTGTAGGGCAACCTTACTTTTCAACAGCCTTAGGATAGTTTCCCGACCAAACGGTATGCCGACCAAACGGTATAGTGGTTAGCGTGCTAGCTTCTAGACCGCGTGGTTGCGGGTTCGAGTCCCGTGTTAGGCATGGGTGTTTGTAAATGTATGTTGGTTTGTCTAATGACGAAAGTTTCGGCGAATTATAGCCCTCGTGTTGCTGACGGCGCCAGATAATCTGAAAACAACCAAAAAACCGACCAAACGGTATAGTGGTTAGCGTGCTAGCTTCTAGACCGCGAGGTTGCGGGTTCCGAGTCCCGTGTTAGGCATGGGTGTTTGTAAATGTATGTTGGCTTGTCAAATGACGAATGTTTTGGCTCATTATAGCCCTCGTGTTGCTGACAGCGCCAGATAATCTGAATACAACCAACCTTAGGATAGTTTAAGTACTTGATTTAACTTTTGAAAATTAAAGTTATTTAACTTCAAACACATACATTCACAATCCAGCTGGGAAAATTGTTTTTGGAAAAGAAACAATTTGACAGGAAATTTCCTTTTGGCACTTTTCTATTTCCTTGTATTAATAGCACTTCTTTGTTGGACATAAAAAAAAAAATTCTTATTGAAACTTGGTATTGTGTTATTTCTATTGCTTTCTTTGGTGAGGATAAAGTATTTACTGTGCATTTACCATAAACTATTTTACCGCCTTCTAATTTAAATTGACTCTTTACAGAATCGAATGTCGTAAATACATTTAAAACGAGTTATATACGTCTCGAGTTACAAATGGTAGCTTGTTTAACAATTCGCCTTGAAAGATATCATCTTTCCTTCTAGCATACTGTTACAATGTTACGTAACGGATAATTTGACAATTGTATTCTATTTAACGGTATACGAATTGGGCGCAATTTTAATTTTGGCGACGTATTCTTTAGTTGATGTCTCTATCAGTGTTAAAGCTGGGGTACAAAATTTCTTTAGCAAAAAAGCTAAAGTCACAATTTTCATTTTAGCATTTTGCTAAAATGCTTGCGAGTTCCATCAGTTTGATGTTTAATGTAACACAATTAAAACACTTTTTTTACCATAAAATCATAATTAATTATAAATATAAAGCTAATTTATACCAATATCACCGATTTAACGGTATACGAATTGGGCGCAATTTCAATTTTGGCGACGTATTCTTTAGTTGATGTCTCTATCAGTGTTAAAGCTGGGGTACAAAATTTCTTTAGCAAAAAAGCTAAAGTCACAATTTTCATTTTAGCATTTTGCTAAAATGCTTGCGAGTTCCATCAGTTTGATGTTTAATGTAACACAATTAAAACACTTTTTTTTACCATAAAATCATAATTAATTATAAATATAAAGCTAATTTATACCAATATCAACTGATAAAATACTTGCCACCCTTCAACTTACTTGCTCTTTTTGGTCGATGACTGACCTTGGAATAACAAAAACAAATAAAAAATGGCAAATTTGCACATTTTGCGTCAAAATGTTTTAGCAAAAGAGCTAAAGCATACTTTCTGATTTTTAGCATTTAAGAAAGTTCTTAAGCATTTTGCTAAAAAAGCACCCACAGCTTAATCCCTGTCTTCATGGATTCTGGTAGTTAGATTTGAGTTTTTCTGACGCAGAACTACCCTTGTGTTCATGAAAATGAACCCATTAACGAAGCTTGGCAAGGGAAAACTTGACAATCAAAATTTTAGTTTTTTTTCTTTGCTAATAAATTGAGATTGTGGTTTCACTTTGTGTTTTTAAAAAATCATAAAAATAATTTTCCGAAAACTCTGAAAAATTCAAAATATACCTTAAGAGATCTAATCAAACAAGGTTAAAAGTTAAAAACAGTGACTGTTTATCCATTTCCAAGTCATCTTCAACGAGTTAAAGTCATGAAAATTTTCCATCTAATAATATACCTAGTTAACACCATACCATAGAAATGGATATTCTTTGATTGGTGTAAAAGGCAACGTGGGAGAAGAGATGTCAAAAAGTTGAATTTCGAACCACTTAGCCAGATCTTTCCTACTTTGTCAAATAAAGCTCAGATATTTTTTTAATGGAAACTTCGCCTCATGTTTCTTCAACAAGAACTTAAATAAGTTTTTCAATAATCCCTTATGGAACTTATGGCGACATCAAGTAACAGATAAAGCTTCTGTGTACTGGAGTTCTCTTTTGCACAGCGGCAAAGTATCTGCCTCGAGATCCAATGGTCTCGCGATCGAGGCCCGTCGCCCGCACATGAAAGCTTAATAACGCTTTATTGGTGACCCGGACGTGATCCAATAAAGCTTTCATGGGCCTCGATCACGAGACCATTGGATCTCGAGGCAGATACTTTGCCGCTGTAAAACCTTTCATTCCTACTGCCTATAGGCAACATGTTTTTCAATGTTTGCATAACCTTGCCCACCCTGGTATAAGACGTACATCAGATTTGATACGTACTCGTTTTGTATGGTCATCTATCAACAAAGATAGCAGACAGTGGACAAAAGCATGTTTGCAGTGTCAAAAGAACAAAGTACATCGTCATACTGCAGCCACTCTTCAATCCTTTCCAGTGTCATCGTCACGATTTTAACACGTACATATCAATTTCACCGACCACTAAAAACTGCACTGAAATGTCATAGCGATACAAAATGGTCAGTATCCCCGCCTGTCACGCGGGAGACCGGGGTTCGATTTCCCTCCGGGGGAGCCACTATGTGGCGACATCAAGTAACAGATAAAGCTTCTGTGCACTGGAGTTCTCTTTTGCACAGCGGGTCCACGTCCGGGTCACCAATAAAGCGTTATTAAGCTTTCATGTGCAGGCGACGGGTCTCGATCGCGAGACCATTGGATCTCGAGGCAGATACTTTGCCGCTGTGCAAAAGAGAACTCCAGTGCCCAGAAGCTTTATCTGTTACTTGATGTCGCCACAAACTGTTGCCAAACCTAGCAAAATCGTTAATTAATTCATATAATTAACGAGCGCAAAAACTAAACTCCTAATCATTTGCATTTCAAAACAAATCCGGTTTTCGTTACCTGTCCGGTTGATGGTCCGGTTAAATACATCCTATCTACCAGCAATGTCTATTGTTGTCCAGCTGATATTGAATATCCAGTATGCGAAATGTGAGAGTACACATCAAAATCGTTACCGGTTCTCCAAGTATTACTAACCTTCCAATGTGTTGATCTTTATATAATCAGACTCCAAGATACCGTGTCTGTAGGAGATTCACTAAACAAAAGAATTCATCAACAAAGGATGAATCCCATCTTTCAAAAGCGGGTCATTGTCGTATCCAGCCATCGCTGCCCCTGGGGCTCCAGCCACCTGTTATCCAATTATCGTCTGCAATCAAGTGTAATTACAGCCCTTGAGGCCGTTCCGACAGTTTGCAGAAGCAGTGTTCTGTTTTTGAATGGGACTGCTGATGAAACGAACAGCAGATTGTAATGCCTGTTGCGTTTATTTTGCCATCTTTGAAGTTATTGAATCTCTCTCTCTCTCTCTGTTTAGGACTGAGATTTGAAAATTGATTGTCGGTTTTGTGCGAGACGTCATATTGAGTCTCTTTATTATGACCATCTCGGTGGGGTTGAGTCTCTCGCCTATGTTTTTTAGGTTTTCCTTGATGAAGATTTCCTGCCACTGTTATCGTTCTGAACGATGTCGCAATTCGAGACGTTCTCTGTTGTACTCCATGACAACCACAATTTGTCAGTTCAGTATTATGTTTGCTATTCCAGTCTTGATGCACTTTCACTACAACTTTTGACGGACATTTGTCAAATGCTGTGGTTTCGTGATTATAGATGGAGCTCGGAGTCATTGAGCCGATATCGGCTCAATGACTCCGAGCTCCATCTATAATCCCCACGTCTAAAATATGTCGTATCCCTACTTTTCTCCATAAATTCACACACTATTCACCTATACTGTCTCAAGAACTCAGATTTCTTCTATACTAGCCTAGCTCTCTAGCTGCAACATTGAGGCTCATTTGCTTTATTTTCTTTTGGGCGCATTTGAATTGACAGACACAAGCAATTTTGTATTGTTCTTATTTTGACAACCTTTATAATGACGTCCATCACTTGGCAGTTGTGTAAATGAACTTAATTATGCGTTTATTGTGTTTTTTGAATGAGGGCTTGTCAAGCCAATTGCACCCTAACACTGCGGTCAACATATTCCATCCTTTGTAAAGTTATAATTGTCAAGTAGTCGTAATAAAATGGCCCTTCAGTGTAGTTTTTTGAATTGAATACCAAATATATACTGTTTGTCTAACATAATAATAGCTCCCGCCAAGTTGTTTATCGTTGTCTGTTGCCTTGGAAACAAGACTATCCCCATTTTCCACGGGGGGATTTCAGCAGAGAGACATCTACTTTATAGGTTTCGGAAGGTAATTTTCTGCATGGCACATCCCTATTCTAAATCAATGAGTCTTGTTCCTATAGCCAACTTTGGGTTGGCTATAGGAACCTATAGTTCAACCCAACTACCTGGCGGGTTGGTTGATTGTTTTCAGATTATCTGGCGCCGTCAGCAATACGAGGGCTATAACGCACCGAAACATTCGTCATTAGACAAGCCAACATACATTTACAAACACCCATGCCTAACACGGGACTCGAACCCGCAACCTCGTGGTCTAGAAGCTAGTACGCTAACCACTATACCGTTTGGTCGGCAACTACCTGGCGGGAGCTAATAGACGCATAGTATCTGTATGCATCTGTCATCTACACATGCTTTGTGTTTTACAGTTAGTGCAAATGTATATTTAATCGAAAGTCAATCTAAAGTGGCCGTTCATCAAACCATAAAAAGAAATCTCATTTTTCGAGCGACAGATTCCCAAAGTAAAAATGATAAAAGCAATATGCCAAATTGGTGTCACATAAGGAAAGTGGACCGTATACTTATGTCGCGTATATCACACATCGAATTCGGAAAGTCGCTTCCAATAATTAGGAATCGGTTATCTGTAATAAATTCCATTTATATTCCGCAAAAGTCCTCCATTTCCTGACGCATTCAATCTGTCGTAAAAGCGTCGAGGAACGATCGTGAGCGTGTTATTCTTGGGAGAATCAGGACAGAACGGTGCTGAGTTTAGTTGTTTTTGGGATGAGCAGACGATAATCAGGCACGTGTGTCAGTCGGAACATGAGAATAAATGACCATCAAGTTCTTTTTATAGTTGGAGCAGGAAAATTGACTTTAGTGTATTTTTGGAAACGCTTTCCTTTGGTCAAGAAAGAAATGTATATGTGAAATTTTCTAGTGGATTAATTTTTATTTTCACTTATCAGATATTGAAAGTATGGTTGTCGTCTAAAAAAAACTATTTCGATTATTTAAAGGAATAATTTAATGGGTAGTGGGTAGAGCGACAAGCTGCTGATCGGAAAATTTCTATTTAATATTACTAAATTTGATAAATTGGCGAGTTTTTTTTATCTATCCTTATCTATTATCAATCTATCTATAATTACTAGCATAGAAAGTTCGATCTTTCTTAACCCTAATTTGTTTACATTACTATAGAAGGAAATGGGGAAAAATGGCGTAACTTTTAATTATAGTGAAAAATCCAATGTCAAAAATACATCGAATTTCCCTTCTCGTCTTTTGATTGAATCCGTATAAATCTAAAAGTTAATTTTTTTCATTCCTTTCGGTGTTTATTTCTTAAATCTGAGCTTATTCCAGTTCCCAAATCCAATTTTGAAAACTTTTGTTGAATGATAATACCCGAGTGTAACTCAATCAGATTTAGATCATGTGGCCCCGTTTCGATTCATTTTTATTTTGCTAAAGTTGGAGGAAAATCGCACTTATCATCCCTGTTATCAGTATTGATGATAAAACTAAGCTCATGCGACAAACGCTACAGTTTATTCCCAACCCCTATTCGAATAACAGATAACGTAACGCGTTTTCAATTAAAATTTATTCTAACTTCTGGCGAAAAGTCAATAATAAATGGCACGAATTGATGTGCTCAATGACTATACGGTGTGGGAAAATTTTCTTTCAGACGATTGCTTTCCAGTTGGAATTAATTTGATTGCAAGCGGTCTGCGTAACGTTCGGAGTAATAAATTAATTTTAATCATTCGTTAAAAATGATTTTGTAATTGAAATGCAGGGAATAAATGTCAGAAGGGTTTTTATTACATCCTTATGACCTCAAGTGATTTAGAATAAGTTTTCTGCTTTTTATATGTTCATTTGGGCAGTATTTTTTATTTATATTCCTGCGATTGAAGTATTATTTTGTGTCGATTGAACAATTAGAATTTTAATGTACCCTCAAATGATAAACATATGAGGTTTAAAAGGCCTTTTGTAAAGTGTTTTTTTTGTTTTTGTTTTTTTAGTGGAATTTTGTCGTATGGCAACTTTTGTGACTAATTATAATATATCTATAAAAACAAATTCGAATTTTCGTATTTCATTACCATTAGCCAATCACAATGCGCATTTCATTTTCCCACGAACTTAGCAGTTGAATCTGACGTAGCAATGCGTATGTATAAACAAAATGAACTTTATCCTTGGCGTTATTTTTAAAGGGTTTAATCGTCTGCCAAACTTTATTGAGCAATCACAGCATACCTTTTAAAAATTCGAATTTTAAACAATCCATAAACCCGTATTTTATATTGCGAAGACTAATTACCTATGAGGTCGCTATGTTAAAATCCATATATATATTTTTTTTTTTAATCCTTCTCAGGGTCAGTCTGTTTTGAAGAAATATTTGGGTCGTCTGACTGACCCTTCACAAAATTCTATGCCTGAAAAAGGACCTTTGAGAAAAATCTGTTTACAAAAGATCGATTGAAACTAGTACTTGATATAAAGGATGATTGGCCCAAAGTAGATCACAACATTTGCAAAATTTTAAGTTTTTTTTTTTTTATATATAGAGGCGGTATTTTGCTGACCAGAAATAAAGTTATATTTAATCCTCAAAATATTGACTATTAACCCACACAAAAATCGTCTGCATGATGTATGAAGAATAAAATATATTATGCATAATTTGAAAAAAGACAAATTTCTCCAAACGTAGACTATTTTGCTGTAGTTGAAGACCGTTTCATATTTCTTTATTATCAGCTCTCGTAATGTATAATTGTGTAAGAGAAAAAAAAAATTGTAAATCTGTTTTCAAATGTATTTGAAGTTTCATTAACGTATTATTTATTTACTTCTTATGTGTTTTAAGTTTTCATTAGTTAGATATAACTACACATATCACAATTTTTTTTAATGAAATGAAGCAAGGTTATCTTACATGCTTATTTTATAAAATTAGTTTTTTATGTTTCAATCTAACTTGGCATTTAAACATTTATCTTATGATACAAGAATGAAAATAGTTGGAGTGCCAAAACATGAAACTTTTCAATAACCTATATATTTTTACTTGGAATGTGTTATTATTTATCACGTTTAAGTAAAAAAATCTATTCTTAAAAATTTATAAACTATCTACATGCCAGTCATTGGATTTGTAAATTATTCCTATTTAGAGGCAATTGTAAAATACATGATTTTTTTTTTTTATAATTATAAATATTTTTACAAAAACTATTTCTGCTTAACCTCAATGTAATTTTTTATAAAACAATTAGTTTATTTAAAATTCCGAATTTGGATTTAACAAAAATTACAATCGTAAAAACTTTGTACACATAAAAAAAAACGTTTTAAGTTTCGAAATCTCTATATAAAAGTATGATAAAAATGTGATGAAAATGTATTCTTACTAAAAACAATTTTTTTTTTTTAAATATCTTTAAATTGTAACAGTTAAAAACAATGCATACATTCTTAAGTAGCTATTCACTATCTTAAAATAAAAGATTACTTTTATGAAATTGAATATTTTCTTATAAAAAATAATTAAATAATTCTCTCTACCCTATGCCCTCTATTTAGTCAGAGAGGCGACTGCAATTTTTGGACCCCATCGAACATCATTCTGAATTTTTTATAGAAATTGGAGAAAAATGAGTAGATTACGAATCCACTGGTCTGCCGTGGCAAAAATGGCCGAAACTGACCAATAATCGACTTGGAATGAGTTGAACTAAAATCCTATTGCCAAATATGTCATAACTTGCCAAAAATAGAACAAACTTATTCGTCTGGCAACCCACTTCATTTTGATTTTCAATGAGAAATAGCGCAAACGATTTCTGATCTTTGGCTCGGAAAACTTATATCTTTTAAAAGTAAGCCAAATTGGCGACATCAGTTTTACGTCATAAGTGACGTAATATTTTTTGCCAACTTGGCTCCCTTTTAATAGATGCAAGTAGACCGTCGCCAGATATCTGAATCGTTTGCAACCTTCTTAATTGAAAATTAAAGAGTGAGGGTTACCAAATAAAAAAAAAATGCTAATTATTTGGCAAGTTATGGCGCATTTGGCTATTGGATTTAGTTCAACTTATTAAAAGTCGATTTTTGACCAGTTTCTGCCATTTTTGCCACGACAAGCCAGTGGATTCGTAATCTACTCACTTTTCTCCAATTCCTATAAAAAATTCAGAATGATGTTCAATGGGGTCCAAAAATTGCAGTCGCCTCTCAGTCTAATTGGAGCACAGGTTTTCTGTATAGATCACAGATATCCACTATTGGAGCAATAAAGAAATAGACGCTCCAGTAATGGACCCACCAGAAAATTTAGCCGGACAAACGGTATAGTGGTTAGCATGCTAGCTTCTAGGCCGCGAGGTTGCGGGTTCGAGTCCCGTGTTAGGCATGCGTGTTTGTAAATGTATGTTGGTTTGTTCAATGACGAATGTTTCGGCGCATTATAGCCCTCGTGTTTTTGACGGCGCCAGATAATCTGAAACCAACCAACCAAACAACCAGAAAATTTAACTATTAAAAATAAATAATATTCCGAAAAAATTATAAATTTTAAAAAAAACTTCTTGATTATTTTGCATAAAATGATAACACGATGAAGACTCATAATTGATAATACTTGTTTCTATAACTCTTGAAATAACTGTTTCGAGGAGAAAATATGCTTCTTTTTTAAATCCTTTAAATTAATTTCGAATTTGTTTGTGTGTGTGGCTGCCTGGGAGATCTGCGAAAGCCGAATTACCACACTTGGCGTCATCTGATTGGATTGAAACTTGGCAGATAGATTCGATGTCGATGACAGTGCATTCTATCAAATTTTGGGGGCTGTCACTGTCAATAGAAGGTCGCTTTTACACGCGTTTCTATAATCGTTTCGGAATACTAATGAATTCCATTTAATTGATTATTGTTGAAACTCTTTCCTGTTGCCAAAATTATTTTATACCAATTAAATAAAAGATATTTGGACGTGAATGCATAAATTCACTTTCATTTTTAATAAATAAATTTTGAAGCATCGTTTGCCGTATATTTTGTTGATAGAGATCATTTTAATATTCAAAATTAGATGCAAACACTAAGCACACGCTGACAACAGAATCAGCACTGTGTTAATGAATGTAAAAATGGGCAATGCATATAAAAGATTTATATTAAAAACAACTTTTGTTTTTATGGTTATATTTGTCAAAACAACGATATAGCTACTCATATGAAAAGTAATGAAAGACTACAGATAAAATTTGAATAAAAGTCATACTTTAATATTTTTTACGTTTTACTCTAAGATTGTATCCACTAACGAGCTTTATTTGCATATTTATTTAATTGCATGGGAAAATTATTAAGTGATTGTATTATTATTCTCAAAAATAATTAAAAAAGGAATGGAAATTTTGTTGCTTTATATATATATATATATATATATATATATATATATATATATATATATATATATATATATATATATATATATATATACAGGGTATCTCTAAACTCATGGTACAAACGCTAGGGGGTGATAGAACACATCAAGACGAGTATTAGTAAATAGGAAACCAAGGGCCAGACGTATTCCAAAGGAGATAGGCGCCATCAAACTTTAGGGTCCCAAATTGCAAATGATCATAAAAAAGGGGGAAATAAGTCGATTTATTTGCGGTTTTCGCTGAAATCATTCTTTAAATTAGTATTTTCTTTAAAAAAAAATTTAAAGACAAAGTTCTATACACACACTAGTTGCACACTCGAATCAGTGGCTTTTATGTTAGCAAAAATTTGCATACGCGTTCCTCTTCTTCCCCATATCACATTTTTATGTTTTTCTTCCAGAAACCTTTGCCGATGATTCCAATTATGAGCTCAAAATTTAAGTTAAGGTCTGAGCTTTAGCAAACATTTAAAACAGTTTAAAAAAAAAAAAAAAAAAAAAACCCGGTAAAAAAGTAGTTTTTCGGTACTCCAAAGTCTAGAGCGCCCTCTACCGACATTTTTAGAACTTTGTCTTTAAAAATTTTTTTAAAGAAAATACTAATTTAAAGAATGATTTCAGCGAAAACCGCAAATAAATCGACTTATTTTTCCCTTTTTTATGATCATTTGCAATTTGGGACCCTAAAGTTTGATGGCGCCTATCTCCTTTGGAATACGTCTGGGACCCTTGGTTTCCTATTTACTAATACTCGTCTTGATGTGTTCTATCACCCCCTAGCGTTTGCATATATTATTGCATATATTCCTGTATATATATATATATATATATATATATATATATATATATAATATTTTCTTCTTCAATTTTCTAAATGATCCAAAATTTGTTTGAAACTTAACTATTTTTAGACAATACTTGTCGATTTATCAAGATACATTCATTGCACAGTGCACTTGATCTATAAAAAAAAAAGTTAAGCGAAAGCACAGGAGATGGTAGATAATTAAAAATATGTTTGTTGTTCTGGTACCAACTTTTGAAGTATCGTTATATCCATTGGTAAAAGAATCATTTCCACACAATGTCGATTCCGACGTCGTACCACCTGTCGCTTGACCTTGCGTCAAGGATGTGTAAACAGTGTCAAAAATGATGATGCGATTCCAGCTGTGAAGAAAGAATAAAATAGCTTTTCTGGATATGCTGGACTAATAACGTGTTCCGATTTATTGATCAAACTTTTGTTTTTCATAATCTTAATTTTATTTGTATAAATATAGAATGTAACAAAAAGGGAAAATCTCCTATGTTTTTTGGTGATTTGGAAAATACACAACTTAACCAGATAACCTTTGTAAAATTTGGAATATGAAACAGAACGTTATTTTTTTTTTTTTTCCTTTCATTCAGAAGTTAAACAATAAAAAGATATTTTACAATTGCAAGAAATAAATGTTTTGGATAACAAATTAAAATTCTTCTTTTATACCTATTACAAAATGTATAAACATATGCATTTATTGTGCGATGCATTTTTACTTTTAATTACCCGTATGTATTACATGAAAGTATTGTATTTGGTCCAAAAAAAAAAAAAAAAAAAAAAAAAAATCGATATTTTTTTTGCATTTCTCCACGTTTTGGAACATCCTGATTTCAAAAAAGTGATCCAGAAAAAATGTCAGTCTGTGTGTATGTGGTTAGCGTAAGTCCCGAACAAATTGACCTACGATGTTCAAATTTGGCGTGCGGGTTGGTGATGGCACAAGAACCTACCATTAAGGTTTACGTCAAAATCGCGCTTGCGCATAAGGTAGTTGCCATTGAAATAGTCACGTTTATCAGTAATTGCTAAAAAAAAGTTTTTAACGATTTTGTCCAAAATCGCTATGGTAATGCCTCTTAAAGTTTTCTAAACATCCCCATCTACGAAATTCCCATAAAAATGCTTTAATGGTGTAAAAAGTTGAAAAACGGATGCCTTATTTAACACAGTTTTCTTTCCTTGAGCATACCTCATCAACGATCTGTATTTCATCTTTGCTTAGTTTCACTTACAAGAAAGGATAATATAAGAATTATCGAAAAGTATATCGCCAAAATCACCATTTTGGCAGAGTTTTTTTTTAAAAGACCCATATAAGAATTATCGCAAAAAGTATCGCCAAACTGGCAATTTTTTTTAAACGAATGATGAAAATATATAAACGGTAAATGGCACAAACTGACATCAGTATTATAGTGTAATTGAAAGTTGTACGATGTAATTGCCCTACCCATAATTGCTATATACCCCTAGTTTTCAATCGTCTACTTTTCCTATATTGCAAATGTACTTGTGATTGGAAATTGTCTGAGATATGCAATTAGTTTACGTTTTAGAAATATTAGGCAATATTTGAAAAATTGCCATTAAATAAGAAATTTAATTTGCTTTTTCGTTCATTAGTTAAAAAACGATAAAAAGAAATTCCATATGGGCAAGTAAAATGTTTTTCTTCATTTACTTTACAGGGGTCTATGCAGAAGGAAATTTGGGTCCTTTTAAGGACCCTTCACAAAATTCCATGTTCAGAAAACGGACCCTTCACAAAATTCCGTAATCAACAAAAGGACCCTTCACAAAATTCCATGTCCAACAAACTGAACTTTCACAAAATTCCAAGTCAAAAATATGAAACTTTCATAATATTTCCAGTTTGAAAACGGACCAATTACAAAATTACAAAGTTTGTTTTATGCCAAAAGGAGAAAACGGCTCACTTGCCCACATGTTGGTTTTAAGGAAGTGACGTCATGGATGCCAAACCATATGCTCAAAATATATAAAATTGGAAATTTTTCACAAAATTGATAATTTTTCACAAAATTGATAATTTTTCACAAAATTGATAATTTTTCACAAAATTGGAAATTTTTCACAAAATTGGAAATTTTTCACAAAATTGATAATTTTTCACAAAATTCATAATTTTTCACAAAATTGATAATTTTTCACAAAATTTATATTTTTTCACAAAAATAGGACCCTGTAAAAAAAACCTGGATAGACCCCTGCTTTAATGGGTTTAGAAATTATATAAATTTATTAATTTACTGAGCGATACATTTCCATTTTTTATCGTTTGCTTTTACGATATTTCAAATGTACTTGTGATTGCGAATTGTTTTAATGAAATTTAATGTGTTTTATTTTTGTACAATATTTGTCGCGAGATCTTCAAAGCAGATTTTGATTGTTCTCACCAGAGAATTGCGTCTTTCATTTCCACACTAATTAAAATTCTTCGCAGGCTTCTTCCTACGGAATTTCCCAACTAAGTTCACCGAAGCAATTCTCATCTGATGTAAATTGTTCCATTCCCTACAAACCTCCATTCCATCCTTCCTCAAATCCGCTCACTTCAGCACACTCTATGGAACATTTTCACAAATTCTAAAGTCAGACGATTCGTTTTTCAACGCATCGGCAGCGAAGTGAAGTAAACGACTGAAAATTTAGTTCTTTTTTTTTTGTAATAACAGTGGGAATAGATGATTTAAGAGGAGAAAGTTTGCGAACAGAGATCTTTAGGCCGTGTCCGATTTGAAGATTTTGCTTTCCCTTGTGTTGGCTGTTAGGAGGTCAAGGACTTTGGCCCATTGTTGTAGAAGCATGTCGTAATTCTCCGCTTCCCTCTTTCTTTTTGTTGAGTGAAACAATGAGTTAAGTATTGGTGCTGGGTTTGTGGGACAGTGTTGTGGGGATTTTCGACCATGAAAGGAATTGTTTGAGCTGGATGTGGTTATGAAATGGCAACGCATTTTTCTTTTCTTTTGGTAATAACTTGTAAAATAATGTAGGGAATGGAAATAAACATTATGCAAAGCCAGTGGTAGAAGTGGTGGTAAAAAAAAAAAGAAAAAAATGGGGGATGCCCAAAAGTTGGTGATAAGTGCACCCCCCCCCCCCCCATTTTCAACGATAAATTTTATAATTTCGTAACTTATTATAAAACTATTAACTTTAAGGAAATAAATTATACTTCCTAACACTAACAAGGGTTTAAATTTACTGTTATTTTAATAAATATTCTGCTTCTTTATTTTTTTTTACTTGGAAGTAAGAGATGAAGTGAAGTAATAATTCCCCGTTCTATAATAACTGTTCATTTAGATTTTAATAATGCTTATAACTGTACATACTTTCATGAAATTAAATTAAGAGAAAACTCTAAAATGTTTTGTTTTTTTTGGGGGTGGGGGGGGGGCGAAGGCATCTGCTATGTGGTGCCTATAATAATCGGTATGCTAAATAGGGCCCATCTGAGATATTCTAATGGTGCCTAAGCTCCATTCTTATTACTTCCGAAGTAAAAAAATCGTCTGCTCATAAAAAAAAAAAATTAAAAAAAAAAAAAAAAAAAAAAAAACCTATTAAATAAAAAATGCTAGAAAAATTGTGTATTTGCATTCAAAAAAGTCCATTCTTCCAATTATACTCCACAAATATAAATGCTATAAACTGCACATTAATACATGTTTTCAGAATATTAATGATAAATTAGTAATTTTAATAGACCAGAACAGATTTCGCAATTCATTGATAGATTCCCCTAAAAATGTCAATTAAATCCCAAATAATAATATCTTAAACATGCCTAATAGTTATTATGACATTCCTGTTAATGGCAAGATCTTCAACTCATTACACTAATTACAGTTATTAAAGACTTTTTCAAATCGCCGACTTTTTAAAGAACTTTTTTCAATTAAATCTTAATCATACAGAACTATTTTACTTTCTTAAATGATCACAAAGTGTTGATTTTACTTCGCACTTAGAATTTAAATGGTAACATTCTACAACAAGAAATACGAGATATTGGAATTTTTATTTGAAAGCAAAAGCTAGTTTTAAAAAGTAATACTATCCGTACGCTTTTAGCATTAACTTTCATTTCTTCAAGTTGTAATTGAAATAAAAGTCTTTTATTCAGGGAAAAGATATAAATGTTTATCTTAATTGTAGTCAGAAATCTAAACTAGTTTTAATTCGTTTATCCATAAAATAAAAAATAAACTTTTACCTTTCTAGACTTTCCAATTAAAAACAATGTTGAAACGAATGTGTCTGCTGATTAAAAAAGTAGTCATAGAAAGTGTTGGTTGGTTGTATTCAGATTATCTGGCGCCGTCAGCAACACGAGGGCTATAATGCGCCGAAACATTTCGTCATTTAACAAACCAACATACATTTACAAACACCCATGCCAAACACGGGACTCGAACCCGCAACCTCGCGGTCTAGAAGCCAGCACGCTAACCACTATACCGTTAATAAAAACATCATAGAAAGTGTCATGCACGAAACATCGAGCTTATAACTCACCTAAAAAAAACTAAGGGTGTGGAACATCGCACAGCTTTCAATTGATTTTTTTTTTTTAAATATTACTAGTTTGAAGATATTTTTGGCAATAATTATTGCATTGCAAAATAAAAAAAAATTAAAAAAAAAAAAAAAAAAAGCGAAATTGGCGATTTACTTTTCGATCAATATTACATTATCCTTTCTTGTAAGTAAAATAGAGGATAAGCGGTCGTTGACGGGCGATGTTCTAAAGGAGAAAACTAGAGGACTATGTGTTAAAGACAACCGTTTTTCAATTCAAAAATTTCAATTGCTGCAACCTAATGCGCATGCGCAATTTTGACGAAAACCTTAATTACGAGTTTCATGACCACCACTGACCTGTATGCAAAATTTGAACATCGTAAGTCAATCCACTAAGGAGTAATGCTGACTACAAAGATATTTTTTCTATACCACTTTTTTTTAACTTAGCACGTTATATGTATATATATATATATATATATATATATATATATATATATATATATATATATATATATATATATATATATATATATATATATTACGGAATGCAACACTTCTATTCCTCTATGTTGACATTTATAGGTAATTGAAAGTAATTAATGGCCGACCAAACGGTATAGTGGTTAGCGTGCTAGCCTCTAGTCCGCGAGGTTGCGGGTTCGAGTCCCGTGTTAGGCATGGGTGTTTGTAAATGTATGTTGGCTTGTCAAATGACGAATGTTTCGGCGCATTATAGCCCTCGTGTTGCTGACGGCGCCAGATAATCTGAAAACAACCAACCAAAGTAATAAATGGCTGTAATATAAAAAAAATAGAACAGTGTGTTTGATAAGTGCTTATGTAGGAATTTCATTCAGTGTACATGACATATTGCAAGTATTCTTACCACATTACTTAAATTGCTAATTTTAATTTTTGGCAGAAAGAGTCAGAGTTATAACTCGAAAGTTCTCTTCTTTCAAGCATGCTAATTTAATATTATATTGTATTATATTAATACTATACAAAGAGTTGCGATGTGTAGGTTCAATCAGGGCCTGATTTAGAAAAATTTTTACTGTAGGCCCAACATTCAGAGAGAGGCCCCCAATAGCAAATATTTATTTCCTTACATCACAATATTACCAGATCAAGCTACATTCGTTAAGACTAACTTTTTACAATTAAAACTCATAGTTTACTTTCACACGATTTTTTTGTTATAATTAGTGTGATCTTGATTTGCTCAAAACTTTTGAATTAATCAAGACCCCCCCCCCCCCCCCCCCATGAACACTGATTTTAAAGCACACTTTCCTGTATTTTAAACTTACATTTCGTGGTCCACAAATTATATAGTAATGAAGATTACTTAATTCTATAACAATAATTGTAAATAATACAAAGTAACCTTTCCACTGTTTCCACGATCTCCCCAAAAAGGAGGGCCAAAAAAGTTCAAAAAAGTCCACGGAAGAGCCTGCAAACCAACCAATCACAAAGACTCTTTCATTTCATAATATAAGAAGTTGTACATGATTGGTTGGTGAATATCTCTTTACAAGAGGCGAGAGAAGGAGAACAGCGGCGTGAAGCCCTTGTCTCCGTGTACATACGAAGAAGTTGTATATGATTGGCTGAACCGGAAAGATTTGCTTAATTAGGTTTTATTAGGTTAACATATCTAACTTAACTCTCTGTGATTATTAAAAATATGGAATTTGCGGAGGTCTAACTAAAAATTTTTATTATTTTTGTTCAGTACTTCCCATAAAAAGACCATTATATTTAAAATTTTCAGAAAACTTTCAAAATTTGGGGGCCCCTAGGCCCGGGCCTACTGGGCCTTATGGTAAATCATGCCCTGGGTTCAATAAATATGTTACAGTAGCTCGATCAGCCTCTGATCTACTTAGTGAACACAAATAATGCCAGATTCCTAAACCTTTGGGTTGTTTCTCGTTGAGTAAGTAAGGGACTCAAGGACATTTAAGTTGACGAATTCTAGGGGAATAAGTAAAGCTGGGAGTGGCTATTCAATTTAAGTAAACATTATTGAAATTCGTATTAAACCTGAACCTTGGAATGTAAATCAAAGTAGTATTTGATGAGTTCTGTTGTAATGCTTAGTGATTATGGAAAAAAAAAAAACTTTATTTCGCCTTTCTTTCGAAATGTTTATTCTTTTACACTTAGGTTACTTTGAAAATATTCCTTTTAGCTGAAATTTGGGTTATTACCAAATTTTAACTGTTTTTCTTTTTAAATTCTTTATATTAACTTCGATTTTGTGTGTGCGTTTGTTTGTAGCGGACAAATCCCCGAAAAACTATTTAATCCACTTGTCGCGACGTTGAATCGAGCTGAAACTTGACAAATAGATTCGTTTTCAATGACAATACATTCCATCAAGTTTTGTTGGTTGTTACTCTCTACCACACAGTTCTATTGGCGTTTCGGATGACTAATTAAACACACTTGCCATCATCGAATTCAACTAAAACTTGGCAGATAGGCTCGTCGATGAGAATGCATTCAATCAAGTTTTGGGGCCTGTTACTAAAACATGCCTTTCACACACGTTTTTATTAGCGTTTCGGACGCTTAGTTAATCTACTTGCCTTCATCCAATCGAACTGCAACTTGGCAGATAGACTCTTTGTGGATGACAATGTCCGTTTGTTTGCGGACGGAATGGTTGTTTTCTTCGTAGTGGTCAAACACTGAAAAATTAATCTGGGCCCAAAGTCGCTTACTTAAGTTACAATTACAAATAAAAGATGTTACTAATATATTGTTAATAATTTTACTATAGGAAATCATGGCATGGTTTTTGCTAAGTAAAAACTAATAATTTATTCTTCGTCTCACGAGTTGTTCTCACTAAACTTCTAACTGGCTCAAATCTCCGTCTTGACGGTTTTTATATCTTCGCGTGCGAACTTTCTTCAGAAATCCAAAGCAAAACGATCTGGCGATCAGAACGTGCTGGAAAACATCTCGAAATTTCTCGATTCACTCGAGTGTTGCCAACTTTTTCAAGCCTATATTATCGCTCTATCAACAAATAAATTTAATAAAATAGAGCTTCAAAAGTAAATATTTACAATCATATACATAAAAATTGCGTTATAATATAAAGGATCTATAGTAAAAATTGTGAATTCATTTTCTAAACTTTTTTTATTATACGGAGCATCTAGAATTATGTTTAGTTTTTTCTGTTTTTTAGGAACAGTTGCTGTTATCGACATATTAAATTTTTCTATGTAGACTTTGGTCAAAAAAGTTTTATCCTTAAATCCTGATAAGAGATGGGTTTTTTCACTGTTTTTCACGAATTTGTCCTCTGAAAAAGGAAGCAGATTGATTGAATTAAAAATAAATTTGTAATTATTGCAAAAATATTCTGTTCTAAATTATAATTGGTGTGTATAATTCGCGAGCAAAAAGCCCAAAACATTTCTTATGAAAAGGTATAATTGACTTTCGTATGGAAAATACTTCACAGTCTGACATAGTCATTTTTTAAATATGTGTTATTGGTAAATGTTGTTGGTTTCACAAAGTTACGGTGCAAATTGGACCGAGTGAGAGAAAAATTCAAAACAACTAATCTTTTTTTTATGATTCGATCAAGCACACAGAAAAGTATTGAAAAAATTACATGAAATGAAGTAAAAAAACTACCGATTAAGAATATTAGAATATGTTATTCCTTAAATATGAAAAAAAATTCAGCTCCAATGTTTGTTGTCTTAGATTTGTAGTTTTAAATTATAAATGATTCACCATTTCCTCAAATTTTTTAAAATTTTATTGTCATTGCTATTTTTTTTATAAATTTTTTTATTTCTTCATTTGTTAAATGAAGAATCAATGACAAAAATCTCTAGATATACTACATCCAAAGTTATTTGGTGGCGCCATCTCTGAAGAAGGAAGTGAAATATTTCATCTTATTTCTGAAATGTAAAATTTCAAAAAAATCTAAAATAATAAAAATTAGAAGTTAATGTTAAAAAGGTGTCCTAGTTGTATGCTACATAATTTTTGCTTGTTTTAATTCTTCAAATTTATTACTGAAACTTAATAGATTTAATATTAACCCATTTAAGACGACTTTGAAATTATTAAACACAATGACTTTTTTTTTTTATCCTGTACCTTGTTTATTTAGATCATTTAAAGTATACTTTGAATTTTTCAGATTTTTTTTTTTTTTAATTTTTAAAAAACATTAAGTGGTACTACAATCACAATTTAATAGCAAACGAAAAAACTAAAATGTTGTTTGGCAAATTTTCTTACCATCAACCATATCGTTAATGGGTAAATAGAATATTGTTTGAAATTGTATTTTTTTTTTAAACTGCAGTTATTTACAGTCATGCATCCTTAATTTTATTTTGAACTTCCAAACATAAAAATCTTATATACATTAGCAAAGATTTTTAAATCTTCTGTTGTATATACATAAAGTGACATTAAAATAAGTATAAAAACTTTCTTATACCTACTAAGAAATTCTTCATTTACAATTTAAGGTTTATAAAACAAATACTGAGTTATACTAAATTTGTTTTGCAGCCAGCTGAAGCGAAACCAGCCTGAAATCATCTTTGGAAAATGCTGCTACGACCTCCCGATGAAAAAAGTGGCCAAGCTGTCCAAAGTTGTGCTGGCATCTCACACGGGCCCAGCAGGTGGGCTAACTCAGGTGAACAGAAAGCAGAAGCCTTTTGAGTACCTCGATCTAGATGTGGACTTCATCGATGAAGATTACGAGGGAAGCTCTGAGAACATCAACAAACTCAACATTGAGGACGATAACAGCAAGGAAAAGACCACGGAAAAGGTTGCTGATAAAGAGATTAAGATATCTTTAAACCCTGGTGAGTTATGTTAATGTATTCCTTGCTTTGGTGGGGAAGTTGACGATAGTTTTATAATACCCTATGTCTGGAGGTATCTTTTAAGTCTTCTTTTATTTCGTAATACATTCCAAATAAAATGTTAAAGACCCACATATTCTAGAATCCATTTCACTAGGTATTCGCTTGCATGCCATAGTATTGGTTTGTTTTTTAAGAAATGTTATAATTCGTATAAAAATAACTATCAAACCTTTTTAAATAATTTTGAAGGTGGTAACGAAATTATATAAACTTCTTTAGTATTGTAATACTAAAGAATAAATATTGTATTAAAATTAATAACTAATTTTAAAAATAATAATTAATTTTAAAAATAATAATTAATTTTAAAATTAATAATTGAATTAAAATTAATTTTAAAATTAAATATTTACAGAATAAATACTACATTTAAAGAATAAATATTATATTTGAAGAATAAATATTTTAAATTAAAAATAATATTTTAATAATGACAGGGTTTTGTATCTAGTCCAATAGATGGCGCCGTTGAAATAGAGGAAAAGTAGAGTTAATTTTGGAACAAAATTCATTCTACTTTTCCTCTGTTTCAGTGGCGCCATCTATTAGACTAGACACAAAAACCTGTCATTATTAAAATATTACTTTTAATTTAAAATATTTGCCATTAAGTTAAAATTTTAAAGAGTTGCATTAGTGTTTTATGTCAGATAAAAGCTTCTTATAATTCGAAGAAATTTTTCATGTGATGGTCCAAAAGTGATAGTGATACTTCAACTATCACTTTAGAAGTACCGTACTAATAAAAATCTGCTTATGATAGCACTTCCCGCAAATAATCCTACCTGTCTTAACTTCCTGTCTTTTTCTTTATTCGGAAAAGTATCTTTTATCATCCCTTTACTTGTAATAAAATCTCCAGATTTGTGATATGTAAATTCCTGTAAATCTTAATATTCCTTTTTATGTATTTATCCCTGATTTATTGTCTGGGTAACATATACGTTGTGCCATTGCTCCTAGCTAAGGAACTATTTATCCAAATGCATACTAATATTATTTCTGCTGAGACTGTCAAACACCCTTTGTTATGTGTTAATTGGCCCTTTTCATATATTTTAGTAATTACTGTAGTTGAAATTTTAATGGATGTGTTTTTGGCTCATTTCCAGATTCTTCTAACTTATTTCTGGTTGGGCATTATATTAACTTAAAATGAGAATACTCTGCGTTGAAAGATGTTCTTTTAAATCTTCGAAAGCTGCTACAAAAATCCTTCATTTTCAATTCCACAATGCAGCTTAAAAATATTATCAACCTTGAAAGAATACTAGAATTTTCTGATGGGGTGGATTAATTTTAAGTTCTTATGTAACATGTTATATAAAGACTGTCTAAATTTTAGAAGAAAGGCTTTTATTTTGGTCTAAGTTAAAAGCTTCTATCAAATAGATCCTTTTTTTATTTCAGTATTTAATATTTTTAGTTCAATTTGTCTAAATTAATAGTAAATTCACAAGTTGTAGATTACTAAATAGAATGACCAAATTTCACTGTAAAAATATATATATATATATTTATATAAATTTGTGACAAAATCCTAATCATTTTTTCATTAACTCATTTATATAAATCTTGTTGAGAGGATACAAAACTTTATATTGGGGTCGTATTACACAATGTTACACTCCTTTCCTATAATACAATCCCTGATATCTTCCATGATTCGAATCAGATTCTTTTCACTTTTGCCGTACTGCACAGCCTTTCAAATTATCTTTAGTTTTAATCCTTTAGTGTTAACAATAACACGTATGTTTTAAAGCTCAATTTGGGGAATTCAGAACTGAACCAGGGATTTGTCAAAACTCAATTAGAGTTCCTACTACATAAACTTTTGCTATCATGCTAAGGCTTTCCAATTTCTATTCAACATAATTTTACATCAATCTATATTGTTATCAACATATATTTATATTGTTTACTTGTCTCTTACGAAAAGAAATAAAAAGCATATTCCAAGTTTGAATATAAAATACTAGTATACATATTCAAAGCAATTTTAATTTATATTTTGCTTTTAGATTCCCCTGATGAAATTGCAGGAATTAAGAACTGGAATCAACCTGATGAAAGAGCATATGGTATAGCTACTTCATTGTATGAAAAGCACCCTGTCACAAATACTAATGCAGGTTTGTTACTAAAGAATTTCATTGCTCATAGTAATATGCTGTCTCATGGTTACTGTGGTTATAATCTCTAATCTTTTCTTTTTCTAAACACAATAAAGTGAAAAACATAACTCAAAAGCATATGAACTTTTATAAACTTTTCTCAAAAGCAACAATAATAAATACATCTTAGCTCCTTAACAACCTTTGAATGGAAAATAAGAGGATGTTTTATTACCTTTTGAAAAGAAATTCATAAATTCATAAGGAAATATATATATATATATATATATATATCCTTTAAATCACTAGCCTTTATTAATGTCCTTATTTTTTAGTAAAATATGTTCACTTTAATTTAATGGTAATACCTGTTGAAAAGGGCTATCAAGTTCCTATTTCTTTATGAATTGTAATTGCAATAAATTTTGTATTAATAGTCAGCTTATGTGTATTAAACTTGGTGAAGTATCCCTGATTTATATGCAGCATTGAAATATATGTATTTGCATGATAGTATAACACAGTAGACAAACTATCTTTGTTTTTGATCTCGTGTTACTGTTCAACAAAAATAACACATGTTATACAAATATATTTCTTTTCATTAAGAGCTTGCTGAAGTGATGTTAAATTTTGTATTGAGGTCGTATTATGCAATGTTACACTCCTTCATTAGTACGATCCCTGATTTTTCTTCCATGGTTCTGATCAGCAGCTTTGCAATATATATTTGCATGATGGTACACCACAGCATGAAAACTATTTTTGTTTTAGTCCTTGTGTTAGTGTTCAACAAAATAACGCATGTTATACAAATGTATTTCTTTTCATTAGCTCACTTTTATAAAGCTTACTGAAATGATGTAAAATTTTGTATTGAGGTCGTATTATGCAATGTTACACTCCTTCTTGTAATACGATCCTTGATTTCTCTTCCATGGTTCTGATCAGCAGCTTTGCAATATATATTTGCATGATGGTACACCACAGCATGAAAACTATTTTTGTTTTAATCCTTGTATTAGTGTTCAGCAAGATAACGCATGTTATACAAATGTATTTCTTTTCATTAGCTCTCTTTTATAAAGCTTACTGAAATGATGTAAAATTTTGTATTGAGATCGTATTATGCAATGTTACACTCCTTCTTATAATACGATCCTTGATTTCTCTTCCATGGTTCTGATCAGCAGCTTTGCAATATATATTTGCATGATGGTACACCACAGCATGAAAATTGTTTTTTTTAGTCCTTGTATTTGTGTTCAACAAAATAACACATGTTATACAAATGTATTTCTTTCCATTAGCCCACTTTTATAAAGCTTACTGAAATGATGTAAAATTTTGTATTGAGATCGTATTATGCAATGTTACACTCCTTCTTATAATACGATCCTTGATTTCTCTTCCATGGTTCTGATCAGCAGCTTTGCAATATATATTTGCATGATGGTACACCACAGCATGAAAACTATTTTTGTTTTAGTCCTTGTGTTAGTGTTCAGCAAGATAACGCATGTTATACAAATGTATTTCTTTTCATTAGCTCTCTTTTATAAAGCTTACTGAAATGATGTAAAATTTTGTATTGATATCGTATTATGCAATGTTACACTCCTTCTTATAATACGATCCTTGATTTCTCTTCCATGGTTCTGATCAGCAGCTTTGCAATATATATTTGCATGATGGTACACCACAGCATGAAAACTATTTTTGTTTTAGTCCTTGTGTTAGTGTTCAACAAAATAACGCATGTTATACAAATGTATTTCTTTTCATTAGCTCACTTTTATAAAGCTTACTGAAATGATGTAAAATTTTGTATTGAGATCGTATTATGCAATGTTACACTCCTTCTTATAATATGATCCTTGATTTCTCTTCCATGGTTCTGATCAGCAGCTTTGCAATATATATTTGCATGATGGTACACCACAGCATGAAAACTGTTTTTGTTTTAGTCCTTGTGTTAGTGTTCAACAAAATAACGCATGTTATACAAATGTATTTCTTTTCATTAGCTCACTTTTATAAAGCTTACTGAAATGATGTAAAATTTTGTATTGAGATCGTATTATGCAATGTTACACTCCTTATAATACGATCCTTGATTTCTCTTCCATGGTTCTGATCAGCAGCTTTGCAATATATATTTGCATGATGGTACACAACAGCATGAAAACTGTTTTTGTTTTAGTCCTTGTGTTAGTGTTCAACAAAATAACACATGTTATACAAATACGTATTTCTTTTCATTAGCTCACTTTTATAAAGCTTACTGAAATGATGTAAAATTTTGTATTGATATCGTATTATGCAATGTTACACTCCTACTTATAATATGATCCTTGATTTCTCTTCCATGGTTCTGATCAGCAGCTTTGAAATATATATTTGCATGATGATACACCACAGCTTGAAAATTACCTTTGTTTTAGTCCTTGTGTTATATGTGATCTTACACTTAGGAACTTAATTTTATTCCTGTAAGAATTTAATTATGCCATCATAAAAGTCTTTTATTTTATACACTTGATACTCAATATAGTGTGCTATTTTTTTTATTTATCAAATACAATGACATTATTTACATGATGAGGAACATTGAGATTAAATTGGAAAAATATTTTCAGTGAAAACATATATTCTGATCAGCAATTATTTCCTGTGTAAAATTTTCCTTATAATATTGCGTGAAGTTGCAGTATTTTTTTAATATTTTTATAAACTTACTTGCATTAGGACCTAATTTCTGATATAGACAGTGGACATTGGTTTATTACTGAACAAGCTAGTTGAAAATTTCATAACCAGTGCAACTTCTAAAAAGAACCTTAATAACTTTTTAATGTTATACATTTTTATTTTGAGGAATGATAACACAGGATTAAAAAAAAAAAATTCTTTATTTTACTCCCAGTTCTTTACAATTAAAAAACATATATCATGAAATTGCAAACATGTTCGGACTAGATTTTAAGCTAACCCCACTCATCAGTAGTAAAAATCAAGCTTCCTGCTGGTTGAAAAACCAGACCTGCATTAAAATTAGCATATTCCCAAAACATTAACTTATTATTAAGTGAATTGTGGACTGGACCAGATTTATAAGTTGGTGACTTTTGACAATTTTCTTGAAAAATCAAAACAGTCTTGCCCTTTCCAAGACTTAACTTAATTTTAAAATGTTGTTTAGCTCTTAAAATAAACACTATTGATAAATGTTTTTGCCAGATAATAGTAATAAAATTGCAAAGGTTCAATTGAAATTAGATGCTCAGTTTCAGATGTTTGAGACAACTTCATTTTACTTTACCTGCATTTATATTTCAGGAGAGCCTGTTGCAGATGCATTTGCTGTGTGCCTACGAGAGAACAGCGCTGTTCTAGTTCTTGCAGATGGCGTCAATTGGGGTGAAAAGTCCTGCCTCGCTGCCAGATGCGCTGTTCATGGATGCATGGATTATCTCAACAATGCGTTGTACAGAGAAGGGGGAAGAATAGAAACAACTATGGTAGGTGTTTGTTCTGCAGTTCTTAAGTATGCTTTGATAACTTTGTTCTATGGATTATTATACCAACATGAATTCATTTTATATTTGAGACAATGACAAGGAGTCACTAGGGAAATACAAACTGAAATTGGTTTTCTCTCTAGACATACTGCACCATTCATTTTCTAGCATCTTTACCATGCTTCAATGCTTAACCTTCTATTACTTGCTTGTTTGGACGTTTTTAAAATTATTCTTATTTCATCATAATAGATATGGTTTTCACTTATATTTAAGATACAACATTTGGGCTTCAGTGTAATCCATTTAAAGTTTATTTCTTGTTTAACTATTCATAAATATGCTGTATTCTTTTAATGTCATAAGTTTAATATCTTAGCTTATATTTTGTTTGTGTCCATCCCTACTTGTGTAGCTATTTTGCTATTTAAATATATGTATTTCCCATAATCTATCTCTATTTCGATTGTAAAAGCCTTTTCTAGTGTTGCCAGTTTCAATTCAACTTTGAGTGAGATGTTCCATAAATTTGACTGGTTTCTGTCAGTTTAATCTAGTTTAAACTAGTTTGCATGTCTTTTGCACATACATCGTTCTGACAACCTATAAAAGGTAGAGATTCGTGTTCAGCTTGGCATTTCATATTTTACCTGTCTAGAAGTCACTGCAGCAGCTCCATCGCTTAAATTAATAAAGTCTTGTGTTTCCATGACTACGATTTATGTTCTTGACTCGGACACACTTGCTACTTTAGATGGTGTAAGTCACCTAGACTTATGCTGTTTTATATGTGTTAAACTTCTGAAGTTAAAATTAGAAACAAATCACCATGAATCATGCAATGCTATTCAGGGCAAGCAGAAAGCTTTGCCCAGATTAAAAAAATCTATTGCATTGAAACTATTATACTGATTTGAAATGGTTGATGTGATGCTTAAGTTTTTACTGAATTTTGTAAACAAAATCATCATGTTCCCTTTTGCTAGCTGAGAGTGTGTAAAGTCAGCAATTTAGTCCTTCAATTACCTTAGACAAAAGTTGAAGAACACAGTTTTTTTCTATGTGTTCTTCAACTTTTGCTCTATAACATTTGACAATGTAAAAATAATAATAATACTTGCCTTCAAAGTTTTGATGTCATAAGTTAGAATGGATAACACTTTGTTTTGGATATTGAAATGCGTCAACTAAAATCAAATGTTCTAAACACATAATAAGAATTGAATTACCAATTTTACACACTCTAAGTTACCAAAGAGGGACATATTGAATCTGTCTAAGATAATTGATGTTCATTAACTCATTCTGTCTGTATGACGCTAAAGTTGCGCTCTCAGAAACTATCTCTAAAGCTGAATGACATAACATTTGTGTTTTATGTCTCTTTCAATTTAAACACTCCCCACTACCACAGGCATAAAAGGGAGTCGTTCTAACTTTTGAAGACACTCAGTCGGACCCTAACTGCCAGAACTTTTCAAAGTGTATGCCTGTAGACGCAACATTTGTGACCAGTGGTAGAAGTGAGGAGGAAAAAAGTGAGGGGATGTGAAAAGTGAGGGGCCAAAAGTAGATGACAAGCCTCCCCCCCCCCCCAACACACAACGTTAAATTTTATAATTTCCTGTCTTATATTAAGGAAAAAATTTATACTTTCTAACACTAACAATGAATAAGGGTTGAAAATGTATTCTTGTTTTAATGAATATTCTGCGACTTAGTTTTTTTGCTTGGAAGTAAGAGAGAAAGTGAAGTAATAATTCAAAATTACATACATAACTGTTTATTTAGTTTTAAGTAATGCTTCTAAATGTGCATACTTTCATATTAAATTAATAGAGATCTTTATAATGTTTTTTTTTTTTTTTTTAAATAGTTAGTCTCTAATATATGAAAGAAGATTAGAAATTTAACTTAAAGTTTCTCCAAAGCTAGAAGTTGACCAAGCGTAACAGTATTTGTTAATAAAAATACTTATATTTTTATACAAAGTAGTATATATATTTTTATAGTAATATGATATATGACATAAATAGATTTAATTTTTACATTTGAAAACTTGAAATCACTTTTTCAGTGTCACTACATTTAAAGGTTAATGTTATTTTTCTTTAATAATTTTTTGACGGATTGAGTGTTTTTAAAAATGAGGGGGATGGATTTCAGTAGTTTTAGAAGTGGGGGGACGCATGGGTATTTTCTTGAAAAGTGAGGGGACGGGTCACCCCGCGTTTACCCACACTTCTAGCACTGTTTGTGACATTAATTTTTTTTTAAAGTTTATAGAAAAGACTGGCAGAGAAGGTCATAGAATGGTGAGCAGGACAGAATGGGTTAAAAAATTAGATTCTGCACATACTATTTCCATAAACTATTTGTTGATATAATAAGTTGGTTGGTTGTATTCAGATTATCTGGCACCGTCAGCAACACGAGGGCTATAATGCGCCGAAACATTCGTCATTAGACAAACCAACATACATTTACAAACACCCGTGCCAACACGGGACTCGAACCCTCAACCTCGCGGTCTAGAGACTAGCACGCTAACCACCATACCGTTTGGTCGGCGATATAATAAGTAAAAAAAAAAATTTCACATGAGTTATTTTTGCCATTGTATCACACTTCTGTAATTAGCTTTAATGAATACATTTTTCAGGATGTATTCGTCTGTCTTCTCCGTTCATTCCACGCAGCCCACAATCTAATCCTGCAAGAAGAAGGCAACCTCACCACCCTCTGTGCAGCTGTTACCTGCCAGATTAGGAACTCGGACAAATTTATTGTCTGTACTTGTAACGTTGGAGACAGCTTGGCTTATGTTTACAGTCACAAACATGGAGTACGAGAAATAACGCAAGGTAATAACGAAATCTTCTCTGTATATATTTTCTGTTGGCCATGTATAAAAGTTATATTTTTGTAATGATAAATGCTGTGCGAGTGGGTTATAATTTGGTAGTCTTTACTGATAAGAATATTTTCTTTATTTAATAGTTTTAGAAGTCATTATTAGGAATTATGTAGTTATTAAGTTTTTACCCATAAAAAGTTTTCAATATAAATCCTTTATATGCATTGCCAATTTTTATATTCATTAGCACAGTGCCTATTCTGTAAACAGGGTGTGCTTTGTGTTTGCATCTAATTTTAAGTATCAAAAACATTTCTATCAGCAAAATGTGCAGAAAACTACGTTTCAAAATTTATTTATTATAAATGAATGTGAATTTATGCACTCATATCCAAATATCATTTATTCGTTCTGATTAAAACAATTTTACTATTTATTTATAAAAAATTTTTGGCAACAAGAAAGAGTTTCTTCATTGCTACTCTTAATGCTATTTTAACGCGATTGGATGATGGCAAGTTGGTTTATAAATATTCTGAAAAAACGAACTTTTAGTACCAGTTTTAGCCCAAAATTTGATAGAATACATTGTCATCGGCTTCGAATCTATATGCCAAGTTTCAGCCCGTTTGGATGATGGTAATGGGGTTAATTAGGCTTCCACAGATTTGCCTGCCATTGACATACACAAACGTACAAACTCTGGAGATTAAAATAATTTTGCAATTGTCTGTGGCTGAAGTAACTCATATACAGATTGACCTACCAATGTTAAATTTTGGTATACAAATTAGTGGGGGCTATGAAACTTGTTATTAAGGCTTTGTTAAACTAATGCATGAGCTATAACTACTATTGAAAAGTTAATGTTTTTCAAAAATTGCCAAAAAAAAAAAAAAAAAAAAAAAAAAAACAGCTCTAACGATTTGGTAATTCCTTTTCAGGTGTTCTAAACATTCCTTATCTCTGAAATTTCTGTAAAAATTCGACAAAGTATAAAAAGTTAAAAAACAAACGACTTTAACACAGAGTTTACTCTTGAGCATTGCCCATCAATGACTGTTCCTCCTCTTTCACTTACATGAATATAACAATTATAACTAATGAATCAAATATAATTGTAGCCAATGAATCGAATGTAATAATAAGAATATCAAATAACATATTATATCGCAGTGGGCGAGTTTATTTTGGCCAATTTAATAATTATTATCAAATAATATTTTTTTAAAAAGTTAATAAAAATGTGATAACTAAAATGGTAAATTACACCAATTCATGTTATTTATAATTGCAGTTACCAGTATAATAGCAAAAATATTTTTAATCCTCTATTACAATACAAACTAATGCGATTTTTCCATGAATAAGGCAAAATCTGCAAATTTTAATACAATATACCTATTATTATACAATTTTTTAGGATACTTTTATTTTTCCAACCGATCTGTAAATATTAATTATTGGAAAATGAAAACTTTTCATCACAATATTCTATTTTTTTTACTTTCTAAAATAAAAGTAGAAGGAAAAAAAAAATCATAAATTTTTAAAATCTAAATTATTTTTAGGCTCGCACGACATTCATTCCATGAGGGACATGAGAGATGCCCTCGGTGCTTTGGGACCAGTCGACGGAGTTAATCCTGAACTGAACAACCTCACCGTTTCCATGACAATCGTCGAACAGGGAGATTACGTATTTCTCTGCAGCGACGGGATATCCGACAACTTTGACCCCGTCGTTGGGAAGTTTGCACTCCCGAAACGACCCGAGAAACCCCACCGCAAATCCACCGAAGTCCCCAAACCAGATTCGTCCAAGATTCAAAGCATCAAACGACAGAACAGCAATAGCCAAGAGGTGACCTCCAAGAGACAAAGCAGGCTAAATGCCGTTCTGAGACGACAAAGCAGCGGCAATAATAACAACAACAATAATGAGGATATCAAGAAATCCAGTCCAACTGCACAGCAGTCGATCCCACAAGAGCCGACGCTTCCCGTCGTTGAGGCCCACCAGAGGCATCAGTTGACGCTGCTGAGGATGGAAGATCTCCTCAACAATGGACAGAACGACAACGACAAAGGGTTTGATTCGTCCCAGAAGTTGTGTGATACTCTGATAGATTTCGCCATGAAGCTGACTGTGGCGAAACGCAAGATCTTGGAAGACCCGGATCTCTACCAGAAAGAAGAGCCTGATTCCACTGTGGAACAAAGGTCTAGGCGAAGGAAAGTCGGCGATAAGCTTTGCACTGTTCCTGGTAAACTAGACCATGCTTCTGTGGTTGCGTGTCGAATCGGTAACTACAAGCCGCATTCGCCTATACGAAGAATTAGGGATTCTAGCAAGAATCGCTCGAAATCTCCGGTTGCAACGAGCAACAAGAAGTCTTCGGGGCATCACCACCACCATCATCACCATGGACATCACCATCACCACCATCATCAGTCAAACAACAACAACAATAATGTTGTCTCCAAGACCTCCAGGGGGATGAAAACCGATGACAATCGTCATTTGGAGTCTGCCATTTGAAAACTTTGTAGTCTTTTCTTTTTCTTTTGTCACTGCCAACTTGCTCTTAGTTCCATTTGCAGTGATCTCAGATTGTAGTATGGACGGTTTACATCCATATGTGATTATATAAAATTAGTTTTTATTTCAATTTGTGTGTTTGTGAACGTTATGGAGTTCCGACAGTATTTCTGGCATTGTGGTTATAACGAACGAGTCTGCAATGTGTATTATATGTGGTTTTTAAAAGGGAAAAATAACCATTCCTGTTAATTATATTCTGAATGATTTTTTCTTTTATTGTGTACATATACAAAACAGTTCTTTAGATTTTTTTTTATTTATATTCTATCTTTTTAAGAATATGATCACTTTGTATATAATTTGTTTATACATTCAATTATTATTCAAAGCTTCCTAGTGCAAATTATGGACAGAGTTGCAAGCTTCGAAAATAACAGACCATAGTTCTGAATTCTATTTAATCCCAACATTTTCTTTAACCCTATTACTTGCATAAACTTCAGCTTTTTAAACTTTAACGCTGAACAAACTTTTATGTATTACATAGGACTTTGTTTCAACAAATAAGCATATATTTATTTAATACAGCAATCTTACTGTGCTAGGTCGTTATCATAATTTTCCTAAATTGTCTTTAAAAAAATATTGTAAATCTCATTAGCTATGACTAAAACCAATAAAACTAAATCTGCTTTTAGAAGTTTGACTGTTTCATTAATAAATTTCATGTACATCATTTTGAAATGTTTAAAATATAGTTTTTGTGTTTTAAGGTTTAATTTTTCCCTAGCAATCGTATTTCTGTAGTTGTAGGCATTATACAATTACCAATATGTTTGATATATATACACCATATTTCATACTACTACCAATAAGCTGTATGTTTTTGCATACTGTTATCTTTTTTGGTATAAATATGCAGATTATTTGCTTAATAGTAATTGTATTTATTAATACTTCAAACAGGATTAAAAATTAAGTCAAATTTATTGTTATACATAAGAGTTTAGTCTTGCACTGCTGTATTTTTAACACATTTTTGTACTATTTCTACATACTTTACTTTCAAACTTAAATTGCAATAATCATGTAAAATGTTAATTATTCAAGAACTATGAACTGCAAATTTGCTTTTTAAATATTTAATCTTTCCTTTGAAATGTTTGTAATTGCATTAAATTATGTAAAATGAAAATCAAGTTAACAATATAATTTAACTTTTGACTATCTTTTACTCTCAATGAAAAGAATTAATTTTTTTATGAAATTATAACCTATTAGGCACTAAAACTTCATTTCTTTCCATACATTTTACTGACACTTTTAGGTTGCAGTATTTATCCAGCTGTTAATTAATCAAACAAAATTATAAAATACATTCCCCAATGCCACCTATATCTACTAAACCTGCCTAAATAACTACTATATATCGCAACTGTCCTTTTAAAATTTTCTAAAACATAATTTTGCAGTTTGAGTAGTTAAGTCCTTAATAAGTATCACATGAATTTCTATTGGCTATTGCAATTATATAGGATCATTTATAATAAGAGCCTTATTTACATAAACTTACTTTTTTAGATAAACAGTGGTGCTGTAACGTAACGTTAATTTTTAAAATCGGATCTTCCAAGCCAAGATGAACAAGACTTGTCATGAATGAAATATTTGCAATATTAGTTATACATGCCATTTTTAAGTAGTTTTATCTGGATATAATAATTCCATCCTATTTCAGATGTAATTTTATTATAGAGAATAACTATGCAGTACTGATATAGTTGTATTAAGTAGTGCTTCTAAGTATAGTCTTGAGTAGAATAACTTCGGCTTTTGTTTCATTATCTCAGCATTGTGTGCTGATCTTTTGTGATATTAGATTCTATTGCGAAACACGCAAATAGACGTCTTGAATTATAATCGAGTAATCTTAAATAGACTTCAAGTACAAGTCATAATGTATAGAAAATCCGAAAATAAACATTAAAAATGTCGTCATGTCTGGTTATTAAAATGTTATAAATTCTTTATTATTCTTGTGTATCTTATATTATTCTACTGTACTAACTGATTCCTGCTTATTAGTGTTGTACCCCATTGTACAAAGATATTATATGTCCATTAATATGTTGCTAACTGGAAGTCAGAATAGCAAGAAAATATTGTTTCGACCATGACAAATCTAATGGAAGCAAAAAAATGTTTTAAAAGATTCAAATTTTTAAAATTATAATTTTAATGATAACTAAAACACTATAATCCCAAAAGCTATATGTTATTTGTGTTGATAAATCTAATGAAAACAAAATATATTTAAAAAATTTTGATATTTTTAAAACTGCCATTTTAACTCTAATGAAAGCAAAAAATATTTAAAAACGTTGAAATTTTAAAAATTCTCATTTTAATAACTAAAAAAAAACCTATAATCTCAAAAGCTACTTGTTATTTATGTTTAATAGCCTTTAAGTTATCATTTGAAACTAAAATTAAATGTTGATTTTATCATTTATATGCATAAAAAAAGTTTTTTTTTTTTTTTTTTAACTTTTAGTTAGGGATTTCCTTGTCATCAAACCTTTCTTTGAAGATTTATCACACTTGGTATTCCGGCTTATTTTGTAATCTAAATCTAATTATGTAATAATATTGGGTTATCACCAAAGCTTTATGCTGTTTAATTATGGGTATGATGATACAGTGTTTAGACAGGGGTACAAAATTCCTTTAACAAAAAATCTAAAATCACAATGTTCTTTTTAGCAAAATGCTAAAATGGTTACAAGTTTCCATCACTCTTGATTTTTAACTAACTATAATGAATTCTTTAATGAAGTTTCTTATGAATTGTAAATAGAAAACTATATTTTACCAAATATTAACTGGAACAACACTTTTTAAACGTCAGTTTATTTTTTTAGGTCGCTGTTTAATTTTTGAACAAAAATAGTGTTTTCGCTATGATGTTTGTAGTTCAATGTTTTAGCTAAAGAGCGAAATCAAATTTTATAATCTTAACATATCAGAAAATTCTTCAGCACTTTGTTAAAAAAGCATCTATGGCTTAATCCCTCATATGACAAACTATAAATATAAAAATTCTCCAGGAATGACACATGTGCTTCTAATTTTTCTTTCATCAATAACATTTTTGAGTCTTATAATTATTTTTGGGATGATTCTAGTTTGGTGCATCTTAAGAATCCAATATGTTGAAATTTTTCTTATGCAAATAGGCAAAAGTTAATTTCACCAAAATATTTTAGAAGTTTCAGCTTAAATAATTACTGATAAAAAAAATAACTTTAATTGCAAAATTCTTAACACATATAGAAATCTAAATTTAGTTTATAAAAAAAGTCGGGACTGCACTTTATAAAAAAAAAATGATTATTAACAATGACACAATGATTAATTGCAATTCTATATAAATTGTCAATTAAATGTATTAGATGAAGATACAATGAAAAACTGATTTGACTCCCTGATTTTAAAATTAAATAACTTAAAAACAAAAACTGATAAAAGAATGAAACAAAAAGGATAGTTTTATTGAAAGCTGTCAAAATCTGATACTAAATTTTTAAAATTAGTTACAAATGTTGTCAACAGGTGGCGTTGTACACTGTTGTTCCTATGTATAAAGAGTGCTTTGATTGGTTGTTTTCAGATTATCTGACGCCGTCAGCAACACGAGGGCTATAATGCGCCGAAACATTCGTCATTTGACAAGCCAACATACATTTACAAACACCCATGCCTTACACGGGACTCGAACCCGCAACCTCGCTGTCTAGAAGCTAGCTCGCTAACCACTATACCGTTTGGTCGGCAAAAGAGTGCTTTGAAGCTCGGAGTGATCAATTTTCGGACAGTTCCACAGTTTAAACATGAAAGGAAGTTAGTGTGATAGTAACAACTGATTGCAGATGACAAATTACATATTTCTAGAATTTTGCAACTACAGTGCCACCTATTGACAATATTTGTAACTATTTTAGAAAATTTAGCATCAGATTTTTGCAGCTTTCAAAATAACTTCTTTTTGTTTCATTCTCTAATTGATCTTTGTTTTTGAGTTATTTAATTTTAAAATTAGGAAGTCCTCTGGACACCCTGTAACTTAACATTTACAACTCCTCAATTCTTGCATAAGTCGGGTAACAAACTTATCTGAATTTTATCAGTGACCCATCAAAATGGTAAAAATTCATCACATATTTCACAAAAAAGTGAAAATTTATTCTCATTTGTAAAATACAGACACAGGATAAGAACAAAGAAATCTTTGGTACAATCAACACTGACTAGCCACACACATAGACATGGCACTGAAAAGTGATGGAAATGGCTATTTCTCATTTTTTTTACCAAGATCAAGAAAACAAGTTAGCACAAACATTTAAAAATTAAGAACTTTTGGAATGAAAGCAAAGGTCCATAAATAAATTCACAAATGCAGGGTTATTCAAAATTATTCGATTTCAAATGATATTTCTGAATATTTGACAATAGCGGAAGGTATCATTGAAAAAAAAAAAAAAAATGGATCGAGTATAAAACAACGTCATTTTAAAATTGAGAATTATATACAATTGTTCATGCAAATATGGGGAAAGTCAAGTTAGTATTTACAAGATGCAAAACAAATTTCTTGATAGGTGCAACATTACAGGGTTCACATATTTCTTGAAGAAAAAAATTCGAGGACTTTTTAAGAAAATTTAAAGACCATAAAATTAAATACTTTAAGACATAAAAATACAAAATGGAGGGGAAAAAAATGAAAGGCGAGATTATCGGTGGTCGCTTAAAAATTCAGGAACTTTCAAGGACATTGTCTTTTAAGGACCAAAGTATATAAAAAAAAATAAAAAAACTACGGGAACCCTGCATTAAATTTTTTTAGTTAAAATCCAATTTTTTTCAAAAGGAATTCTTTACATAGTTTACGAATCAATTTTGAATAACCTGGAGAATTTTAGAGAGCAGGACATAAAATGTAAAAAAATACATAAAAAAAAAGTACAAAAAGCAATTTAAAAGAGATGAATTTTTTTTTTTTTACATATTTCAAGATACTTTTCAGATTTACATAAACACTTGATGACAAGTAGAACCGAGCATATGAGATCAATATAAAGGCTAAAAGTTTGACTCTGCCAAATTATCAAGGAACATGTATATTTACAGTGCATCTTGTGAAATGTGAAAATGCATTTTTAGTTAATTCTTGATTTAAAATGTATGTACACAATCATATTAGTCCATACCAACCTTAACATTATTACAAATTTCCTTGCCCTAACTTTTAAGTTTCAAGCTCATAAATTCATCAAAAAAATACAAAAGATAATGGTATAGTGATCAGTTAAAGAATTTAATTAAAAATGCATTAAAAAATACAAATTTAATGAATTCACATGAATTGAACGAGCCGAGTCAGAATGAAAAACACTCGTGCATTATTGAAGAATAGCATTGCACATTCGTGTATTATTACATCCTCGTACATCATAAAAATTATAAATTAAGATTTGCTTTGTTTGCAAATTATCGAGTCATTTTAAAAACATTTTTTAAAATTTAACCTTATTCCAGCTAAGTTTAAGCTTTGGATATAATTTTTAAATAATACCCTTCAATTTTTAATAATAACTTTTTAAATAATTCATTTTGTTCAGGTAGGTAAAAACATATCAGTCTTGCGATTAAAACTTTTTATAAATAAACATTAAAATTATAGAGATTAAATACATTCTTTTACTATATAAAATATTAACAAAATCAGAAAAAGGTTTAAAATAAAAACTCCTTAAAAAAAACATGGCAGTGACGTAAAAAAATTCAGATATAGCAACTATGTACCCACTAGTGTATGGGCAAATCATTTAAAATAAAAGCAATAAATAATTTTTTTACAAAAGTAAAATATATATACATATAAAACATTTCTGTACAAAGATAGTAAAAGTAATTTGTCATCTTCCCTCAACATAAATAGCTCCTGAAAATGGACATGCCTTGTTACCTAATTTTTTGCAACTTTGGACTTCAATAAAAGAAACTAATAATTTTTATAAAAAGATTTTAGTATAAAAATATATTAAGCTAACATTTTATTGAAAGACCATGAATCTGACTAATATAAACTGGAAACTAATTTCTGAATCGTGTTTTTTGACTAACCATTAAAAATTTCATACTTACACATTTATAACTATTATATTATTTACCTTAAGTACCATTAAAAACAAATATGTTTTGCTATATCTACAGCATTATGTTATTTTTTATAATTTGGTTGTCAAAACAACTTTAAATGCAGTATTTTTGAACAAGGCGAAATCCATTTCCACACAAGGTTGTTTTAAGCATGTCTTTCATTTGCCCACATCGTAATTCACCACATCAACAGTTAAAAAATGACATTTAAATAGGTAAGGTTTACTGACCTGAAAGCGACATGGCAAAGTTCACTGAATAAAGTGAAAGTTCAGTTCATTTTTAAAAGCAATTCATTCAATGTTACCGTCATGAGAATGGACTAATTAAATAGTACAAGCTCTGAGTAAAAACTTTGTAAAATAAAGCTCTCAGTCGGTCGGAGGTTAAAAAATGACCATTCCGAAATCAACAATCGAGATCGGGCCGGAGCGAAACACTGCTGGCCATTACAGCAAAAAGTTCATAAGTGTTCCTTCATGGATTTCAAGACTTATACCTTCGGACCAAACAGCAGGTAAATCAGAATCCACAGAACCAGCTTAAGAGATCCGGTACAGTTAGCTGCTACAAGCGAACTATTCAAAGTAGCTGCAATAGGAGATGCAGTCTATGAAGGTATACCATGTTCTTATACAAATCAACAGAGAGTAAAGTATCCATGGTTTGTTTGATATTACTTGCTTCAAGAATAGTTGACTGTTTCTGAAAGAATTGCCAAGAGGAAGCAGTCATGGTAGTTATTGCATTCTTCAGAGAATTGATTGCCGAAGATCCATGGCAAGTACAACTGCCTCAAAAGTAGTTTTCAATGACTAAGAGGACCAGGTTAGTCCTCAAAAAGATGGATTGCTTTAATTTCAGCATCCATTACATTTGATTGTTCTCCAACTAGTGTCTGAAACAGGCTACTAAACTTTTGAAACCTTTCCATCAGACATATGATATGGTGGGATGATTTGTGGTGGCAGCTGTCTCATGTTTGGCGTAGTTGGCCTTGGCAGCGACATCACATTCAACTGGTCATTTGGGAAAGGGTTCGACAATATGTGTGGGCCCTGCATGATGTGATGGTTGTTTCCCAGCTTCTGCTGCAGTAAGTTGTTGCCTGCATTAGAGAATATGGCCTGGGGGAAGACAGGCACATGTATACCTGTGGATGGCACTGTTGCATTGCTGATGTTGGTCATATTGGTTGAGCCTGTATTGTTGCTGGGGCCGGTGCTGCTGTGTTGGCTACCGTTCTGGGCTGAGTGAGCAACGCTGACCGTCCTTGAAGAGTGATCTCTGGACTGTCTGTTCAACTCCAGGATGTCCAACCAGGAAGAGAGACGAGTGTTAAGTTCCTTGAAGTTGGGCCGGTTAGTGAAGATCTCGTGCCAGCATTCTATCATCAAGGAGTAAATGTGCGGGGGACAGTCCTCTGGGCAGGGGAGGAGTTGCCGAGATCTGATCATGTCGATGACCTCCTGGTTGTTGTATCCGTAGTAGGGCTGCAGACCGTAGCTGAAGATCTCCCACAGGACGACACCAAACGACCAGACGTCGCTTTCTGTGGTGAACTTTCCATACAAGATTGACTCCAAAGGCATCCACCTCACAGGCAGAAGCGACTTGGATGTGACTCGGTAGTAGTCAGACGAATAAATGTCCCTGGATAGTCCAAAATCGGATATCTTTACCGTCAAATTCTCGCCCACCAGACAATTTCTTGCGGCTAGATCTCTATGAACATAGTGTTGGGCTGAAAGATAATCCATTCCAGCAGCTATCTGCTTGGCAATATGCAAGAAGTCTGGAAGTTCAAGAATGTGAGGTGCTCCCTCTTCGCTGCTGGCAGACACATCTGATCTTGGCGAGTGCAAGATTAAGTACTCATGCAAATCTCCCTGAGACATGTACTCGAACAGCATACACATGGGTTCTTCCCGCATGCAAACTCCCAACAGACACACAATGTTGGGATGGTGTAAATCCGACATCAGTTCTGCTTCTCGTTGAAAATCATGCTGGGTCTTTAGGGTTGCATTTTCTTTCAATGTCTTGATCGCCACAGGGGTTATGCTGCCATTGCCAAGCAAACTTAATAGTTCACCACAGTAAACTTTTCCAAAGGCGCCTTCGCCTAGTTCTTGTAAGAATCTGATATTGTTAAGTGGTACTTCAGGGACTCGGAGGTTTTGACGTGGGATGAGAGCTTTCATTTCCATTTGCTGGTGTGGGCCTTGCTGGCTCACTGGACGTACCGGTACTTTGGAGTTTTTCATTGGTGGTTTGGGAGACGGTTTAGTCCGTCTCCTAACACACCAGAGTCCAAGTAGGAGTCCAAGGATAGCCACAAATACGATGGAAGGAAGAAGAATATACAACCATAGATAATCCACTGGAAAAAAAATAAAAAAATTTCATTAATTTTTCATTTCAAGGCATCTTAATACAGTTTTAAATTGTATTAAATAGAATTTCCACTAACAATTTTTTGAGTTCTAGAATATTTAAATTTATGAAAAAATAAAGGATCATTTAAGTACAAGCTTCCAAGAACAAAGTGAAAGTAAATTTTATCATTTCTGCTTGATGATGAACATAGCAAAGCGGAACATTTTATTGATAAAAGCAACATTAAATTAACAATTCATTTGTACATACAACAGACACTCTCTATATTAGTGCCTAATTACTGCTCAAGGATTTTTACTTTAAATAATAAAGAGTTATCCATCTTCATTCTTCAAAAAGAATGATACTATTGTTGTAAGTTTTTAGTCTATTTCGAAATGTTTTTTCAAGAATAAAAGTTCAATCAAACAAGCACTTTTTACTGACACTGCACTTCATTTGTACCATAAAAATATATGCCAGTTAAAGAGAATTGTAATAAATTCAGGAAAATAAATGTCGGAAAAAATATTGTGAATGCTTCTAATTACAAATGATACGCTTGCCGTTGCTAGAAGTATTTAATTAATAGTACTAATATTAAGTCAAGAAAAGAAAAAAATTAAAATATACATTGAGTTTTTGAAAAAATCCTAATTAGTTTTTAAAATCATTTGTCAATAAACATTTACTTCATGATTCTGCAATTAATTTGTAGAATGAGGTCAGGATGAATTTTCAAGACTAGAAAATTTATATTGACTGAATCTAGAGTAACCCCATGTTTAGAGGTTCGGACCAAATATGTTTGTTTGCTAAAGATTTAATTGTTGTTTAAAAGTTCTTTGTGATTTGCTGCGAAATCCAATATTTCGAAGTATCGGGCCAGTGTGTTAAGGGCGTAACTAGACTTTCATTTCGTGGGGTATTTTTAACCATCTAAGGCAGCGTTCGCCACTAACTTATAGAGACGGGCCGCATAACTTATGTTGGAACTTTCCGCGGGCCGCAGATTTATACCGAATAAGCCAATAAATATATTGCTTTACTACATATGTTCAATGTTAGAAATGTGATAATTACTAAAGATTCAACAATATAAAACAATTTTAAAAACTGAAACAATAATTTAACTTTTTTATATTAATGAAATAACAATTGATATTTGATTCTTGTTTCCTAATGATTAAAAAAATAATTTTCTTTACATCATAAATCAAAGTCATAAAAGAAGTTAATCTTTAGTGACAATATTATAATGTGACTTGATATAAACTCATAATCAATAAAGATATTTAAGCCATACCTCCTAAACCTTCCATTTTAGTCGATGTTATTTGCGAGACGATGAAGGCATGTCCGCTTTTCACTATTTACTTAGCGTTTAAAACTAGTCTTCGTTGGCATTATTGCACTGGAGTCATAGAGATCGCGATACTTCTTTTCATGTCAAAACAAAAGAGGCCAGTATGCATTAAAACCCCCAAATCCCGCACATCACATTCAGAAAAGCAGAAATTGAATTGTGCCGTTCACGAATCGAGGGGGTAGGGTATCATAAGCACAAAACTAAGCAATGCGAAAGTATGCGTCATTGGTAATAATTCAAACTATTGCTTTTTTCATATTTTATTTCAGTCTCGGAAAGAAAAAAAAAGGATTTTTCAGACTTACTGACCCGGGCCACTTAATGGAATAGGAGGTTTTTGGTTGTAAACACATACTATTGTAAGCAAATTAAAATTATTTCCGCAAAATTTGATTTTTGCTCTTCTGTACTGCCGGCGGGCCGGAGAAAAAGCTGTCGCAGCGGGCCGCCTAGTGGCTGACGCTGATCTAAGGAATATTACATAAACTATGTCATACAAAATTTTGATGCCCCTTTCATCCACGTCACACTCGGTCTCGTTTGATCTAACCCTACCCTGAAGTTACGTCATGTTTCTGTCACCCTCCCCTTTTCAAAATTTCATTCATTTCACCATTCCCCACCTCATTTTTAAAGTTAAATATAATTCATATTTAATGCAGTTTTGAAATCAACTCAGATAAAATAAAGTCCGACTTATCGCAACCATTAGATTTTTGTAATGCGATTCTTGATCAAATGATTGATTCCAATTATTAAAACAATTTTCATAAACTTAAAACTTTTTTTTTTTTTTTTGCGAAAGTGCAATTGTTATGTCGCGCAATACCTCTTTCTCTCTTCCATGTCGCGAACCCTCACGCTGCGATAACTCCCTCTTCTTTGCGTGAGACATAATTTATTCCCCTTACACAAAAATCCTGTTAAAAACCAACCAGTCCATTCACATTTTTATTTAGAAGTTTGAAATTATATCCCTTAGTAGTTTAAACTACTAACGGTCAGGGGAATGGGTGAAATTCCCCAGTTGTTTTCCCTGCAATAATTTTAAAATTATATTTCTAATTCAAATACATAATTTTTTTTAATTATTTTTATTTATTTTGTTTTGTTTTAGATAGGTTATAGACTATCATCCTAATAAAAATATCTAAAATATATCTTATTTTAAATTTTATTTATAAACTTAAAAATGTTGTGTATTGCTAGAAAAACTGGGGATCCTAAGACGTATATATACGTGCATGACCGTCAATGGGTTAATGTATAACAGTTAAATTTAACATATCATACACAAATGAAAGAAATTTCGGGGAGTTTAAACTCTATAAATCTCTCACCTAGATACGATCCTGCGGTGTGTGAAAATTAGTATATTTATTTTACATTGTTAAGAAAAAGTGAAACAAAGTTGTCAAAATGTAAAAATACATAAACTTCTACATAAGTATATTGCATTTTTGAGAAAAACCAAATTAGTGATTCTAGTCAAACTTTTTGCAAAAAGTAATTACCAATTTTTTACAAAACTTCCCTGCCCTCCTCCCTTTCAATATTTTATATTAGTGATTATTATAAATTGGATGAAATAAAACTAATTACCAAAAACAAAATATATATTCAGAGTAGCCACAAAGTTCAGGAAAAAAGTTCCCCAATAAATTTCTAAAAAATTTCCTGATTTTATAGCAATCTGTTTTTCAAATTTCCCCAACTTTTCTACATGTGTAGACACATTGATCAAATAAAACATGAAGGTATGCTAAAGAGATAATAAGTCCATTTTTATAAAAATAGTTTTGGCAGTAATGAAAAGTTTAAATTATTCCGTAACATTAAACTTCTAACGATTACCACCACAATTCTCCGCATAAATAGTGCCGAAATACGGATGAACGGGGAAAAATACCTTTAATAAGATAGAAAATTTCCCTGATTTTTGAGAAATTTTAAAAAAATTCGCGATGAATGGGGGAAAGTACCTTTAATAAGATAGAAAATTTCCCTGATTTTTGAGAAATTTTTAAAAATCTTCCGTCATTTCCCCGATTTTTTTTAGAATCAAAAGCTCTCTGACATTCCCGTGATTTCCAGGTTCTGCGGCCACTCTGATATTTTCAATTTCTTGTCATAAAATGTGATACAATTCATATAATTTAACGGTTAAAATATTAATTGACCCACTTAAATTGTACGCACCACATTGAGGCACATTGCACACCTCCTTCCGAACATTAGGATCAGTGGTAAAGCACCATGGTTGAGGTTCTTTTCCTCCAGGGTTCCTGCAGTAGCTATGCCCACCCACCAGTTCAGGGTAATCGGCCGTCTTGTAGAAGATCTGGTCACTCCAGGGTTGACACTTCAATCCAGAAACTGTAGTGGACATTGTTCCACGGTAGTTTTCTCCATTGCTTTCAAAGCAAGTATCCTCTGTAAAGGAGGAGATATTGATAGAATGCAATACATTTGCAATGGATGCAGTAAGGAAAAATTCTGGTTAATTATTTTTATTGCTTTTAAACTGGAAGTTATATGAAGTTCAATATTTTCATTTTATTAAGGCATAAAGAGTTGATAACAATTATTTGGTTCAAACAGAAGAAACAAATTTCTGTAGTTTCTTTTAATTAGCTTTAGCAAAAAAACAGGGTTCCCACTCAAATCACAGAATGAAAATCAATGACTTTTAAGGACCTAAATAATGTTTTTAAGGACCTTTGAAAAAAAAAATTTCAGGCATCATGTCTAGATATAATTTTGAGTAAAGTATATTCTACCAAAAAAGTTACAAGTTGGAGAATGCATAGTAAAATTATGTCAGAGAATTCAGATATGGTGCGGATAAGTGGCGGTCAAGCGGTGATAAGCAAGTCATATTTTTATAAATTTTAGTTGGGCACACAACATACACAAAAATTAAGGACTTTTAAACACCTCTAAGCATTTTCAAGTACTTTTAAGGCCTTGAAAAGAAGTTCAAAAATATTAAGCACTTTTAATGACTTTCAATGACTGTGGAAACCCTGAAAAAGTTGTTTATAATTTACAGGCATTTTAGACCCATTTGTGACAAGATAAAATTAGGAATAGTAACTATTTTTTGATGGTTTTATGTAAAGTATACCTAATTTAATAGAAATTAATGAATTAACCAAGTATAAATTTTCGGTTTAACACTTTAAATCCCAACCCGCCCTATACCGCCTTGTAGAGAATTTCCCAGCTAACCGCCTTTCGGGCGGTTGCAGGGGTAAACGTATATTTTCAAGTGAGGGGAACTGCCCTGCCTTAGTTGTTTAAAGCGTGACGGTCCTCAACAATAGGCTATTGTGGGGCATGTAGAGGGGAGACATGGATTTAAAGTACTCAATGTCAAACTGCCCCACCCTTTGGACATGGAGTAAGATAGTCAGGGACTTTTCTTTTATGCGAATCTTGTCATGTACTTAGCGGTGGCGTTTGTTTCATTGATAAGACGCCAACTAAATTCTCTGACATATCAAGCAGATGACCCAACGCACACCCCTATTGCAGGCTGTATACATATAGTAATGATCTTTTAATGGTCGACAGTGACCCCCCACAGCAATCCCAGGAGTGGCAGACAGGAGAACGAGTCGGGCGAGTTCATTTCCAGTTTTTATGAATGGAAAGTCATCGGGGTTTTGTGAAACCCACAACGCTGACTCCATGGGATTTAAAGGGTTAAGTAAGCTCAGAGCTGGGAAGTGGCTATTGGAATTACATTGAACTAAAAAAAAATCTAGTCCACAAATGTTAAGTTAAATAAATTGAGAAGATCTAGGAACTGCTATAAATATACCAGCTTAAAATTGAACTATTACTATAGATAATCTGAGAAGGGGTAATAAAACCATTTTTAGAACTTTGATTTCTATGATTCTAAAAAAAAAAAGGCATTGCAGATTTATTCCACAATATATCACAAAACTGGATTTTTTGGTCACTGAACATTTCTTGGTTTGAATTCCTCATTTAACAATTCCTCATTTTGTATTTGATGCTCTGAAAAATGTATCGTTATTGAATATTATTTTGCATTCACAAACATAAAGAGATTAAAAAGCTGTAGAACAATTTTCTGGTATATAGGAGTACACAATATTTACTGTTCTTTTGTTATTTATGCAATAGAAACTCAGACATGACAACATAAGAACATATTTATAGTCATTGCAAAAGAATTACTAATACTCTTCATTTTTGATATCTTTACGATTCAATAATTGTTTATATGAATTTTATACATTTGTGACAGCCATAATTATTTGAATTTTAAACTTATGGGTGTTTAAATTATTTATATTCTTTATCAGACAAAACGGTCGTTTCGCTGCCAACCTTAAAAAGGCAGAAACGACAGTAAGTATCTATTCTCAGAGCAACTTCCAGCGAAAAAGCCGAAATTGACTATTTTCTAGCGTGCTTACCGAACTTCAAATAATTATACAAAAAATACCATAGATTCGTCTCAGTGATACTTTTAAAGAAAAAAAAATCGAGTACCTATGATAAAAGACAACAAAGGAAAAAAATATTGAAATTTCTAAAACGAAATAAAAAAACGAGTACTAACACGATTTTGATGATGAAGAATGATTTGGACTATAATTATATGGCTTATAACATCTTTAAAATTGGAATAATTTAATTTTTGAAGAGACAGAATTAAAGAAAATATTTGTTCTTCAAATTGCATGAGTTATTTGAACTGTATGACAATTTAGAGTGAGTTAACTTTCAAAAACAACTTAATTTCGGGAAATCTCTGTTGAAAATGAAAATAATCATATTTTGTTGCAAGATACTATGGGCTGAATACAAAGTATAAATGTGGTGGTTATGCAAGCTGACGTCACAGTCAATTCATTACAGCGGGACTAAATGAAACACGCGTTGCGATTGGCTAATGTAATTTGTAAAAATGTCATTCAATTTTAAAGATGTGTTGATTTTGTTTACTCTCCATTGTAAAATGAAATCGTAGAATCATATATCATCAAAATTATAATTTCATAGTGAATTTTAAAATTGTTGTTAAGAAAATATTTTAAATTTTGTCAAATATCAATGGGTTATTATTATGTGAACCAAAATAATGCTTGGTATGATAAAAATAATTTATACTGCAATAATTAGACTGTAAAAAAACTAGTAATATTTATTTGTAACAATTTATTCAAATAAATTTTCAATGGGATGAACGCTTTAGCCTTGTATGTTAAAGGTGCCAGATTTGATTCCTGGGTTAGGTGAGGATGTTTGTTGCAAATCGGAATCTACATTAAGCTGTGTTTTCCGGTCTGATAGTCGTTATTATGCACTAAAATAGGTCGTTGTGCGTATAAACTAACCAATCGAGCTGAAACTTGGCAGACAGGCTTTTTGTCAATGGCAACGTATTTCATTAAGTTTGGGGGGTTGAGTTGCCATACACAAGTTTCTATTATTTGTTTGTGGTCGATTTTGATGGTTACTGCCGTCCGCATTCAACCAATTTGTCAATTTTCAAGAAGATTTTGGCATGTAAAATATCATTGAACTCAATTTGAAGAATTATGAATATTCATGGCACTAGGTGTACCATGGGTGGCACTATTTCTGGTTTATCAATTTTGAAGATAAATATGACATGTTGGGTGTTGTTGGGCTTGTCTTGAAAAATTATGAATGTTTAAGGTCCAGGTATAGCATAGGTAGTACCACTTTCGGTTTATCAATTTCCAAGATAAATATGGCATGCTGGGTTTTTGTTTTGACGAATTATGAATGTTTAAAGCACCAGGTATGCAATTGGTACCAGTTCCGGTTTGTCAATTTTAAAGATAATTATTGCATTTAAGGTATCGGTTTGTTCGGTCACTCAGTTTGAAGAATTATAAATATTCCTGGTACCAGGTGTACCATAGGTGATAAAGAGAAAAATGATGAAACGGGCAAATTCAAAAAATGGAATTTGCCAGTGTTTTAAAAAAAGTTTTGATATCCAAGAAAAAAACACCTTTGAAAAGTAGAAAAACCACCAACCTCAAAAACACAAAAAACTTTCTTGCAATAAAAAAATCATAAACATGATGAAAATTTTTATACAGTGATATAAAAAACACAGTGATGTAAAAAATGGTCAAGGCCAACCTCTGATTATAACTCTCGGTTGTGACTCGCTTAAGAATGTATGCTTACTTAGTTTATTTTTTTAATTTAAGTTCCGCTCCCATAAAAATTTACGCTGTTTGAGGTTGGCGCCCGTCTTAATCACTAACCTTTAACCCCCCTCCTCTCCCCACACAATAAAAACTTTTCAAAATACATGTATCAACCAAACAAAAGCGTACCACAAACACTTCAGTTTCCTACTTAAAAAATTCTTAATAAAGATTCAAATGCGAGTGTTTGAGCACAGTTTCTCTATGCTATTTTGAAAATTACATCTATATGAACATGAAGCTTTACACTACTTAGTATTTCCTACCCATCCAAATGAAATCATATCTCCTCCAATATTCGTGCAAACAGTCATACATTAGTTTAAACGCAAGCACTGTTAATATTCCTATGACAGGCGCCAACTACAAACAGCGTAAATTTTTATGGGAGCGGAACTTAAGTTTTAAAAATAAACTAAGTAAGCATACATTCTTAAGCGAGTCACAACCAAGAGTTGTAATCAGAGGTTGGCCATTTTTTACATCACTGTGTTTGTGGCTGAAAATTTTCGTCATGTTTATGATTTTTTTATTGCAAGAAAGTTTTTTGTATTTTTGAGGTTGGTAGTTTTTCTACTTTTCAAAAGTGTTTTTTTGGGGGATCAATACTTCTATGCATAGACTTTGTATACCTATCAGTTGCATTAATAATAATTCTTATTTAGGACTAATTTATTATAGAAACAGCAAATTTTTTCGTATCCTTCAAGTGCTTTGAAAAATGAAAAATTGCATTGCGAGTCTAAGTTTGGTCTCTTTAATACAAAGCTTTTTAAAGTACACTAAAATGATAAGTTTGATTCTTCCAAAACTATGCAGTAAAGAAAAGAGCAACACGGTAAGAAACGGTAGTTCAAACAACGGTGTAGATTCTGCACCAAGAGAAGTTTACATAAAACTGCACCAAGTTACAGCAAACATGGGCATTTCACATGCTAGCAATAAATGGTGGCAGCTACCATTCGTTGACAAATATTCCCTTGGCTATGAAGTGAACCCTAGAAACTGTTTTCCTCAGGTGGCAATTAAACAAGCACAAGCCGGTATTTGTCCAGCTCTCACAAGCTGGCAGAGGGGAAAGAAGAAGTAAATCGATTCGGACCAGTTGCTATGAGTAGAAGAAGGTCAGAATCGTCGTACCCCTAAATCGGCCAAATACCCCAAGCCAGACTATATATGGAGTTTCCTTAGATTAAAAATACAAAATTTTAACACAAATAAATGCCTTTCAATATTTTTAATAATCCGATTCAACTTAATAGAACAACAATACCAAATAGATACACTGTCTGTAAGAAACCATGTCAAGAAATACTCTTTCAAAGTAAACAAAAAATCACCTCTGTCTACAATGACCGCACTGGGTATGCCAAGCCTCATACATGTTTCACTTTCTTTTGAGCCTACAGGGGGCAGTTCCTCACATACGGGCAGGATCTTTTGCTGCCCCAACAAGGGATGCCTCTTCGCAATAGAATACTCCATGCGACAAATGTTGCTCTCCAGAACTTCACACTCGTCTCTGCACACCTGAAAGACCACATGAGCAATAAGTATACAGTGTTAGAAACTAGGGGTGTGGAACGTCGCACAACTTTCAATTACACTATAGTATTGGTTATTGCTTTAAAACGTTTGGTGTTATTTGCCAATTTCATATTTTCACTCGGTTAAATAAAAATGGTAGGTTTGGCAATATTTTTGGCAATTTCGGGCAAAAAAACTCCACCGATATCATTAAATAGACATTTGTCATTTTTTGTGTGTGAAATAGAAGAAAAAAAAATCAATCGTTAATGGGTAATGCTCAAGGGCAGAGAGCTCTGCGTTAAAGGCACTCGTTTAAAAAAGATGTACACTTTTATCGCATTTCTAGAAGAATTTCGAAGGTGGGGATGATTAGTGCACCTTAAGAGGCATTAGCAGAGATTTTAATGAAAATCGTTAAGAGCTGTTTGTTAATAATTGCTGAAGAACATGATTTTTTTACGATTTCAACCTTATATGCATGCAGAATTTTGAAGAAAACCTTAATGATAGGAAACATGGCCACTACTAACTGGTAAACCAAATTTGAACATAGGTCAATTTGTTCGGGAGTTATGCTAACCATGTACGGATATTTTTCTAGACCTCTTTTTTTAAATCAATGTGTTCCAAAAAGTGGAGAAATGCAAAAAAAAAATCGAATGCAGCTCTATGTAACATAGGGGTAATTGAAAGTAATGAAGCTTTGAATGGTAATTTGTTTAGACAATAGAATTACGTTGGTGGAGTGTGCTATATATCGTCATATCTTAATGCATATGTTTCATTGTAATGCTAAGGTAGTTGAAAAATGGGATCAGACTATTTATATTTATGCTGAAAGAACGGCTAGGTAATCAGAATTTCAGTAATATTTTTATCAATTTTTGCTAACCTCGATACAATTTGGTAATACATTGGAGATGCAGCAATTTAGAAAAATTTAAACAGATATTAAAGAAATATCTATTTAATAATCTAATAAGGAACCTAAAGTCTTATCTGTACATGTAGAAAAACTAGGAAAACATCCTTTTTTTTTAATTAACTAATGTTAAGTGCCAACATATATGTTTTACACAATTTATTGAAATAACAGAAGATTGACAGCATAACTTATACACTATTCAATTAGATTAATAGTAATTGAAATATGGGTACTCTTCCATTAAATAGGTAGCAAATAAAAACCGCTAAATTTCAGCAATAATTCATCCAAACTGACTACCTTCAAATCATTTATAATTCCTATAACAAACCATAAACATTTAGGTGCCAACTAGTACACGTCTAACAAAAGAGTACAAAAATATAAACTAAAAGTTAAATAAGGTGTAAATTGTGTATCTAAAATGTCACAATTCTACAGGTGGATATTAATTAAATTATTATCAATATTGACAATTTCATTTACATATTTTTATTTAGATACTTAAAACTCAAATTTATTTTTGAAATAAATTAAATTCCCAGCTTTTATTCTAGCTAAAACATTACCAATCATCAATACCTTCCAATGTGAAAATACAGGAAAAAAATACCATAACAGATATACAACAGACCTGTCTAGGAACAGGATAAGGGCTGTCCGTTTCGCACAGTGGGAAAGCGAAGAAACACAATGATGGTATGGCATACTTGTGGCATTCGTCAGATACATCGTGAGATGTGGCTATAACAGTGAATGCTGCGGTCAGTTTTTCTTCCATGTGGCTAAGGCTCAGCGGGGACTTGACGTAGACTGTGCGGTTTCCGATGAACTGGACGCATGTCACACCGCGGTACAGCTGGCAGAAACCATGGGAGTTTTGTGGTTCTACTTCTGGTAAGCTGAAAAGAGGGAAAATTATTGATGAGTATGGGCCAATAAGAAAAATAATGTAATTATTTAGATAGTTGAACTAGGACATTGAAATTATTTATTGATAAATAGAAATTAAATGTAAAGTATTGTCTGCATCTAGTTATTTGCCAAGTCTGAATTGTTATTGAAAAGTGCTATAGGTAAGGAAGGATCTGTTTCAGATTATCTGGCGCCGTCAGCAACACGAGGGCTATAATGCGCCGAAACATTCGTCATTAGACAAGCCAACATACATTTACAAACACCCATGCAAACACGAGACTCGAACCCGCAACCTCGTGGTCAAGAGGCTAGCACGCTAACCACTATACCGTTTGGTCGGCAAGGAAGGATCTGAGCAGCAAATATGTAGCATAAGATCTTTTTAGTATGAGCTTTCAATCCTTTAAAAAGTCCAACAATCCAAAAGAGGCATTCCCTTACAAATATTTAATTAGCTACAGCCAGACAATACATAGCTGTTAATATCCTACATATGATTTAATAAAATAGTTTGATGAATTTTGGCAAAGGATAGATGCAGGTATTTATAGATAAATAAAACCATCTCTTGTTAAAAAATAGTTTATGTTTCAAAGCTATATCGAAAAGTCTAGTAATATAATTTAAGTTAAATAAAGTAGAATGACTAGTATCCTATTGGGCATTAAATGCAGAACAAAGGGTGATTTCTGAACATCGTCTATTATAAATAATTGTTTGTCAACTAAAAAACTTGATGAAATAGTTTAATCATTTTACTTGATGTCACATGAAATAAATTTTTGGGCCACAAGAGATTTCCTATTTTAATATTCAACATTTTAAATTTAATCACACAGTTATAAATTACGTACACAATCAGAAAAAAATCACACTTTTTAAATCACTCTCGACTATTTACAAATAGTTTAATTTCCCACTGAAGATTGCTCTTGAAGCATCTCAATGAGCTAAGATACTGATAACCTAATTTGTTATTAATCTTGGAATGGTAAAATATTTTTATTTTAGAAACACTATGTAAAAATAATAGATAAAACATTTTACTAAAGCACAAAAGAAATTATTGATCATTGTATTTTAAAGTATAAACAAGAGGAAAAACAACAACAAAAACATGGAGGAAAAGTGCCCTTTAAATCCTTGCTAATTTTTACCGGGCGCCATTTTCAAGTTCAACAAAAAACACACAATATTAATAATCCCATTTTCCTATTCACATATCACAAAATTACAGCACATTTCAATTTTTACAAACATTACCAGCAGCACAACAAGGAAACACTTCCCGAAAAATACAAACACAGGAATATTCCCGGCGGGATTTTTCCAGAAACACAACCACCCACCACTCACCTGGAATTGAATTCATCGAAATATTCCGTAATGTTCTCGAAATTCATGTCGTCCGCGTAAGAAATAGAAGCTAAGGCGAAAATAACACAACATAGCGTCACCGCCATGTTGTCGGATTACTGAGAGCCTGGGGTGGAGTTGCGAGTATTTCACATGCGCGGAGTGGAACAGCTGCGTACTGTAGTAGAGTGCCATTCATAGGGGGAAGGAGGAAAATTGCGTAACAGGAAGATGGCAACATGCCCGAAAGCAGCCGATGTTTTGGTTTCAGTTTGGAGGACTTTACTACGGGAAAACTAATTTGCGTTAAGCTTTTCATTGCCAAATTATTTTTGAGGGTTAAAAAATAGTTTGTTTTTATCAGTTTTTTTTTCTTCTTGTTTTATGAAATCGTTTGCGAATTTTTTAGGCCTAGAACATTGTTAAGAGATAAGAATAAAGATTTTTCTGTTTTGGAGGAAACGTCAATTTGCATAATGCTTTATTTTTTCGGCTACAGTATCTAGCGGAAAATTGCTTTGAAGCATATAAAATTTTGTGAGATATAACATTAGCAATAAAAGTTCATAAAAAATATTTGAAGGCAAAATAATTAGTGTTTTTTTTAATCCTTTATAAATTAACTTCAATTTTGTGTGTATGTATTCTTTTTGATGGGGAGGGGGGAGTTTTGGAATCTGCGGAGGGCTAATTAACACCCTTGCCATCATCCAATCGGGCTGAAACTTGGCAGATAGAATGCATTGTCATCGACCCTATCAAATTTTAGGGCTGTTACTGTCACTTAAACGGAGTACAAATAAACCAATTTTCCGTCATCCAATCGTTTTAAAATAGCATTGAACCGATCATTGTTGAAACTCTTTCCTGTTGCCAAAATATTTTTTTAATTAAATAAATATTAAAATTACTTTAATCAGAATAAATAAATGATATTTGGATGCGAGACCATAAATTCATGTTCATTTTAAATAAATAAATTTCGAAACGTAGTTTGAAGCACATTTTGCTGATAGAAATGTTTTTGATACCGGCACTGTGTTAATGAATATAAAAATTGACAATGCGTATAAAGGATATTTTAAAAACTGTTTTTATGGGTTATATTACTTATTATTAATTTTTAGTAATTATAAGCTAGCTTATAAAAGTTTCTTAAGTGTAATTTATAAAAAAGCACTAGTTAGTTTGGATTAAAAAAAAAATGTAATGAACTTTTATTCCTGATGCTATGCTTCTTATAAAATTTTATATGCTTCGAAGCAATACTCGGACAGATTGAGGCCGAAAAAAAAATTAAGTATTAGATCTATGGGCAGAAGCAAACTCGCATTCACGCTTGAAAATGATCGTGTTAGTCTAAGATAATTCCATACACCATTGTAAATGTTTTAGAACACATCCCATTGTGGGTGGAAAAGGAATCCAACTATTAATGAAATTCATTGCTTTACAACGATGTTACGTCACGATCTGCTTGTTTCCACTAGTTGCCAATTGTTGCTTAGAAATTAGAACCGTTTTTATTAAATATTCAGTTGATTGATCACTAACTTGTTTAGTTTACTTCATTATGTTTCTAAATTCATTTATAGCCCTAAATGTTAATGGTTGTTTCTTAAAAGTTTTTTTTTTTTTTAAAAACATACATTTTTAAAAAAATTTTTTTTTTTTTTTTTTTTACTATTATCATATCAAAACCGAAATTTTGTCCTCTATTTCAGTAACAGCATCTGGTAAAGAAAAAGCAAAAAGATGGCATAACTTAATTTTTATTTTCGATTTAAAATTCTAAGTGCTAAGTTAAAATAGTGTCAAATTGGATGCATCATTGTTTTTGTATCCGTTAAAAACTCCACAATTTTCGAAGCGATATTTCCACTGACAATGTGTTATTGAAAATATTGCTTTAGGTTCAGACGATTCTCAATTAAAAGAACTTTTTCTGTTTCCAAATAAGAGTTCCATTTACTGAACTATTTTTAAATGCCTATTTCAATCACGAAGAAAGACAATCAATTCAGATTGGGATTCACAAGTTGAGTATTTTGCACTCGTTCTGTAAACACTCCAATCCTCTCAATAAAAAACACAACAAAAGCTATTCATAATACACGTTGACAGAGCAGAGGATTGCCCCGTGTTAGGCTTATTTGTTCCAAGATTTCAAATTCAACTATTTTCTACTTGACTTCGTAGAACATATGTCGTAGGAATGTCCAAACGATGTAACCCCAGGTCACCACTTTTGGTGAATATTACTAATTTATGACCAGCTCGACATTAATCCCGAGATGTATACATATTGCTATAGCGCAAAGGTGCCCGGCAAAAACAATCGTTGTTGCTAAGGTGAAGTTTTGAGTGGTTGTAATGTATTTTTCGAGCGTAAGGACACTACATGACTGCTGTATTGCTAGCGAAACAGCGACACTACACGATTCTATAGAGGGAATCAATTCCGAAAAACCACATTTGCATCTCGAATGTAGGAAAAACTGAAAAACTGCCACCATACAACTCGACTATCCCTCTCCAGCTACTAATCGTGTGAAGTTTTGAGGTGACAACCGCAAAGTGTTTTTATTTGGAATTTAACCTATTTTATGGAAGTATATAGCTATATACAGATTTCGTCAAAAACGGGCATGCGTAGAAGGTATCTGCCATTGAATTTTTTTTATTTTCCTGCAAATGCCAAAAAATGACAGAAATGATTTTAATCAAAATCATTCTAGTAATGATTTTTCATTCGCTCCCAAGATTGCTACCGCGGAAATTCCAATAAAAATGCACTAAAAAAAAAAGGGGGGGGGGGGGGGGGAATCGTTCCACTGTTACAAAAGTATTTAATTTTTGCTTTTGCACTGCGTTGTAGAAATAAGCTTATACAAGGGCTATGTACTACCTTCTGTCTAATCAGACTCAATTTTCTCTGCTAAGTCTAGGAGTCGACAGAACGTGTCGCCAAAAAAGTCCGCCAAGTTGACCACCATGGCGAGATTTCCATAAAATATTATCGCCAAATTAGCGAGTTTGATTTTAAATTAAAATGAAACGCAAAACGTCAACCCTTTTTAAAGAAGTAACCAGTATTATTGTGTTTTTGAAAGTTGCCCAATATTCCAAGCCCCTAATATTTCACTAAATTTTGAAACTTTTTTTGTGTCTTAACAACGAAACAAAACAGAAGGAATGTGACCTACAAATAACCCAAACTCATTATTTACATTCATCCCTCCACAGAAAAGCACGCTTGAATGACAGCATCTCTCGAATTTCACGGCTAGGGTAAAAAAAAGAAAAAAAAGAATTCGGAAACTCGGCGTTCCGACCCATTTCGAAGCCCCTAATTATGAAGGATGTGGGGCGAACTCATTAATAATGAACACGATCATCAGAAGGGAAGGGAGATTGCAGACGATATTCAGATTGAATTCACCCCCACTTCCCGTGGGGGGTCGTACGCGCTAATTTTCTGTTTTACATAAACTGGTTTCGTGTACTTTGAGAAGAGGGGAAATTTGCATTGCGTTTTGGCCAGGAATTATTTTTAAGTGAATGAATGAACGCAAATAGAATGAAAGTTGAGTGACCTTTAAATTTTCGTTAATTGATTGAAAGTGTTTTTTAGGAGTTCTGGCATGACACAACAAAAGATTTGAACTTTAAAACAAAGTTGAATTTGATAAATTTAGAATTCTAAATTGATTGATTGATAGATTCTAAATTGATTGATTGATAGATTCTAAATTGATTGATTGATAGATTCTAAATTGATTCTATTGATTTTAAGAATGCTGTTAGAAAAATATGCAACTGATTTGCATATATATTTCGGGGGCCTAAAATAGGTAAAGGGCTTAAGAAATTAAGGTATACATATACAATTGAGATGATTTTCTTTAATTTTTAGGTTATAATTTTAAACTTTTTGACAGTATATTAGAATTAAAAATGATGCATTTTTATATATAAACTTATTTTTTTCGTCATTTTTTAATCAGCTAATTGCAATTAAAGTGACTAATTAGGACATTATTAGAACATACATAAATAAACTTGTAATTACCTTGGAGGAATGTATTTTATTGCAAATAAAAGATATATTGACGCATGTTCCTATGGAGAATTTTGATTTTGCCTTCAATATTTATTTAATTATAAGTTTTTAAATAAAAAGTTGTTAAAAAAAAATTTAGTTTTTAACAAAAAAATTAGGAATAAAATATGCATAAAAATGTGTTTATAACATTATATATTAAATTCTCCATAGAAAACACATTCACAACTGTAGTATACAAAATACAATTAGAATTTTGTAAATCGGACCATTTATTATGAAGTTCTGACCGTTGGTGTAAACTCATAGAACACCAAAATGTCATTCTTCAGAAAACGCGTTTAAAGTTTATTACACTAATGAACGTGATACAAAACAGGTTCACAAAATCTACAGTAATTTAAAAAGTAATATGAGTATCAGAAAGAAAGTGGTATAATTTTAATGGTAATGAATTCGGGAATATTTTTAAACAAAAAAGCAGACTTGAGTCGAATTTCGCCCTAATGTATATGTATACCTTAAGTAAAAAGAAAAATAATAATAAGAAGAATAAAATAATAATAATCCATAAAAATAAAAATTTTAATTATAAAACCTTTCCATTCATTAACAAGTTTTATGTGCAGTCGTATTGAACTTTTTTAATTTTTTTAAATGCCCCTATGACTTGATTGAGTGCAATACTATCGGCAACGTGTCTATTTCCCAAGTTGAAGCTTGATTGGATGACGGCAAGTGGAGAAAGTCAAGCCTTCCGAAGATTTGCTTCATCCTTCATCAGTATGTCGGTCGGTAAAAATAAAATTGAAGTTAATATAAAGGATTTAAAAATCGAAAAATGGCATTATGGATTTTTTTATTTACATATACTAAACATTCATTTTTTGTTAAAACAAATTATTCTGTTAAAACATTTAACTGTACCAAACTGTTTCTATGTTCAATAGCATTTGAATAAATTATATTAGATATAATAGATATATTGACATAAAAACTGCTTTAAAGTATTAATTTTATATTCATTTATTAATTTTATATTCATTTATTAATTTTATGTTTATTTATTAATTTTATATTTAATAAAATTAATCCATTTTATATTCATTTATTAATTTAATATTGATTAAAAACGTTAAAATATACTTGTAGCGTTGTAAAAGCTCTCGACCATGGTTACATAAATCAGAGAAAACTCACAAATTTTAATCACTCACTATTTAGCGATTGAAGTATTCATTTATTAAATTGCTATTTAACAAAATGTGTGATTCTACTTTTAGCGCTTATTAATTTAATATTCATTTATTAATTTTGTTTATTTATTAATATTATTTTTATTAATTAATTTTATGATTATTAATTAATTTTATGATTATTTAGTAATTTTATATTCATTTATTAATTTTATGTTTATTGATTAATGTTATATTCATTTATTAATTTTATGTTTATTTATTAATTTAATATTCATTTAGTAATTTTATATTCATTTATTAATTTTATATTCATTTATTAATTTTATATTCATTTATTAATTTTATATTCATTTATTAATTTTATGTTTATTGATTAATGTTATATTTATTTATTAATTTTATGTTTATTTATTAATTTAATATTCATTTATTAATTTTATATTCATTTATTAATTTTATGTTCATTTATTAATTTAATATTCATTTAGTAATTTTATATTCATTTATTAATTTTATATTCATTTATTAATTTTATGTTTATAAATTTTATATTCATTTATTAATTTTATGTTTATAAATTTTATATTCATTTATTAATTTTATGTTTATAAATTTTATATTCATTTATTAATTTTATGTTTATAAATTTTATATTCATTTATTAATTTTATGTTTATAAATTTTATATTCATTTATTAATTTTATGTTTATAAATTTTATATTCATTTATTAATTTTATGTTTATAAATTTTATATTCATTTATTAATTTTATGTTTATAAATTTTATATTCATTTATTAATTTTATGTTTATAAATTTTATATTCATTTATTAATTTTATGTTTATAAATTTTATATTCATTTATTAATTTTATGTTTATAAATTTTATATTCATTTATTAATTTTATGTTTATAAATTTTATATTCATTTATTAATTTTATGTTTATAAATTTTATATTCATTTATTAATTTTATGTTTATAAATTTTATATTCATTTATTAATTTTATGTTTATAAATTTTATATTCATTTATTAATTTTATGTTTATAAATTTTATATTCATTTATTAATTTTATGTTTATAAATTTTATATTCATTTATTAATTTTATGTTTATAAATTTTATATTCATTTATTAATTTTATGTTTATAAATTTTATATTCATTTATTAATTTTATGTTTATAAATTTTATATTCATTTATTAATTTTATGTTTATAAATTTTATATTCATTTATTAATTTTATGTTTATAAATTTTATATTCATTTATTAATTTTATGTTTATAAATTTTATATTCATTTATTAATTTTATGTTTATAAATTTTATATTCATTTATTAATTTTATGTTTATAAATTTTATATTCATTTATTAATTTTATGTTTATAAATTTTATATTCATTTATTAATTTTATGTTTATAAATTTTATATTCATTTATTAATTTTATGTTTATAAATTTTATATTCATTTATTAATTTTATGTTTATAAATTTTATATTCATTTATTAATTTTATGTTTATAAATTTTATATTCATTTATTAATTTTATGTTTATAAATTTTATATTCATTTATTAATTTTATGTTTATAAATTTTATATTCATTTATTAATTTTATGTTTATAAATTTTATATTCATTTATTAATTTTATGTTTATAAATTTTATATTCATTTATTAATTTTATGTTTATAAATTTTATATTCATTTATTAATTTTATGTTTATAAATTTTATATTCATTTATTAATTTTATGTTTATAAATTTTATATTCATTTATTAATTTTATGTTTATAAATTTTATATTCATTTATTAATTTTATGTTTATAAATTTTATATTCATTATTTTTTATTAATTAAAAAAGTTAAAATATACTTTTAGCGTTGTAATAGTTCTCGGCGATGGTTATAGAAACCAGGGAAAACTGTCAAATTCGAATCACTCACTATCTAGCGATGGAAGTAATCATTTATTAAATTTCTATTTATTAAAATTTGTAATTCTACTTTTAGAACTAATTAATTTTATATTTCAAAATTCTAATTTTAGCACCAAAAAAGTTCTCCGCGGTGGCTAAATATAAAACAGAGAAACCAAACGATTTCTTAACTTTGACTAGCATCTGAAAAGTTCCAAAAAGGAAACTTCTTTCAAAAAGAATTTCCTCTCCGAACACGATATCATTTTCTTCGGCTATATCTGAAGACGCGATACCACTGGCGCCAAACAACTTTCATCTCAGATACGTCACACCCATAAGACCCTCAACAACGAATTCAGTACGAGTACATTTTTTAAAAGGAAAAAAAAAAAAATAATAATGACGTAATTCAAACACTAGATCAGATAACAGCTTAATAAAGATGGTGGCATTGGAACACTTCTTGATTGCTCAATTGTTTTTTTATTTTTTCTTTCAAGGGGACACACACACTTTAACCAAAAGTAGGATATATTTTTAGAAAGTGGTTTCGTATTACTTTGATGAAACTCTTTTTTTTTAACTGAGAGGAAATTTGGTAATTGGAAACGGAAGTTCAACTAGTATATTGTATTGATTGTATGTTCGTTAAGTGTTGGGAAATGACATTTGAGATCTTTGGTAGTTCACATTTTGTAAGAGTTGTTTGCGTGTTTCCAAAGCAACAATACGTGTTGTTAAATAATGCTTGTCATTTGTTTTTCGAATAACTCGTCGAAGAAAAATAGCTAAATGCCACAAAGTGGCGATACATATATTTGTTGCTTAAGATGTGAAGATGTATTATAATTGCTTCGCAAGTTTTGCACATTTGTGTTGTCGATTTGTGGCTTTTTAAAACTTTAATTTAGGAAATGTGAATGAGATGTGGTTTTTTTACTGCTGCAATTTAAAGAATTATTTATCACTCAAATGGTGGTGCCATCTGTTGGATATAAATTGCAAATATTTCATGATTTAGAATTTTTTTTTTTAACATTTGAAACTTGTAATTGTAATTGAAAACTGTCATGGACACCGCCTGAGAGTTGTTATTTGTTGATTTTGAAATATTTTTAATTAAGAAAACATAGAACTATCGGGAGTCGAAATGCACACTATTTTTGATGACAATTCCCAGTCACCCGTAACGTCACGGAATTTTACACAAAAGATTAATAATATAGCCCATAAAAACAGAGTTTTTAAAAAATCCTTAATATGCATTGTCAATTTTTAAATTCATTAACACAGCGCCGATATCAAAAACATTTCTATCAGCAAAATGTACGGTAAACTACGTTTCAAAATTTATTTACTAAAAATGAACGTGAATATCACATCCAAATATCATTCATTTATTCCGAATGAAGTAATTTTATTTATTAAAAAAAGTTTGGCAACAGGGAAGAGTTTCAACAATGGTCGATTCAATGCTATTTTAATGCGATTGGATGGTGTCAAGTTGGTTTATTAGTATTCTCTAAAAGCGACCTTGTAGTGACAGTAACGCCCCTAAAATTTGAAGGAATGCATTGTCATCGACATCGAATCTATCTATCAAGTTTCAGGCCGATTGGATGACGGCAAGAGGGCTAATTAGGTATCCGCAGATTTTCCCCTACTGACAAACATAATAGAAGTTAATATACAGGATTTAAAAACTTAATTTAAACCTATTTATCATACAGAATTATTTATGTATATTTTTACTTTCAATTACTCATAGCTTAACATAGGGTAATAAAAGTAATGCATTCGGTAAAAAAAAAAAAAAAAAAAAAAAAAAAAAAAAAAAAAATCGATTTTTTTTTTTTCTTCTTCTTCTTGCACGTTTTGGAACGTGCTGAGTTGAAAAACGTGGTCTACAAAAAAAAAAAAAAAATGCCTGTATGTCTGTGTGTATGGCCATGGGATCTGCCATTAAGGTTCTCGTCAAAATTGCGCATGCGCATAAGACCATTGAAAAATGTACTTTTTTCAGTAATTGCTAAAAAACGGCTATAACGATTTTGATGCAAATCGCAGTGATAATGCCTTTTAAAGTGGTTTAAACATCCCTCCTCCGAAATTTCTATAGAAATGCGTAATAAAAGTATGAAAAAAGAGGAAAAAGGAAAGTTGTTAACTCAGAGTTCTCTTCTCTTGACCATCGTTCATTAACGATTGTTTATTCTCTGTTGCACTTACAAGAAAGGATAATGTAATATTTATCGAAAAACATATCGCCAATTTCGGGGTTTTGGCGTGGTTTTTTTTTTGCCAATGAAATAATTATGTTGAAGTTATTGGTTACATATCTAATAAAAATACAAAACAGACGATTTTTTTTTTTTAAATGTTATTAAAATGGAAAAGAAAGTTAATTAAATATCAAAAGAGTAGGAGTACAATAAACTGATTAGAAAAATATTAAATCCATTACACATAGAATTTCTAACTTATAATAATCATCGAATAACTTATCAAAACTAGGGGGCTTCGCCCCCTGCTCGCTAACGCTCGCCAACCCCCAAACGCCTCGCTGCGCTCGGATTGAGCGGCTTTGCCGCTCGAATTTGTGGTTAAAACATCTTGCTGCGCTCGAATAGGTTTGCCAGCCATAAAAAAATGTAACCAAATTTTTATAAATTTAATGTAAGGCCTAATAGAGAAAACACCCAAATTGCAAGTTTCATAATAGAAAGTTAAATATACTATCCGCCAACATTCTGACTTAAAACTTCATTAGCTATGCCCTTACATTGAAGTCCCAATATCTTTTATTTATTCTGATAAGTCGCCCCGTTAGAGAACGACGTCCAACGCGAGGCATTTTCTGGATAGAAATACTTCAAAGTAATAATTACTCTAATACAAAAATGCTTCAGAAAAACAGAAAAAAATCAACTTTGAAACGAAGAGTTTAAAAAGAGCTTTAAAATTAGCAACGGGTTTGTTGTTTACATGCGTAAGAATAGCTTTAATTTGTTTTGTTTTTGTTTTGTTTTGAAACTACCGACTGTCTATTTCTGCCACTTATAAATATAGCTTTAAAATTAGCAACGGTTGGTTGGTTGGTTGAACCCCCGAGCAGCCGGTTTGTTGTTTACATACGTGAGGATGTTGCCAATCATATATTCAAAATCATTGAGTCTTTGTAGTAGCTTAATGATGAAAATATTGAAATTTAACTAATTAATAAAGTGTTAATAAATTATTTTGGCACGTTTTGGCAAATCTACAGCTTATTTTCTTTAAAATGACACCTTGATCATTGAAATTGGTTGAACAGTTTAGGCGGACGGACTAACCCCAAAAAACGTATTGCCTATTAAATATATAGATTTCTCAGATAAATCCCTGATATTTCTAGAATTGCATATTTCTTTGTTTTCCATACCATCACTATCGCTGGACACTATACACTACGCTGAATGTAATTAGAATTTTTAGAAAAATTTATATTCTGGCATAATGCTTAAATTTTGTTTCTAAATTAAAGGTATTTTCTTTAAAACATATGCATGACTGCACATTTTACAAATAAACAACATCAGAAAACATCTCTTTTATAAAAGCAAGCGAAGCAGGTGTATGCCTACATCGGACCACAATTTTGACCAATTGAAAACAATACTCTTGGGCTTAAGGCCAAAGGTAATAAATACATCATTGAATAAAAACAGATGGCTTCTTTTACCAACAGAAAACTGAGCACCCGCTGTCAAGTAAGAAAATACACAAATTCGAAAAATGCGGCCTTGATGTTGCTAATTCATTAAAATGAAGACAAAATACCAGCCATTCAAAACGTAAATATTTACGGAAAAATATCCTTTATAAAGGATTATCTTGTCAGTTTCTTTTTCGAATGTAATCAGGCACTGGAGATAAATTTAGGAGATAAAGAAAGAGAGTGTGCAAGAAAATGTCATTAATTTCACCCGAGTTGTTTATAGATACGCTATCCTCCTGTCCTTAGTTATCAACATCGATTAATTAGCTTAAAGACTGTGTGACAATCAGATACTAATAGATAGATAAAGAAAAATAACGTTTACAATTTTGTAAATAAACCCAATTTAATTTTGAAATTTATCAGCCCCCTATTAAATTAAAAAGTCTTTTGAAATCCATTTGCAGACGATATTTCGAAAACTTTTAAAGTTTTCAAAATATCGTCTGCAAAATGATACTTTGAACTTTTTCTATCTTAGCAGACGATATTTCGAAAAACTTTTAAAGTTTTCCGAATATCACCTGCTTAGAATGAAAAAGTTCAAAATAGCATTTGCTTAGAATAAAAAGGGTGTAACTCCACTTTTAATTTCAATTTTTGGAAAATTTGAAATTAACTTCAATTAGAAAAACCCATCGATTAGAAAAAATTTCAACTATAACACTGAAAGAAATTTATGCTAAATAAGTGATACTTTTAACTCGATAAGCACTAAAGAATGTTTCTTTGATCTCCTGAAAAGTTGGTCCGATAGGAGTTAGCTCTTTTTAACTTTAAGCAGACAATATTCTTTGCTAATATAAAAATGTATTTCTTAATTTGATATTTTAAGAATTTTCTTTCTCATGCCAGAAGTTTCAGAGAGTTCTAACTTTTTTAACTAAAAAACTTCTGAAGAAATAGCAAATGTAATGTAAATAAGTTTGTTTTGTTACTTTACTTATTTTTCTAAAAGAAAAACTTTAAAAGAAAGTTTTCGAAAAACTTTAAAAGAAAGTTTTAGAAAAACCGAATTTCTTACAAAAAATTTGGAAAATTAAAATTATATATATTGTACTAAGATCTTTACTTTGTGGTAGACGTGTAACCGTTGCATAATAAACAAAAAATCAATTTTTTTTTAATTTTCGAATTGAAAGAAAAATCATTAAGCTATAGTACACATATTATTTTAAAAAAATTCTATGAAGGATTCTTCTATTATAGGTTACACTTTTTCGAAAAAAAAAAAAAAATTCTATTTAATTTGTTTGATAGTTCATAGAAGGGGAAGGGGTAATGTGTACGAGATTGAAAACTTTTACGCCATAACTTTCCTGCACAAACAATTTAATAACAAGAATTAAATTTGTCTAAACATTTTTTTAACCTTCAACTTCCCGAGCGAATTGTTAAATCTAAGTCTTTTCCTTCCTAACTACATGCAGAAGTACTGAAACTAAACATAACTCAATTACGAAATAAATATTTTATTTCTTCTACGATAGATGGCGACACCACACAATAAAAATATTTCATGTCGAAAATCTTCGTAACTTTTCTGAATTTTCTACGTTCATGATTTAGACTTGCTGAACAGCATAGCATTGGCCTGGTGATATAGTATTTCAATAAGTGCAAAAAAAGACCCCTTAGAATGGAATATGTTAATTTTTTTAATCGAAAACAAGATTTTTCATAAAATCGTATCAGAGAATTAGGCCTATGCTGTGTATACAGTAAATTACTTTTTTCAGTCAATTTCTTTTTTCAAGCGGTCATGGGTGTTGAAAAAGAATATAGTAGTTAATTATTTACAATCAATTCCTTCAACAAATTTTCAATGTATCACTTACAGCATTGAGCTCCATAACCTTAGTAATAAAAAATATCAAATTGATATTGAGTCTTGTATTCTGATGAAATCAACTTATTATTTTGGGAGGGTATCCCCTCATCCCACCCTCTGGTTACGCGCCTGTTTGAGTCTGAAAGGTATATGAAAAAAATTATTCTAAGTCAGAACGAAACAGAAAATTTTGTGTTCTTCAAAAAAAAAAAAAAAAAAAAAAGATGTTGGTGTTCGTTTCCAGAGGTGAGAAACATAAGCATGTACGTTTCTCACACTACGAAGCAGTTAGTTTCTTTAGAATTCTCGTAGAAAGTAAGAATAAAAGTTCGCTCAGCTTTATAAAAAATTTTTACTTTTTAATTACCCATATGATAATGTAGAGTAATGAGAGTATTGTTTTAGGTCAACAACTTTTTTTCCAATTTTTTTCCAATTTTTTTTTTTTTTTTTTTTTGCATTTCTTCACGTTCTGGAACATTCTAACTTCAAAAGGCCGACCAAACGGTATAATGGTTAGCGTGCTAGCCTCTAGACCGCGAGGTTGCGGGTTCGAGTCCCGTGTTGGCATGTGTGTTTGTAAATGTATGTTGGCTTGTCTAATGACGAATGTTTCGGCGCATTATAGCCCTCGTGTTGCTGACGGCGCCAGATAATCTGAAAACAACCAACCAACCAACCAACCTAACTTCAAAAGTGGTTTAGAAAAAAATGTGTGTATGTGGTCAGGAATAACTAACGTAAGAATTGACCAATGATGTTTCAATTTGGTGCACGGCATGTAAAGGATAAGGCATTGATAGTAAAAATTTCGTTTTAACAATCAACTGTTTTCGTTTTTTAAGTTCCCATTTTGATAAGGTTAATTTATTTGTATGATAAAAGTTCTGTGTCTCATTGCGCTGTAATTACAATTATAAAATGTGTTATCTGACCAAATCGAAATAACTTTTCAGTAATCAATCGAAAATGGACGATTCCCGCATAAAAAAAAAAAAAAGAAGAAAAAAAGAAAAAAAAAATCAACTTTAAATGTTTCGAAAAGGCCATAACCACAAAAATTTCTGCTCAACGATTCATTCGGCTCGAATTGAATGTGACGTCAAGAGTCCCAAACATCTAGGCTTGAAATGCGCAGCGGAAACCAGTTTAGCAAGTTTCTCGCAAATCGCTCCAAACTGTATGGGATATTGCAATGGTTTACCAACGCCAACTATTTGGCAGAAACCTCACGATAACCATAAAAACAGAAGGAAGCTTTGACGTCACAGATTTCTTTGTGTGTTTTGATCCGACTGGTTTTGTGGCATTTCCTTTTCTTAATATTTAAATAACTTAATTTTTTTAAAGAACTTTTGTTTAAATACTTGGAATCAGAAGGACATTTTTCATAAATATAAACTAATTTCACTCTTTTTTAAAAAATGCGGGAATTATCCATTGGTTCTTATAACTACAAAAAAGCTAAAAAGAATAAAACAAATACAAAAACATTCACTTAAACACACAAGATCTTCATTTAACATGAAGTATTCCTTTGTACCCAAAATTTTTTTTATGCCATTCCTTTTTAGCATGACATAAAAGAGTTATGCCTGCAGGCGCCAGAATTTATTTTCCTTTCACAGAAACTCTTTCATTGAAACTTTCTTTCCTCATATTTCTCAGAATGAAAACGGATTTTCTGGATTCCCAAGAATATTTACAAGATAAAAGCGAACGTCGAATTTCAGGCCATGAAATATCTGTATAACAAAAATAGCAGAATAGGAAAATCCTATCTGAAAAGCAAAAGTCGATTTGGAAGAAAGAAAATTGAGCCAATCCCGCCAACTACGGACCGACTTAACAAGCAGGAAGCAAAGGGCTACCTTGTTGGCTAATTTATCTGCCAGAACATGTTCGACTCCAGAATTTATTTTCGTTCTGTTTCTTTTTTTGGAATATTCTTAAAAGTGAAAAAGTATTTCCAGGTCGCATTTTCTGCGAGTTTATTTTTTTTTATTTTTTTTATATTATTTTCTTCGGCTGGCGGGTTTTCTTCCCGATTAAAGTGGGAAATGGCGAGAAATTCTAAAAGGTGTTTCTTTCTATTTTATTCCGAAGGCGAGCCTTTTGCATTATGCAGCAACTTTTCTCTCTCTCTTGTGATAACGGTCGCCAAGAGGAGGAATTATTTGCATTTGTAAGGTACCGTTTCCAGGAGATCTATTCGAATTTGTTGGCGAATGCAAGTTTTTGGGGGAGAAAATCACGTAAAAAAGTCAAGTTTCTTACAGTGTCGGAAGAAGTGAAAAGAAGAGTTTATGTGTTGAATTTTTAATCTTTATATAATATACAGGTTTTGAACTCCGGGAATTTTACGTAGCATGACATAAAGTAATGGAATATATGAATACTTTAATTTTCCAAAGCAAGTGTCACACCTTATGAAATAGTTCGGTCTAAAATGAATTATACTTTAAAATAAGATATCGTACCAAAACCAAGATCGCATCGATTTAAATACAAGATTTTCTTTTTACTTTCAATTACCCATAGGGAAATAAAAGTACAGAATTCGGTTTAAAATAATAATAATAATAATAATAATAATAATAATAAATAAAAAGAATATTTTTTTTATTTTTTTTTGCATTTTTCCATTTTTTGGAACATCCTGATTTCAAAAAAGTGATCTAGAAAAAATGTCTGTGTGTAGTCTGTGGTCAGTATAACTCCCGAAAAAATTTGACCTGCGATGTTCACATTTGTTGTGCGGGCACAGGGACCTACCATTAAGGTTTTAGTCAAAATCGGGCATGCGCATAAGGTAGTTGCCATTAATAAAATCATGTTTTTTAGTAATTGCTAAAAAAGGCTCTAACGATATTGTTCAAAATCGCTGTGGTAATGCATCTTAAGGTGTTCTAAACGCCCCTACCCCTGAAATTCCCGTAAAAATGCTTTAATGGCGTAAAAAGTTGAAAAACAAATGCCTTTAAAAGAGTTCTCTTTCCTTTGAGCATACCTCGATCGTTTTTTCTTCCCTCCCCAGTTTCACTTTTAAGAAATGATAATTTAAGAATTACCGAAAAGCATATAGCAAAATCATAATTTTGGCGGTGTTCCACGTCATTATTATAGTGTACTTGAAAGTTGTGCGGCGTTCCACGTCCCTAGTTTTAGGTTGGTTGTTTTCAGATTATCTGACGCCGTCAGTAACACGAGGGCTATAATGCGCCGAAACATTCGTCATTAGACAGACCAACATACATTTACAAACACCCATGCCTAATACGGGACTCGAACCCGCAACCTCACGGCCTAGAAGCTAGCATGGTAACCACTATACCGTTTGGTCGGCCTTAGTTTTAGGAGAATGACTATTTCTACAAAAGCCAATAAACAAAAACAAGTAAATGCTGTCTTGAAATTTTTACAGGGTCCTGTTTTTGAGAATTTTTAATCCCTCTCGTGAACAATAATTCAGTTTCCAAATAGGCTTGTAAAATATTTTTAAAAAAATTGTAGAAGGAAACATGAGGGGTACGCCAAAGAAGGAATTCAATTTATTTAAAAGTAAGCAATTGCATGCAATTATATAAAATTATTTGGCATTAGTTTAAAAGAGTCCTTTTTTTTAAAAAAAAAAAATTATTATTTTTGAGAAAGATCTTTTTCAAGGCTTCGAAAATTTGTGAAGAAAATTTTTTATTTTTCATACATAGAATTTTGTGGAGGGTCTTTTTATCGATATTGTTGCGTGGACGGGTTCGAAAGATTTGAAGCCAAAGCAGATCAAAACTTGCAGATATTTATTCCAAAATAACTATTCACAGTTCTCTTACAGCTCCAGAACTTCTCGTTCTAGTAGACACAATACAGCTCTTTTCACATCAATAGAGCACAAAACAGCAGTTAAAAACTTGACAACAACTGCTAAATCGCCGCAAAAGACAATGCAATACAGTTCGTTCAGTATACCCAGTCAACTAATTCAGTGACTCAAAATTCAAGAACTAACTCCATCACCCGCTCCCTGAGCTTTTATAGGGGAGGTGAACGTACGAGAAACTCCTAGAGGTAGACATTTGGAGAACTTTCCAGATTGTAGTCGAAAAGTCCTATACATGTACATGGAGACCGAAAATGTCGCCAAATTTGGCGACATTTGGCGTTTCCTCGCCAAATTTGGCGACAAAAATTAGTCACCAAAACCGTCGCCAACTTGGCTCTATCTCGCCAACTTGGCAATATTCCCATTACCATAATGTTAAATGCCCTGCCCCTTGAAACTCGCTTCCCAGAGTTACCTCTGTAAAACCCGTTATCAAGCATCAAGGGACTCATTGCAGGGAAACAAATTAACGACGAACTATTGCACTGCCTTAAGCGAAATGTACATAAACGTTCCTATTTACAAAATTAGCACTACGAAATATTTACAAATATGCAAAAATTCGTAACAATATAGAAATTTGCGAAGGGTTCTTTTTCCAGTCATAAAATGTTGCGAAAGGTTCTTTTTTCAGACGTAGAATATTATGAAGGGTTCTCTTTCCCGACATAATATTCTATGGAGGGAGGTCCTTTTCAAATATAGAATTTTGTGGAGGGTCTTTCTTGTTGGGATAATGATGACTAACACCTACGTAGTGATGACTAACACTGTCACACATTTCCCCTTTCTTATGCATTGTAGAAACTGTTCGAACACAGCAGCATCAGCTTGCGACAAGCAGTTGAACATGTTCTGTTTTGTGTTTTCGTTCCATGTCGATGGTTTTACTCTTGAGTGCACATGTGTCTTTGATGTCCGTGGCAGTTTTACATATTCTCAATAACTGCTGATTCAATTACTTGCTCTTTTCTTCTTCTTATCAATGACTATGGAGACTAAGGCACCTCTGCTTTTTTTTTTAAAAGCATTTTCCACCAATCCTATATCCAGAACAGATCTGCAGTAGGCAGTACTGCACAGGATGTAAGCACACACCCGCTCGTGCGCAAGTCTACCTATAACCACCGAAGAGTTCATTTCTACCTCTTTTCGGTAGCTACATCGGTAGATGGCAGCACTACAGACAGTATGTGGAACTTCTTAATTTAGAGGCAATACCAAGCAGAAGATTCCGGCAGAAGACTCGTCTTTGCCACCCACAGAGGTATTGATTTGTATGGGAACGTGTTGGACTTTGCGACCACGACTGATTCAAAGTGCCCCAGTCACCCATTAACGAACACGGCGATCTTTAGTTGGTCCAAGGCCCGAACTCGCAATCTTTTGGTTGTGAGAACGATACTCTCCCGACTGGCACGTTTGCACTCACTAACATGTTCTGCTAACATCATCAGTAAAACTTTTTTCAAACGTACAATTTTGTGAAGGTCCTTTTTTATCAGAAATACAATTTTGTGAAATATTCCTTCTCCAACTCCGAATAGTGTTGCGTGGATGGGTTCGAAAGATTTGAAGCCAAAGCAGATCAAAACTTGCAGAAATTTATTCCAATATAACTCTTCACAGATTCCTTTACAACTCCAGAACTTCTCGTTCTAGTAGACTCAATACAGCTCTTTACACAACAATAGAGTACAAAACAGCAGTTAAAAACTTGACAACACAACTGCTAAAAATTGCCGCAAAAGACAATGCAATACAGTTCACTTTCGGAACTCTCTGAATGCTCGCTGAGAGACAACTAACTCAGTAACTCCAGTCAACTAACGGACTCACGGCTGGTCTTATATAGGAAGTCAATACTTCGTGAATCTTCTAGAGATAGAAATTTGGAGGACTTTCCAGATCGTAGTCGAAAAGTCCTATACATGTATATTGGGACCAAAAATGTCGCCAAATGGTCGCCAAAACCGTAGCCAACTTGGCTCTATCTCGCCAATTTGGCGAGATTGCCATTACCATAATGTTAAATGGCCTGCTCTTTGTAAAACTCGCTTCCCAGCATTATCTCTCTGAAGCACGTTTTCAAGCATTAAGACACACATTGCAGGAAAGCGAACTCTTGCACTGCCTTATGCGAAATGTACATAAATTTTCCTATTTACATAACCAATACTACGGAATATTTACAACTATACAGAAATTCGTAACAATATATTGAAGTGTCAGTAAAAGGATCTAGAATTTTTCTAAAGGAACCATTGATATTTCATCTTAATCTATACTTTTACTCTGTATTTACTTTGATATGTTAATGCGTCCAGCATTGCCATAAAATAGAGCACGTCTCATTTTGTGAGCAGGAGCGGAGTGGGGGAGATGGAGAGAAGGGGGTGAGACAGACGTCAACTTGATGGATTCTGGTAATTTCCGGTCATTTGGCAAAGAGCGTTGGGAAATAGATAACAAATATTTAGCAAGTGAAAGTAATCGACACGTCAGATTTAGGTAAGACATATATACATTCATGAATATTGTTACGAATTTCTGTATATTTGCAAATATTTCCGTAGCATTAATTATATAAAAAGATAAATTTATGTACACTTCGCATAAGGCAGTGCAAGAGTTCTTTACTTGGCTTCCCAGCAATATGTGTCTTAATGCTTGAAAACGAGTTTTACAGAGATAATGCTGGGAAGCGATTTTTACAAAGAGAAGGTCATTTAACATTATGGTTAGTGGCAATATCGCCAAATTGGCGAGATAGAGCCAAATCGGCGACGGTTTGGGCGACTAATTTTGGTCACCAAATTTGGCGAGAAATCGTCAAATGTCACCAAACTTGGCGACCAATTGGAGACATTTTCGGTCCCCATGTGCCTGTATAGGGCTTTTCGACTACGATCTGGAAGGTTCTCCAAATTTCTATCTCTAGAAGTTTCGTGAAGGTTCGCCTCTTCTATATAAGACCGAGAGAGAGGGTGATCGAGTTAGTTGAGTTAAGTTACTGAGTTAGTTGTCTCTCACCGAGCATTCAGATAGTTCCGAAAGTGAACTGTATTGCATTGTCTTTTGCGGCAATTTTTAGCAGTTGTGTAGTTTTTAACTGCTGTTGTGCTCTATTGTCGTGTAAAGAGCTGTATCGAGTCTATTAGAACGAGAAGTTCTGGAGTTGTAAGAGAATCTGCGAAGAGTTATATCGGAATAAATTTCTGCAAGTTTTGATCTGCTTCGGCTTCAAGTCTTCCGAACACATCCATGCAACAATATGTTTGAATTGATGACATGTTTGAAAATAGTAGTACCTTTTCTTTTATGTATATCAATTACTTTAGTCAAATTTAATGTGAGATCAAGTGTAACAAAAGCATTAAAAAATCGTTAAAAGAGTATGGGATTTAACAAGGAGGTTTTTTTTATAACTTCGAAATGTTTTCATAAGAAATAAGAACTTGTTAAGATTAATAAAAAAAAAAACCACTAGTAATTTCCCCTTCAAATTTTGTTAATGATGTTTTATTACTTTTGCTATAGCAGAAATAAAAATTCATATGTTTTAAAAAGCAGCACATTGGCAGATATTGTCCCAAAAATAAATCACTATATACCAACCAGAATAATAGTTTTCGCAAAATAAATTATTTTGACGACGTGCCTCCTTACACTAGAGATTTGAAAATATCTTAATGTTGGAAGTTTGCGACTTAAATGGTTTCGAAATTCCAAAATTTATGTACTATTCATAAAAAAGGCTTTCCTCCAGAAAAAATAAATTCAATAAATAACTATTCTTAGGGTGTTGATGAAAGTAGTAAATATTTTAGAGATTTCTTAGTCTTTTTAGGCCGATTTTGGACATAAAATCCTCTCAAAAATGCAAATCAAATTCATAACCCTCCGACATAAAAGGATATTGTTCTTTGAGTAAAAAATAGAGCAATACTTTTAGTTCAGTTAAAGGGTTCTGAGCTGTCACTAATGCTTGTTGTAAACAAACCAAAAGGGTCAGTTTATCCACTTACCGGAAAATGAACTTAAGTTTACATAAAAATGCGCCATCTGGTGACAGAGTAAAATAATATTAATTGTAACAAAAAGGAAAGGAAAGTATCTACATTCAAAATATTTAATAACTACAGAAGACAAAATATCCTCTGAAAACATAAATAAGTTCTGTATCAAGAATAAAATTTAATTTTAAAGAACAATAAAAGTAAAAATCGTTTGCCCGAAATAAAATTTCATGTTGTCTACTAACCCTAAGCAACTAATGAGGATAACCCTGGATTGATCGGTGTAACGACCCCCCCCCCTCCCCTCTTTTTTTAAAAGTACGTTATGAACAGACGACAGATATATTTTACATCACTTACAAACATATCTTTACAGTTATTTAATTTCAGGCCCTATTCTACTCTTCTTGCTTCATAACAACACTCGGGAAAATAATTCAGTTTTTCACTTTTACAGCCTTATTCTATCCGTCTTGGTACTTAGCAACTTTAGAGAAAAATCCTATTCCCTGTTTTTTATCTTTGTTAATTACTGCAACAAATGTCGTCAATCTATTAACTGAAGGCTGTAACGTTTTTTTTTTTCGTCATTATGTAGCTCGTTAAGTTAATTAAGAGTCTTGGTTAACGTCCATGAGTTTGGGAATAATGAAAGATAGTTAAGTGGCTAAAATTGATGTTTATTAAACGCGAACGGATGTCTTAGTTAAGTTAATGATTTGTATAGTTTTTCGGAAATGGGATCGTTCATCTAATGAAGTTTGATTGTGTCAAGGCATAACCATAAATTATTACTTTCTTTTGTTGTGTAAAAATTTTATGCCCCGAGTTTAGTAGATTTTAAGTAATGGTATAACTTTTGTTAGACAGCAATAATTCATCGATGAAGGATTTGTTACTTTATTTTTTTTTATTTTTTTTTATTTCTTCCGCATTTTTTAAATCCTTTTTATTTACTTCGATTTTGTGTGTGTGTGGCTGGGTATGAGCCGGCAAATCTGCAGAGGCTCAATAAACATTCTTGCCGTCATCCAATCGGGCTGAAACTTGGCAGATAGATTCGATGTCGATGACAATGCATTCTATCAAGTTTTGGGGACTGCCACTGTCACTAAAAGGTGCCTTTTACGGAATACTAATAAACAAACTTGCCATCTTCAAATCGCGATGAAATAGCATTCAACCGATCATTGAAGAAACTCTTTCCTGTTACCAAAACTGTTTTAATAAGTAAATAATAATTTTAAAAAAAATTGTTTTTAACATAATAAATAAAAGATATTTAGAAGTGAGTGCATAAATTCACATTCATTTTTAATGAATAAATTTTGAAAAGTAGTTTACAACATATTTTGCCGATAGAGATGTTTTTAATATTTAAAATTAGATGCAAACACCAAGCACACGATGGCAACAGAAACGGTGGTATATTAATGAATATAAAAGCTGTCAATGCATATATATTAAAAACTTTGTTTTTATAGGTTCTATTGCTTCTATTTTAATGTAATTTAAGGTAAGGTTCTCGAAAGAGTTGAAACGTGTATATATTGTATTTATAGTATCTAAATCTGTATTTATAAATATTGCTTCATATTGTATTTATAGTGAATTAAAGGATACAATTATTGCAAATTATAAAAAGTGAATAAATAATCAACTACAAAATCTGCTGTATATTATGAATTAGATATTTTCAAGTTGGGCGTTAAATTTAAGGGGGTCTGGCACATGAAATTTTTACAGATTATTGATTTCGAGTTTATTACTGTTTATTAAAATATAAATTTTTGTCTTTAAAATGATGCCACATTTGTAATTATATCTTATTTCAAAGTATTTTTAATAATTTTTAGGAAGTAAACAAAATGTAGGTATTTAATGCATATTTTTTAACCTCAAAGCCGAATTTCTCAAAATGCCATTTTTTCATGTTTGGGGGCACATAGCTTAAAATCTATACGACATAAATGCTTGAAATTTTTTATACATGTTTCTCTAATGTATAAAAGTACTTTAACACAAGGAATTATTGATAAATAGCATACTTAAAAAAAAAAAAAAAAGAAAAAAAAAAAAAAAAATTAGTCTAAAATTTTATAATATTTCTTAAACATTATTTTAGAAAATCATAATTATTTTAATTTTTTAAAAATAACAAAAATCTCGTGTTAAAGTATTCAAAAGTATCCAAATATTATACTGTGAAAGTTTCATAATTATTGAAGGATCGGTTATTAACTGAGATGCTCCCAAAGTTGTTGAATTTAACATGGGCTCCTATGGAGGTGCCGGACCCCCTTAAGTAGAACGATTTCAACACAAAGTTTCAGCAGTTGTTGATGTTGCAGGAAATCCACTAACATTGATGGAAATCGGGGAATTGAGAATTAATAGTGAAGATAATAAATGTCAGTTATTGGATACGCTTCATTCAGAAAGGAAAAGTAATACAGAGAGTAAGTATATAAAGGTGGAAATTTTCTATGCATTAGATTGTCTATCGCAATTTGTCTTCCTGCGAAATGATATTGAAGGTCAAACTTTTCCATCTAGAAAATGAATAATAGTATAAAAGTTAAAAAATGAAGTGAGAGATACGGATGACAGAACACATCAGCCAACTAAAAAAAAAAACCCAACTTAACTAATTATTTTACAGAGTTGAACTTACTGATTCGTAACAGCTACAATCACTTCTTCATAATCAATACATTGGTTTATTTTATAAATAACTTTTGTCACATTCTAAATCGTTTAAGACATTTTTTTCTCTTATTTTAATTAATTATAGAACCCAAATTGCAACCAAACCCAATAACTCATACACGGATAAGGATTAAATATTTTATGCGAAAAATTGTGTTATAGTATCAGTAGCGTTGTATAGTTAATAGTTTTAAAATAATATTTAATGAATCAAACATACTGTTGCGTGGATGGGTTCGAAAGACTTGAAGCCAAAGCAGATCAAAACTTGCAGAAATTTATTATGATATAACTCTAGAACTCCTCGTTCTAGTAGACTCAATACAGCTCTTCACACAACAATAGAGCACAAAACAGCAATTAAAAACTTTATACACAACTGCTACAAATCGCGACAAAAGACAATGCAATACAGTTCGCTTTTAGAACTACTCTGAATGCTCACTGAGAGACAGTTAACTCAGTAACCCCAGTCAACTAACTGACTCAACTAACTCCCCCGCTCTCTTGGCCGGCTTATATAGGAAAGTTAAACCTTCGTGAAACTTCCAGAGATAGAAATTTGGAGGACTTTCCAGATCGTAGTCGATCCTAGTCCTATACATGTACATAGGGAACGAAAATGTCGCCAAATGGTAGCCAAGTTTGGCGATATTTGGCGATTTCTCGCCAAATTTGGTGACAAAAATTAGTCGCCAACTTGGCTCTATCTTGCCAATTTGGCGTGATTTCCATTACCATAATGTTAAATGGCCTATTCTTTGTAAAACTCGCTTCCCAGCATTATCTCTGTAAAACTCGTTTTCAAGCATTAAGGGTCACATTGCAGGAAAGCAAAGTAAGACAAACTATTGCACTGCCTTATGCGAAATGTACATAAATTCATCTTTTTGCATAATTAATGCTACGAAATATTTACAAATATACAAAAATTCATAACAATATCTTCATTTGCTTACCTTTCACAAGTCTGTAACTCTGCAACTCGGGGAATTTTTTGTTAACTTGTAATTTTGTAACACAATGACACAATTCCTTTCTTTATATTGTTGACAGCAAATGTTTTCAAGTCTTTGGAATTAAGCATGAATAAAACGAATAGAATCAATAAAAGATTCAATTGCAAGAGTTTTCCAGCGAAATTCCAGGATTGTTTGAAGTTTAGTTAGAATATTATTCGTAACACCAGGCAACGGGAAGAAATTACTATATTTGCAATGTAGAGTATGTCTGCCCAGTAACTGCATTGTCACGGAATTTTTTCTTCAACAGATTGATTGCTCTGGATTTTTCGAGAAAGTTCGCTCGCGAGTGTATAAAAACCAGCGCGCAGTGGAATCTACGTCAGTTGGAATTTTAGAGCCGTTTCAGAAGGAGTTCTATACTAGTTTGTCTTAGTCTGAAATATCGCTGTATCCGAAGTAGTACACACTGAAGCTGATAGCGAATTCACTGTTTTTTAAAGAAGTTTTATAACATTCAGTTCATTTACAAACAGAAGTTTTGTAATAGGCAAGTTTTATTTTGTTTTTTTTTGTGAGAAAATTCATAATATCAGATATATATATATATATATATATATATATATATATATATATATATATATATATATATATATATATATATATATATATATATATATGTTAGTAATTTAATAATAAAAAAAAAATTAAAAATTAAACCACCAGGACTCTCTGATTTTAAAATTAAATAACTCAAAAACTAAGATCGGGAGACGAATGAAGCAAAAAGTATAGTAATTTTGAAATCTGTAAAAATCTGATACCAAATTTTCAAAATTAGTTACAAATTTTGACAACAGATGGCGCTATAGTTGCAAAATTTTAGAAATATGTTAAAAATGTGTCCTCTGCAATCAGTCTTTGCAATCACGTTAACTTCCTGTCACGTTTAAACAGTGGAACTGTCCAAAGACTGGTCGCTCCGAGCTTCAAAGCACTCTGTATTCATAAGAACTACAGTGTACAGCGCCACCTGTTGGCAACATTTGTAATTAATTTTGAAAATTTAGTATTAGATTTTTACAGCTTTCAAAATAACTATACTTTTCAATTCAATATTCTATCGACCATTGTTTTTTATAGTTATTTAATTTTCCAGTCAGTCAGTTTTTCAGCAGAGAAAAAAAAAAAAAGAAAAAAAAAAAAAAGAAAAAAAAAAACTAAACTGCTAATTCAATATGGGCTTAGTGTACCACTCATTTACCACAAATTCATTTCGGTGATTAATTAGCAGCTCTAACTGGTCTTCTATTCCTATTTATTTCGGTGATCAATTAGCAGATCTAGTTGGTCTTCTATTCCTATTTATTTCGGTGATCAATTAGCAGCTCTAGTTGGTCTTCTATTCCTGTTTATTTCGGTGATCAATTAGCAGCTCTGATTGGTCTTCTATTCCTATTTATTTCGGGGATCAATTAGCAGGTCTAGTTGGTCTTCTATTCCTGTTTATTTCGGTAATCACTTATCAGCTTTAATTGACAGCTTTAACTGGTTTTCTATTCCTGTTTATTTCGGTGATCAATTAGCAGCTCTGATTGGTCTTCTATTCCTATTTATTTCGGGGATCACTTAGCAGCTTTAATTGACAGCTTTAACTGGTCTTCTATTCCTGCTTATTTCGGTGATCACTTAGCAGCTTTAATTGACAGCTTTAACTGGTCTTCTATTCCTGTTTATTTCGGTGATCAATTAGCAGATCTAGTTGGTCTTCTATTACTGTTTATTTCGGTGATCAATTAGCAGCTCTGATTGGTCTTCTATTCCTATTTATTTCGGGGATCAATTAGCAGGTCTAGTTGGTCTTCTATTCCTGTTTATTTCGGTGATCACTTAGCAGCTTTAATTGACAGCTTTAACTGGTTTTCTATTCCTGTTTATTTCGGTGATCAATTAGCAGCTCTGATTGGTCTTCTATTCCTATTTATTTCGGGGATCACTTAGTAGCTTTAATTGACAGCTTTAACTGGTCTTCTATTCCTGTTTATTTCGGGGATCAATTAGCAGATCTAGTTGGTCTTCTATTCCTGTTTATTTCGGTGATCAATTAGCAGCTCTGATTGGTCTTCTATTCCTATTTATTTCGGGGATCACTTAGCAGCTTTAATTGACAGCTTTAACTGGTCTTCTATTCCTGTTTATTTCGGTGATCAATTAGCAGCTCTGATTGGTCTTCTATTCCTATTTATTTCGGGGATCACTTAGCAGCTTTAATTGACAGCTTTAACTGGTCTTCTATTCCTGCTTATTTCGGTGATCACTTAGCAGCTTTAATTGACAGCTTTAACTGGTCTTCTATTCCTGTTTATTTCGGTGATCAATTAGCAGATCTAGTTGGTCTTCTATTACTGTTTATTTCGGTGATCAATTAGCAGCTCTGATTGGTCTTCTATTCCTATTTATTTCGGGGATCAATTAGCAGGTCTAGTTGGTCTTCTATTCCTGTTTATTTCGGTGATCACTTAGCAGCTTTAATTGACAGCTTTAACTGGTTTTCTATTCCTGTTTATTTCGGTGATCAATTAGCAGCTCTGATTGGTCTTCTATTCCTATTTATTTCGGGGATCACTTAGCAGCTTTAATTGACAGCTTTAACTGGTCTTCTATTCCTGCTTATTTCGGTGATCACTTAGCAGCTTTAATTGACAGCTTTAACTGGTCTTCTATTCCTGTTTATTTCGGTGATCAATTAGCAGCTCTGATTGGTCTTCTATTCCTATTTATTTCGGGGATCACTTAGCAGCTTTAATTGACAGCTTTAACTGGTCTTCTATTCCTGCTTATTTCGGTGATCACTTAGCAGCTTTAATTGACAGCTTTAACTGGTCTTCTATTCCTGTTTATTTCGGTGATCAATTAGCAGATCTAGTTGGTCTTCTATTACTGTTTATTTCGGTGATCAATTAGCAGCTCTGATTGGTCTTCTATTCCTATTTATTTCGGGGATCAATTAGCAGGTCTAGTTGGTCTTCTATTCCTGTTTATTTCGGTGATCACTTAGCAGCTTTAATTGACAGCTTTAACTGGTCTTCTATTCCTGTTTATTTCGGTGATCAATTAGCAGCTCTGATTGGTCTTCTATTCCTATTTATTTCGGGGATCAATTAGCAGGTCTAGTTGGTCTTCTATTCCTGTTTATTTCGGTGATCACTTAGCAGCTTTAATTGACAGCTTTAACTGGTCTTCTATTCCTGCTTATTTCGGTGATCACTTAGCAGCTTTAATTGACAGCTTTAACTGGTCTTCTATTCCTGTTTATTTCGGTGATCAATTAGCAGATCTAGTTGGTCTTCTATTACTGTTTATTTCGGTGATCAATTAGCAGCTCTGATTGGTCTTCTATTCCTATTTATTTCGGGGATCACTTAGCAGCTTTAATTGACAGCTTTAACTGGTCTTCTATTCCTGTTTATTTCGGTGATCAATTAGCAGCTCTGATTGGTCTTCTATTCCTATTTATTTCGGGGATCAATTAGCAGATCTAGTTGGTCTTCTATTCCTGTTTATTTCGGTGATCAATTAGCAGCTCTGATTGGTCTTCTATTCCTATTTATTTCGGGGATCACTTAGCAGCTTTAATTGACAGCTTTAACTGGTCTTCTATTCCTGTTTATTTCGGTGATCAATTAGCAGCTTTAGTTGGTCTTCTATTCCTGTTTATTTCGGTGACCAATTAGCAGCTCTGATTGGTCTTCTATTCCTGTTTATTTCGGTGATCAATTTGCAGCTCTGATTAGTCTTCTATTCCTGTTTATTTCGGGGATCAATTAGCAGCTCTGATTAGTCTTCTATTCCTATTTATTTCGGTGATTAATTTGCAGTTCTGATTGGTCTTCTATTCCTGTTTATATCGGTGATCGATTAGCAGCTCTGATTAGTCTTCTATTCCTATTTATTTCGGGGATCAATTAGCAGCTCTAGTTGGTCTTCTATTCCTGTTTATTTCGGTGATCAATTAGCAGCTCTGATTGGTCTTCTATTCCTGTTTATTTCGGTGATCAATTTGCAGCTCTGATTAGTCTTCTATTCCTGTTTATTTCGGGGATCAATTAGCAGCTCTGATTAGTCTTCTATTCCTATTTATTTCGGTGATTAATTTGCAGCTCTGATTGGTCTTCTATTCCTGTTTATATCGGTGATCGATTAGCAGCTCTGATTAGTCTTCTATTCCTATTTATTTCGGGGATCAATTAGCAGCTCTGATTAGTCTTCTATTCCTATTTATTTCGGTGATTAATTTGCAGCTCTGATTGGTCTTCTATTCCTGTTTATATCGGTGATCGATTAGCAGCTCTGATTAGTCTTCTATTCCTATTTATTTCGGTGATCAATTAGCAGCTCTGATTGGTCTTCTATTCCTGTTTATTTCGGTGATCAATTAGCAGCTCTGATTGGTCTTCTATTCCTATTTATTTCGGGGATCACTTAGCAGCTTTAATTGACAGCTTTAACTGGTCTTCTATTCCTGTTTATTTCGGTGATCAATTAGCAGCTCTGATTGGTCTTCTATTCCTATTTATTTCGGGGATCAATTAGCAGATCTAGTTGGTCTTCTATTCCTGTTTATTTCGGTGATCAATTAGCAGCTCTGATTGGTCTTCTATTCCTATTTATTTCGGGGATCACTTAGCAGCTTTAATTGACAGCTTTAACTGGTCTTCTATTCCTGTTTATTTCGGTGATCAATTAGCAGCTCTAGTTAGTCTTCTATTCCTGTTTATTTCGGTGATCAATTAGCAGCTCTGATTGGTCTTCTATTCCTGTTTATTTCGGTGATCAATTTGCAGCTCTGATTAGTCTTCTATTCCTGTTTATTTCGGGGATCAATTAGCAGCTCTGATTAGTCTTCTATTCCTGTTTATATCGGTGATTAATTTGCAGCTCTGATTGGTCTTCTATTCCTGTTTATATCGGTGATCGATTAGAAGCTCTAGTTAGTCTTTTATTCCTGTTAATTTCAGTGATCAATTTGAAGCTCTAATTGGTCTCCAATTCCTGTTACCATCAAATATTCCAATGAGTGATACGGGACCAAAAAGAGGTTAGCACTTGTTCCCTCGAAGCCGACTATATTTTAAGCAAAAATCACCATGTTTTTCAAGAGATCAAACTTATGCAAATAAAGCAATCCCATCCCAAACCTTTGGCAACGTCAAAAAGGGAAAAAACATCTCAACCCCGTGCATATGGCAAATGAAGTCGTATCAAAGAAAGCCGCTCCAATTTCTTGATTCTGGAAAAGGAATATATTTCGCTTCAGTAATTCTTGGTATCTCCTTTTTCCACTCAATCTCGAAATTACAATTCTGTCCGCGCATGTTTCCTTTGGCATGGTTTGCGTTTTAAGAAGGACAAAAACGGAAGAAAAAGACTGTTTTGGAAACTCTCCAATTCGATCGGTTTTTAGCAAGGCCACTCTCTCGGAATGTGACATGTTCATGCAAAGATTGCAGTGGAGTATAAAATGGAAGATACTTCCGAGATGAATATTATTTACTCGGGATATTTTGTTATAAAGTTGATTGACCTTACGGAAGTGTTTAATTAGTAGGAAGTTCTAGATAAGATCATTCCTTATACTCGCTATGTTACAATCTTCTAGCCAAGTGCGTTTAGAATCTACTTTCTATAAAACCTTGAAACGTGAAAAAGATCACTTAATGAAATCAAATGCAGTAGAATCTCAATTAACCGACCTAATTCGGGCCAAAGGTGGGTCGGTTAAGCGAAAATTCCGTATAAAAGAGAGTTGTAAAAAACAATAAAAAGTAAATGATTGTTGTTTATTGAATACAGGACTTAATGTTTTTTTTATGACATAATTGTTGGAAATGAGTTTTTGTTGCAATAATCTTGATAATCTTTGTTTCGCTGCTCTATCCCGGAGTCTTTTTGAAGGCAATAGTTCAGTTTGATCTGCATCCGAAGGTTGCTCTAATCATGTCAGTTCTTTAGAAAAACAGTCAAAAGCCTCACCATTACTTATGTAACTTTAGAGCAACGGGAAAGATTACGGTTTAAAAAGGAACAAATGATTTATTACTCATTTGGGAGATTTTTGAAGTCGACTAAATGATTTCCGGTTAACAGAGAGTTCCGGATAAACGAGGGACGGTTAAACGAAGTCCTACTGATCAATTACAAATTTTAAGACCAACAACAGGCTCAAGGTCCAACAGAGGGTTGGTCGAGTTAAATTTTACACAATTTTTACAATATAGTTACAGGATCATACATAACAATATACAATAGCTACAGGATCATACATAATAATACACAATAGTTACAGGATCATTCATAATACAATACACAAAGTTGACATAGCGCTTGACAATCATACTGGAAAAATGCAATACATAATGCAAGCTGACAAACTTTATGCAATCCAATAGTACGCAAACATAAGTAACCAAATATCTATATATTTAATAGGCAATACGTTTTTTGGGGTTAGTCCGTCCGCCTAAACTGCTCAACCAATTTCAATGATCAAGGTGTCATTTTAAAGGAAATAAGCTGTAGATTTGCCAAAACGTGCCAAAATAATTTATTAACACTTTATTAATTAGTTAAATTTCAATATTTTTCATCATTAAGCTACTACAAAGCCTCAATGATTTTGAATATATGAATGGCAACATCCTTACGTATGTAAACAACAAACCCGCTGCTCGGGGGTTCAACCAATCAACCAACCGTTGCTAATTTTAAAGCGTATGTAAACAACAAACCCATTGCTAATTTTAAAGCTCTTTTTAAACTCTTCGTTTCAAAGTTGATTTTTTCTGTTTTTCTGAAGCATTTTTGTATTAGAGTAATTATTATTTTTAAGTATTTCTATTCAGAAAATGCCTCGCGTTGGACGTCGTTCTCTAACGGGGCGACTTATCAGAATAAATAAAAGATATTTGGACTTCAATGTAAGGGCATAGCTAATGAAGTTTTAAGTCAGAATGTTGGCGGATAGTATATTTAACTTTCTATTATGAAACTTGCAATTTGGGTGTTTTCTCTATTAGGCCTTACATTAAATTTATAAAAATTAGGTTACATTCTTTATGGCTGGCAAACCTATTCGAGAACAGCAAGATGTTTTAACCACAAATTCGAGCGGCAAAGCTGATCAATCCGAGCGCAGCGAGGCGTTTGGGAGTTGGCGAGCGTTAGCGAGCAGGGGGCGAAGCCCCCTAGTAGTAACTAAATAACCTAAATTAAAGTAACATAAATGGTTTTCATTTAATGTGTACCTATTATAAATTGAAATTAAAATAGCAAAAGACGAAACCAGGTGGAGCCACTGTATATTCATTGACGTAAGGATTTCAAATATAACCTATATTAGACGCTATTTTCGAGTTTTTAATTGATGTCAGTTCCTTAAGTGATCTTTTTCGTACCTACTCACCAAATGTCAAGGTGGTTATAGAAAGTAGTTTCGAAATGCACTGGGCTAAAAGATTGTAGCATAGCAAGAATAGGGAATGATCCTTACTAGGACATCATTTTAAAAAAAAAAAAATTTCTACTCGAAGTTCAAAAGCATGAGTATTTGACTACAAGTAGATTTATATCGATAATTTTAGTTTTGATTTATATAACCAAATATATTTAGTTTTTTTTATCTGTTTGAGAATTATTTTTTTTTTTACAAATTATTCAAAAACATTTTCTAAATGTTTCTGATAAAAAAAATTTCGTTTTTAAATAACAAATTTTAAGCAACGAAAAAATTAAGGCAACATCCGAAATGTGGAATGTGCTGTGATTGTTAAAATGCATATGGTAAAATTTCGTGACAAAGCACAGGTATTCAAGTAGAATTTTTACATAAAGAAAATATATATAGTTGAAAGAAATTCGCAAATATCATTTTCTCTAATAAATTGTAAATTCTTCATCTCAAAACAATCAGACGCTTTAAAAAGAAAAGAGTTTCAGATTCACAAAAGTTCCATTTTGAATAACGTTCAATTCTCTTTTAAAATAATAACATAAAATTGAGGACGATTCATTTTTTAATACAAACAAAATAAAGTGAGACATTAAACAAATTAGCTATTTAATTTTTTTTCCACGTTACGGAAAAACCATAACCATAGCTGACAATATGAAATATCGGTGAATACGGAAATATCGAATACGGAAATATCGAATACGGAAATATCAAATACTAAAACCCGTTTTCAAAGAGATAAAACCGAGAAAGTCTCCGCTAGATGGCAGGAGAAGCGAGCCCAGAAGAAATTCATTAGTCTAATGGAGCGGCAACAGATGGCGCTTGCATCCGACATTACACTAAAACTGACAAGTGACAAATCCCCTGAAGGAAGAAAGCAACATCTCTAATGTTTCCGTATCTAAAAGCTAAAGGTTTTCGTCAATCCCTTAGGGATACGGGGAAGCGAGCAATAATGCACTGTGGGAAAACAAATGAAAACAAACTGAAGATGTGAAAAGTGCAGCCGCTATTTTTTATTTATTTGTTTATTTTTTTTTGAGCTAGAGTGGATTTGCTCCTTGTTTTATTCTTGTAACACATTTTTTAATTTTTTTTTAATTTTAGAAAGAGTTAGTTTGTGTAAAGAAAGGATAAAGGAACAATCGGTATGATTTCGATAGTTGGACATTTTAATTTAACAAGCCGAAAGATTTATAATTGAAAAATATTAAAAGCCAGAACCAGAAATTAATGACAAAATATGGAATCCCGACTGAGTTTGTTTGCCAGGGGGCTTGAACCCAGTCGGTATTTCAATGGATGCTTTTCTAAGGAGGAATTGACAGATTTTGTCAATCGCCCTCAAGCCCCAACGCATCCAGCAAAATAGACGGAAAGTCAAATGTATTGCGAAATAATATATTAAGAAATACCTTGACAAAAAATAACCCTTACAAAAATACCATCGCTAAAATTCAACAGCCACGTAATACGTTGTATTCTTAACCTAAAAGATCTTAGCCCAGCACAAAATTTTTGAATACTGTAAATATAAAAGGACATGAGGAAAGTATTGTTGCGTGGATGGGTTCGAAAGATTTGAAGCCAAAGCAGATCAAAACTTGCAGAAATTTATTCCGATATAACCCTTCGCAGATTCTCTTACAACTCCAGAACTTCTCGTTCTAGTAGACTCAATACAGCTCTTTTCACAACAATAGAGCACAAAACAGCAGTTAAAAACTTGACAACACAACTGCTCAAATCGCTGCAAAAGACAATGCAATACAGTTCGCTTTAGAACTACACTGAATTCTCACTGAGACTCAGTATCTCAACTCAGTAATTTCAGTCAATTAACGGACTCAACTAATTCGATCACACTCTCTCTTGGTCTTATATAGGGGAGGCGAACCTTCGTGAATCTTCCAGAGGTAGACATTTGGAGAACTTTCCAGATAGTAGTCGAAAAGTCCTATACATGTACATGGGGACCGAAAATGTCGCCAAATGGTCGCCAAGTTAAGCAAAATATGGCGATTTCTCGCCAAATTTGGCTACAAAAATTAGTCGCCAAAACAGTCGCCAATTTGGCTCTATCTCGCCAATTCGGCGGGATTGCAATTACCATAAAGTTAAATGCCCTGCTCCTTGTAAAACTCGCTTCCCAGGGTTATCTCTGTAAAACTCGTTATCAAGCATTACGACACATATTGCAGGGAAGCCAAGTTAAGAGGAACTCTTGCACTGCCTTATGCGAAATGTACATAAATTTCTCATTTACAAAATTAACACTACCAAATATTTACAAACATACAAAAATTCGTAACAGTATATATTTTGCAGGAAAAGCTGGTTCAGATCAGAAAAATGTGGTTCCTCGAAACAGGGACAATGAGAAGGAAAATGTTACATAAAAACAAAAAAAAAAAGGAGGAAAACTGTCATCCCTGATATAGTACCATAAAAAACTTATGGGACTTTTGTAAATAAAGGGTTAAATAACTAAAAACACGTAAATTCCCCATCAAGCAGCAAAATAATCACGAGACCCTTACTCACAATCACCACCATGCCAACTCCTTTTACAGAACTAAGTCACAGACCCCCGAACTCCAAGAACCCTTCAACTTCCCACACTTGATCACCATTTCAAACCGCAGACCCATCTCAGCTATCCCCTTTCACCACTTTCTGGTGTGTCTCTTCAGGAAATCTCTTTTAACCCTTTTCGCGCTGAAGAGAATCGCTCTTCAAAGCACTCGATATTGCGAAGGGGGCGTTCGTTCAATGAAGTGGCGCAGCGAACAAAACCCTCTCTCTCGGGACTCCTACTCAATTAACCCGTTTTAATTAATCACCGCGATCGATTGCGAAAGAATGGATCTTTTGAGGTCGGATTTCATTGAGGAGTAGGCGGGGAACATACCAATCCGCTGCGGGCGGGGGAAAGATTGTGGGTGGATTTAAGTTCCAATTGTCCGCAATTATTTAAAACTGAGTTAAGACCACTATTTTGTTCGTAATTTTCTCCTTTGTAAAATTGAGCGGGGGCTAAGTATGTGAGTTCTTAGTTAAAAATCCGAAAAGTCCTTAGTTAAAATTTCGATGTGAGTGCATAAATTCCAAGTTAATTTCTAATAAATAAATTTTGAAACATAGTTGCAGCACATTTTGCTGATAGAAATTTGTTCATATTTAAAATTAGATGCAAACACCAAGCACACGCTGTTTACAGAATCGGCGCTGTGTTCATTCTTGTGGGTTGGTTGGTTGTATTCAGATTATCTGGCGCCGTCAGCAACACGAGGGCTATAATGCGCCGAAACTTTCGTCATTAGACAAGCCAACATACATTTACAAACACCCATGCCAACGCGGGACTCGAACCCGCAACCTCGCGGTCTAGAAGCCAGCACGCTAACCACTATACCGTTTGGTCGGCTCATTCTTGTGGGTTATATTGTGACGAATTTTTGTATATTTGTAAATATTTCGTAGTGTCAATTTTGTAAATAAGAAAGTTTATGTACATCTCGCATAAGGCAGTGCAATAGTTCGTCTTTAGTTTCCTTCCCCTCAATGTATGTCTTAATGCTTGATAACGAGTTTTACAGAGGTAACGCTGGGAAGCGAGTTTTACAAGGAGCAGGGCATTTAACATTATAGTAATGGCAACCTCGCCAAATTGGCAAGATAGAGCGAAGTTGAAGACGGTTTTGGCGACATTTTCGGTCCCCATGTACATGTATAGACTTTTCGAATACGATCTGGAAAGTTCTCCAAATGTCTATCTCTGGAAGATTCACGAAAGTTCCCCTCCCCTATATAAGACCGGCCGTGAGTGGAGTTGGTTAGTTAGTCAGTAGTTGACTGAGTTGACTGGAATTACTGAGTCTCAGTGAGTATTCAGAGTAGATCTAAAGCGAACTGTATTGCATTGTCTTTTGCGGCGATTTAGCAGTTCTGTGTCAAGTTTAACTGCTGTTTGTGCTCTATTGTTGTGTATAGAGCTGTATTGAGTCTACTAGAACGAGGAGTTCTGGAGTTGTAAAGGAATCTGTGAAGAGTTATATTGGAATAAATTTCTGCAAGTTTTGATCTGCTTTGGCTTCAAATCTTTCGAACCCATCTACGCAACAATATTTAAAATTAGAAGCAAACACCAAGCACACGCTGCTTATCGGCGCTGTGTTAATTCTTGTAGGTTATATTATTAGTTTATAAAGGAACTCATAATGGGCAAGGATTTTATTGAGATTTGTCGTCAATCAAAAACAGGAGGTTTCAGGTTGGTTGGTTGTTTTCAGATTATATGGCGCAGTCAGCAACACGAGGGCTATAATGCGCCGAAACATTCGTCATTAGACAAGCCAACATACATTTACAAACACCCATGCCTAACACGGGACTCGGAACCCGCAACCTCGCGGTCTAGAAGCTAGCACGCTAACCACTATACCGTTTGGTCGGCCAGGAGGTTTCAGGCGTTACATGTCATCAAATTGTACCAGAAGTTTGGCATATAGGTAAGCGTAAAAGCTGCCTTTTCGTGACTGTCACAATCTCTTTTGTTTAACTTTGTCACCAAACTTCCGAAGAAAGAAAAAAAAACGCATTACATCTAAGTAACAAAGGATAGCGGCTTTTCATTCTCTAATTAAAAGAGATCCAGTCTGTATATTTTATATCTTCTTTTATATATATCAGGGATATATATCCTCACTAGCTGAATACCCGTGCTGCGCTACGAAATTTTACCATTAGCATTTTAGCGATCAAAAGACATTCATGTATTCTACACTTCAGACGTTTGCTCCCATTTCGATCCCGACAAATTGATTTATCAAAATAGGAACTTTCCTTTGTTGACATTTTAAACGAAATTTATAATTGTGAATAGTAAACTGGTATAGTTTATTGTGTTTATGTTTGCTCTTAGTTCTAAATTTCAAAGTAGTAGCTGTGTTGGAATTAAGTTAATTAGACATTAAGTTAATCCTCGTATAGTTTCAATGTTGCGTCGTCTTTTCATCCCTTAAAAATTCGTTAATCGATATTGGAATGACTTATTTTTTTAACATTTGCAAAAAAAAATCAGAAAAATGACTACATTGGAAGAGGAACATTCGGATATCCCTCGTTTGGAACATTTAACCCCTTCTCGACCCCTTAAAGTTGGTTAATCGAGAACAGAATAGCTTACTTTTTCTATGTTTAATCTTTTTTGACATTTGTACCGAATTTCCGAGTTGTGACCATATGGGAAGTGGTACATTCGAATATTCCTCGTTTGGAACGTTTAACCCCTTTTCCACCCCTTGATCCACCCGAGATCGGAATAGTTTACTTTTTCTGCGTTTGTCTTTATTGATATTCACACCAGTTTTCAGAATTGTGAAAATATGAGAAGTAGGACATTCGAATATATCGCTCGTTTGGAACGTTTAACCCCTTTTTGACCTCTTAAAGTGGGTTCATCGAGATCGGAATAGCTAACTTTTTCTATGTTTACCATTGTTGACATTTTTACCAATTTTTAGAGTTGTGACTATGTGAGAAGTAGGATATTCGAATGTCCCTCGTTTGGAACGTTTAACCCCTTTTTGACCTCTTAGAGTGGGTAAATAGAGATCGAAATAGCTTACTTTTTATACGTTTGTTTTTGTTGATACTTGCACCAGATTTCAGAGTTGTGACGAAAGGGGAAGTAGGACATTCGAATATCCCTCGTTTGGAACGTTTAACCCCTGTTCCACCCCTTAAAGTGGGTTAATCGAGATCGGAATAACTTACTTTTTCTTCGTTTGTCTTTATTGATATTCTCACCAATTTTTAGAGTTGTGAAGAAATGAGAAGTAGGACATTCGAATATTCCTCTTTTGGAACGTTTAACCCCTTTTCGACCCATTAAAGTGGGTTAATCGAGATCGGAATAGTTTACTTTTTCTATTTTTACCATTGTTGATATTTGTGCCGATTTTCAGAGTTGTGACTATGTGGGAAGTAGGATTTTCGAATGTCCCTCGTTTGGAACGTTTGACCCCTTTTCGACCCCTTAAAGTGTGTTAATCAAGATCGGAATAGTTTACTTTTTCTATTTTTACCATTGTTGATATTTGTGCCGATTTTCAGAGTTGTGACTATGTGGGAAGTAGGATTTTCGAATGTCCCCCGTTTGGAACGTTTGACCCCTTTTCGACCCCTTAAAGTGTGATAATCGAGATCGGAATAGTTTACTTTTTCTATTTTTACCATTGTTGATATTTGTGCCGATTTTCAGAGTTGTGACTATGTGGGAAGTAGGATTTTCGAATGTCCCCCGTTTGGAACGTTTGACCTCTTTTCGACCCCTTAAAGTGTGTTAATCGAGATCGGAATAGTTTACTTTTTCTATTTTTACCATTGTTGATATTTGTGCCGATTTTCAGAGTTGTGACTATGTGGGAAGTAGGATTTTCGAATGTCCCCCGTTTGGAACGTTTGACCCCTTTTCGACCCCTTAAAGTGTGTTAATCGAGATCGGAATAGTTTACTTTTTCTATTTTTACCATTGTTGATATTTGTGCCGATTTTCAGAGTTGTGACTATGTGGGAAGTGGGAGAATTAGTGATGAGTGAGTCAGTGAGTGAGTGAGTGAGTGAGTGAGTGAGGGCTTTGCCTTATATATATAGAGATTACCAACACCTTCACAAAATCCTTCACATTTCCTAAATCTTTTAATTTAACGCTATCTAACAGAGAGAGGAATTACCGGTTGAAGGATTGCTGACTAAAAAGAGAGAGAAAAAATAAAGATGCAGACGTAAGAAATCCAAGCTGAATTCTTCAAAGTTTTTGCCAGACTTTTCTTTTTTTACAACTCAAGGGGGAAAAGAAGAAAAAAAAAAAGTAAAAGGGTCGGGAAAGAAATAAAAAAAAAAATAGAACTGGTAGAAGGATTAGAAGGGGCCGTAGAAAGAATGTTTTTAGAGATTTCGAAAAAGCGTTCCATCTTTTTTTATTTATTTTTATCGTTTGATATCGTTCTGGTTAATCCCTGGGAAGAATTAGTGGTAGAGTGTTCCGGCATGTGTGAGTGGCATTTTTCATGCCTTCACTGTTGCCACTTATAGTTCATAAATCCGAAGATAAGGGATCCCCCGCCTGAGAGAGTTTTTATTTTGCTTTCTCCATTTAAACATAGAAATAAGAGTTGTTTGGTTGCTATGTGATACCACCGATAGATATAAGCAACTGGTCGAACTCTTTACTAGCTAAGAAAAGGAGTTATTGCTAGGATTATTGTGAGATGGGTTATTTTCGGGGGTGGGGGTGGGGTCTTCTAAATGGAAACGTTTCTTTGTTGACTGTAAATATTATTCAGCAATTGCATAGCTTGAGTGCCAATGATGATAAGATGTTTTTTCAATGGATACCGTCGTAAATGGATCTTTGCGGTGATCAGGTTTGCGGATGGACTAGCTAAGGAAAGCAGTCATAAGAGTTCAACTATACTAAACTTCAACTTAACTAGACATCACTTAGACGGTAGATCGTGACAGTGCTCATATGTATTTAATCCATTTTGGCGGAGTGAAGACATAATTCTCGCCAAACCTTACAGCCTTTTGTTCTCTACAGGGTTGTGGTTTGGCGAACATTATACTTTCACTCCGCCAAAATGGATTAAATACCTATGAGCACTGTCACGATCTATCGTCTAAGTGATGTCTAGTTAAGTTGAAGTTTAGTATAATAGCGCTGTCTTTCTTATTCGGATCAAACTGGATATAGACTGAGAGGCGACTGCAATTTTCGGACCTCATTGAACATCATACTGACTATTTTATAGAAATTGGAGAAAAGTGAGTAGATTACGAATCCACTGGTCTGCCGTGGCAAAAATGGCCGAAACTGGTCAAAAATCGACTTTTAATAAGTTGAACTAAATCCAATTGCCAAATGCGCCATAACTTGCCAAATAATGAGCTTTTTTTTTATTTGGTAACCCTCACTCTTTAATTTTCATCAGTGATCAAACAGTGACAATCAAACAGAGACGTATTTCTTTTGATGTTCTACTTTATTTTATGTTATTTCATTTATTAACAGAGATATTTTAGGTTAGAAAAAAAGGTGGCAACAAATCAATGGGGACATTTCGAGGCATTTCCATCGCGTGGTTGGTTAACAGGATTTTGCTAGAAATTTCTGCCGCGAGGGTATAAAAAAAGTCGATGGATGGAGCCACGAATCAGTGGAGTTTTCGGAAGCTGCTTTGAAAGGATCCGAGCTGTTGTTTACTTTCGTTGTGCCAGCATTATCGCTGTATCTGAAGTTGATGGCGAGTTCTTTGTTGTTCTTAGAAGTTTTGTAAGCCTTTGAAACAAGAATAAATTATTGTTTTTATTTGATAAAAAGCTTCGCAATCATTTCCTCCGAAAAAAAATTCATAACAGTACGAATCCGTTCTTAATTTTAGTCCAGACAATCAATTTTACAAACCAGAGTATTCAAAATTTTATAGCTGTTCACCTAAGATGCCACAGTTCGCAATTTAAAGTTTCAAAGTTAGAAATTCCTCTCTGATACTATATTCTTACTCCCTGTCTAACCTCCATACAGTTAATCTCGTTTAACCAAGTTAAAATCCCAATCTATAAATCCCCAATACATTACCAAGAAATATCTATATATCATATCGGATTTCTCTCCGGAAGAAGCCACTTAGATAAAACGGGGGGAATGAAATAAAATATTATTTCATAAAAGCGATCCGTCTCCTCCAAGAAACCAGTAAATATTAAGAAGTAAAAGAAATAAAGTAAAATATTTGAAGAAGTGTTGATCGGAATATATACACTTCTTACCCTAACACGTCTGGAGTCCTTCATCGAGCTCAAGAAGCTGTCAATACGATCTGGTGTGAGGAGGAGGGGGGGGGGGGGAATTTAAACGTCAGAAAAACCTTTCCCCACCTTTTGATATTTTATTTTTGACGGCAGAAGTTCAATCGATATTTTCAACTCCCTGGTGAAGTGAAGTGAAGTGGTAGAAGAAATGCCCTGGAAGGCAGTTTAAGATTTTATTATCCTTGAAATAGAATACTGTAATAGTCTAAGATTAGATTTTATGTGTTAAGGTGAAATGAGATGACCAGATATATCAAAACAAATCTCAAATATTGCGTTGGTATATGTTTCTTGTGTGTACCAGAAGTTGTATTGATGTTTTAACTAATATTTTAGAGCTTGTGCGTATTTTTGATTTCAATTATGCTTCAAAAAAATTGATAAATTAAAACAAAAAATTTGAGGAACATCTTAAAACTTTTTCTTGAAACTCAATACTCATTTTCTCATTAGAAAACACAAAATTAACGCGTCAAAACAAAGTTTTTACAGTAAATCCTTTAAAGTTAAGATTTATTGAGGGGTTTCAGATTTCCAATTTTCATAAAAGTCCCCAAAATCAAAAATTACGCCAAAAAGCTGTGTCGCCAAATCCAAATTGGCGCTGTGTTGACTAATCCAAACAGCTACGAGTGTTGCTCTAAAACCAAGTGAACGGGTTGCCACATTTGGCACTAAATCGCCAAATTTCCACCGCCAATTCATCTGACACTTAACAGTATATCTTAACCATCCTTTAAATGTATTGACAACTTTTATGTGCAATTGCAACTTATTTAAATAGTTTTGAATTCAGATCGAGTTTTCATAGTACTTGACCACTACAAAGATCTATGCCATTAACTAACTTTTTTGTTCTCAAAATTTAATGGAATGTATTGTCGCCATGTAAGCAATCGGGATATCTATTCCTACTGTTCAATTTGCATTCCAATAATCAATACGTCATAACAAAGAAAAAACCTGGTAAACATTGTTCGAATGCATGTAACAGTATTCAATCCCCCCACAACATAACAATATAGGGAATAGACCAACAACTATCACTTGACTACAACAATTATTCAATCGCTTACAACAAAGCAATGCCAAAACACTGACAAAAACTGGTCAAACTGGTTGATCAATCCGTCATAATAAATTAATACACAAAATTCGACTGCCACAACTTGCCTCAAAACACAAAGCTAACAATTCAAGAGATTGAACACTACCTCCCCCCCACACACACAGTCACAGCGCACAACATTCTATCTCACAACAAAGCAAAACCTCACACCCAACAATGGTCACTCGCATACCACAACAATTCAATACCGAATCCCTCACCAATAAACCCACAAGAAACATCAATTCCGAACCGTCACCAGGGAAAACAGAACAACAAAACCCCTTCGAAGCATCACGCTCCCAACAAAAATGCAATATTCTCAATTCCACTCTCCCCTCCACCCAAGAGAACACCCGCTCGTTCCATCAAAACTAAATTAACGTTCTCGACATCCCCCCCCCCTCCCATCGTCTATGTCCCAGTGACAAGACATTGATGCATCGGTGGCAACAGTCTAGTAAAATAGAACGTATCTTCTCTATTCCAGAAAACAACGCATGCGTAAAAACGAAACAAAGAAGAAAATAAAAAACACGTGTTTCGTTGCTTTTTCCTGCAAGATAAATCTGTAATATGTAATAAGCACTGGGGGAAAAAATAGTTTGTAGTGATAATAATAAAAAAAGGGGGTTGGCGAAGATGCGAGTTTGGTTCATTCATCATAGATATTTGGCATGTGTTTGTATGGAACAGAACTCGCGCGCGGCAGTTCGTGTGATGCTTTTATTTAGTTGTGGTGAATTTTTCGTTGTATGGTTTTGTGGCAGAAAGGGTTTTTGTTGTAAGAGCTCCTGACACTGAAGGAAAAGAAAACTTTAAAATTGTGAAAGAATATTGAGACAGTGTTAAACTCGTTTTGAGAAGAAAAGATAGAAAATAGCAGGAACACACACTTGAATGTTAGCGAAGAAGCAAGTCAACAACGGATTTCTGTGTAGACTTGAACTAAGTTTAATGCATTAGTTGTTGTAGCTTTAGAATAAAATTCTTTTAGAACATTTGAAGGAATAAATAACGGTTAGAAAGTCGTAAAGTCTTGGAAAAAGTATAAAAGTATGTATGCTTTTTCTTGACCTAAGTTATATAAAAAAAATTCCATGTCGCTTGGCTTTGTTGAATGTGTTGGTTTTCAATCATATTTAATAGATCATATGTATTGTGTTTCGACTTTTTTTTTTATATTTATGTACTTAAGTTTTTGACAACAAATAAAACCGTATAGTTTTAGGTATGTTAATGGTTTTTTAACCAAGCTTTTGTAAATTGATAGGGTGTGTTAGTTTAAAATTAGTAGTCATTTTTATTTTCCAAATACACTCATGTTCATAAGTTAAGATTATTCAGTTTTTCCCTACTAACTTCTCAGTGGAGCAACATAGAACCATGAAATTCACATTAAAAAGACATCTTTAGGTAACATATCTATAAGTAAAACAACTCAGTCGCAATATGAAATGCAAAATGTACAGTGGGGGCATATGCAAAAGAATGGAGTACCATTAGTGTGCAGTTGAACAGATGCATCCACATTAAAAATCACACAACTCACGGAGTTGAATTTGAGTGTGAGATATGATCTCCCCTGTCATCAGTGTTTACTTGGCACTGTATTCTCATACTTAACATGAGTTTCTTGATGAATTCTAGAGACTAAATTGTTCGTCTCACCTTTTGAACTGTTTGCAAGTGATGGAAAGTTCCCAATATATTAAATCTTTACACAATGCATATCGTAGAAACGTCCCACATGCTTGATGAAATTCGGATTAGAGGATTATTATAGGGGCGATATTCATATTTTTTAATCATTTATCCAAAGCAAAAGTGGGATAAACTATGCCAAAAGTATCAATAAACACTATTTAGAAACCGATATTTCACAATTAAAGACTTGCCTAGATCAAGTTAACGCTATTACAGAGAAGAAGTGGAATTTAATTACCATCTGCGCTTGTAGAGAGCTTATTACACCAATTCAACATATTGAACCTAAAAACCAAAACTCTTTTCCCACCAAATCGTTATTTTGAATTGGCACTTACCATGAAATATCACGTGCCCACCTTTCTACAGATCCTCCGAGACTGAAAAAATTATTAACAGTAAACAGTATCTGATATTAAAAAGATTTGGTCTTTGGGTGCAATTGGTTGAATTGGTTTAATAAGCTACCCATATGCGCAAAAGATAATTAAATTCAACTTTTTCTCTCTAATTATGTTAACTTGATCTAGATGATGATAGACAAGTATCAAAACTTTAGGGGAAAAAATGAAAGTAGGGATTAATATATATTCCTCCACAGATTGCACTGTAATAGTTCTAAAATGAAATTGTAAAGTTTTCAGTGGATCATACATAGAAGATGGTCAATTTGCTTTACATTTTAATGAGTAATATTATTGTTACGAATTTCTGTATATTTGTAAATATTTCGTAGTATTAATTATGTAAAAAGGAAAATTTATGTACATTTCGCATAAGGCAGTGCAAGAATTTGTCTTCAATAATCCTGGAAAACGAGTTTTACAAGAAGGCCATTTAACATTATGGTTAATGGAAACCTCGCCAAGTTGGCGACGGTTTTAGTGACTAAACTTTTTTCGACAAATTTGGCGAGCATTTGGCGATATTTTCGGTCCCCATGTACCTGTATAGGGCTTTTGAACTGCGATCTGGAAAATTCTCTAAATTTCTATCTTTAGAAGATTCGCCTTCTTATATAAGGCCAAGAGTAAGTTGAGGGAGTTAGTTAATTGTCTCACAGCGAGCATTCAGAGTTCCGAAAGCGAACTGTATTGCATTGTCTTTTGCAGCGATTTTAGCAGTTGTTGTCAAGTTTTTAACTGCTGTTTTGTGCTCTATTGTCGTGAAAAGAGCTGTATTGTGTCTACTAGAACGAGAAGTTCTGGAGTTGCAAAAGAATTTGCGAAGAGTTATATCGGAATAAATTTCTTCAAGTTTTATCTGCTTTGGTTTCAAGTCTTTCGAACCCATCCATGACACATTATTTTGAAGTTAAACATTGTACATATGCTTAAAGCGTAAATATAATTTTGCACGAAGTATTTTAAAAGTCTTTTTTTGTTATTACCCATTTTACCAAGTTGTAGGATAAAATGTAACAAACTAAATAAGTAATAATATTATTTTAAACAATTCTTAGTGAATTGAAGAGAAACAAGCAATGCCAATGTACAATACTAAACATAATGTAAATTTTGATATTGACTAAGGCAGGGGTTCCCAACCTTTTTGCACATGCGTACCACTTGACTTTTTAAGAAATTTTGGCGTAGCACCAGACCTAAATATTTAAATAAACGTATAATATTTACTCTTCTAAAAGTGTTCAAAGGCTTTTTGAATTAAATTCCTGAGAAAACTTCATTTTTAATGGTTAGATATTTGTTTATTTATAACATGCTTATAATAAAGGAGAAATAAAAAGATTAAAATGGTATTAATTTACAGTTTTATTTATTACGCATAGGTCTAAAAATATACAAATAAAAAAATAGTACAAACTCAGCAAAAAATTAATCATCATACAAAATATACTTTTATAGTCTTTAGTGCGAAACTTGTTGTTGTATGCCTGTGATTAAAATATCAACATTAAGAGTAATGGAGCTTATCTTCAATCTTAAGTCCTCTTCAACACTTATTTTGCTTCTATGTTTATTTTTTATGTACAAGAGTTCAGAAAATCCACTCTCACACAAGTAACTCGTAACAAATGACATAAAAAATAGCAGAGCTTGCCAGAAGATCAAAGGGTACTCGGTTTTACATCCGATCCCGAAGTTAATTAAAGATTTCTCTTTAAAATAATCTTTCATGGAACTATCTTCTGTAAGATCGATAAAACTTTCTTTTAGTTCACCTGAAGCCACCGTACCACCTGAAACGTTCCCGCGTACCACCGGTTGGGAACCCCTGGACTAAGGTATTAACATAATTCTGGAAAATAGCGTACATTCTAACAATTTTATTGTATTTGATTCTACTACTCTCTTCACTTCATTTTCGAATATTCTTATTTTAAAAGAATTAAGCGAAAACACATTTTTAAAGGGAATGGGCAAAGGGGCATTTTAACGGAGAGTTAATAACAAATTGCTTGCAGATATATGCAAGAATTTTTACTCTTAACTATTTCCAACACATTGAAATTTTCTGTAATTTGGTTAGATGCTTTTTTTTTTAGAAAAAAAGAATATTGAGGCAACGGGGAAATGCTTCAAACACAGATAAAAACAGAATTCTAAGAACTTTTTTTTTTATTCTTTGAGCAAAAAACTTTTTTTTTTTTTGCAATCTGTTTACACATAAAAAGAGAAGATGCTCAAAAAGAAAGAAAAAAAGTACTTAACTACATTATCTATAACAAAGCGCCCTAGGAATTTATTTCAAAATAATGTGGGATGAAAGCTTTTACAAAAGAATAGAATTTTTACTTTTACTTACATAATAAGTAGAAAAAATTAATGAATTCAATTTTGAAATGTTTTCTTTTAAATTAGTAAGATTTTTTTTTTACATTGTAACCACGACATATGTTCTAAATTGATTGCAATGCATTCTGGTAACTTTTTTTTTTTGTTAGTGTCATTGATTGATGCTTAAAAGAAGTTTTTAAATGTAACAATTGAATGAACTTCTGATTTTTTTACTAATGTATTTTGTTAATTGCATCCATAAATTGAATCTTATTAAGTGCCCCTGTAAAATGTATTTTGGTAATTACATCTAAAAATTGTATCTTGTTAAGTACATCTACAAATTGCATCTTGTTAATTGTATTTGTAAATTGTATTTTATTGATTGTATCAAAAAGTATCTTCTTAATTATATCTAAATATTGTTTTTGTTAATTGCTTAAAAATTGTATTTTGTTAAGTGCACCTGCAAAATGTATTTTGTTAATTAAATCGAAAAAAATTAACTTGTTTATTGCATAAAAACTTGTATCTTGTTGATTGTATCAAAATTTCGTTTTGTGTCAAATACAGTTGTTATATTTTCATCATTCATTTAGAAAAAATGGACAGTATGGCAATATTTTTTGCTAAAATTTTTGTATGGATCTTTAAAAAAAAAAAAAAAAAAATGGTGATTTTGGCGATATATTTTACGATAATCCTTATATTATTCTTTATTATAAGTGAAACTGAGGGGAGAAGAAAAAACGATCGTTGATGATGTATGCTCAAGGAAAAGTAGGTAGGAGTTTAACGGCGTAAGGGCAACACGTGGGCCATACTGCAGGAAAGAGAACTATGTGTTGAAGGCATTCGTTTTTCAACTTTTTACGCCATTAAAGCAATTTTAAGGGAATTTCGGAGGTGGGGATGTTTAGAACACCTTAAGAGGAATTAGCACAACGATTTTGATCAAAATCGTAAGAGCCTTTTTTTTTAGCAATTGACATGATTTTTTCAATGGCAGCTACCTTATGCGCATGCGCGATTTTGACGAAAGCCTTAATGGTAGGTCCCATGGCTACCTGCAACCCGCATACCGAATTTGAACATCGTAGGTCACTTTGTTTGGGAGATATGCTGACCACAGACACATAGACAGACATTTTTTCTCGATCACTTTTGAAGTCAGGATGTTCCAAAACATGGAGAAATGCAAAAAAAAAAAAAAAAAAAAAAAATCGAATTAAAAAAAAAAAAAAAATTTGACCGATTACTATACTGTCATTACCCGATGTATACATATGGGTAATTGAAAGTAAAAATTATTCACCATTGGAATAAAAATTTACTAAACTGCAATACCACAGGTAGTTAATAAGGGAACCAGAAATAAGAAGTTAATTTATAAAGTATTTTTATGAAGTATAAATTTTTCGACGAAATATATTGTTTTATCCTTCGATTTAGCAGCAGACAAAATACAAAGCGGGAAAATGTAAAGGGTTTACTTACATTTTCCCAAAGTATCTGATATTAATAGTTACTGTAGGGAATAACTTAGGGGAACTCATAGAACCAATACAACTTACTTTGATTGTTTCTTCATGAATATAAAAATTATGTAAACTTTTTTTTTTTTTTAATTTTGAAAAAAAAAAAAAAAAAAGTACCTTTAAAACTTTTTATTTGTTTGTTTGTTTCTTTGTTTATTTATTTGTTTCTTTATTTATTTATAATGATTGACAAAGCCAAGAATTATTATTTTCAAAGATGGTTTAATTTTGTTATATAAATGTGATTCATCATTTAAAGTGGTAGCAGGAGATTGTAGTCGTTTGCAATGACTGAATGGTAATAATAAATTATAAAAGCAGAGGTCTTAATTTTTTTTTTTCTATAACAGTCAAAATTAACGTTAGAGCTTTAAAAATAGACAGACAACAAAATTTTCAGCTAAGAACAATAATTAAAAACTACTAGGAAATAAAAAGGATTTAATATTGTTATGATATTCGAAAGTGATTCGATTCACTCTATATTTTACGGTACCCTTTTCGAATTTCATTACATGTGAGCTATTACTTAAAATATCCATTTCAGACATCTATACCACATTCACCAAGACCAAATTACAGAATGATTACCCCAACACCATCACTGGAGAAAATCGCATAAATCCATCAAACATACAACTCAGTTTACATGTACGCAATTAATAAATCATAAGCATAACTTAAACTTAATTATTCACATCGGCCAATTTATTATCGGAGGAACATTTCGTGACCGAAATTCAGGAACCGTAAACACACTAAACATTTTTTTTTTTTTTTTTTTTTGCATTTTTAGTCAGAGAAATCTCCCGTATTTACCTTCAGCACTCGAAAATAGATGAAGGCTTCACGGACTAAAAGGGAGAAATGTCTGTGGAACTTTGATTAATGCGTCAACCACGTGTGCTAAGGGAAACTCCAATGAATTATTAATGGACGCCATTAGCAGTATCTTAAAAGAGAGGAAAAAGGTAGATGGAGTAGAAGACAGAACTCGGGCAATTCTTAACTTGGATTGATTGTCTGTCATATTCTTTTCTTCCTGGAGTCAGAGCCGAGTTGAGATGTTGAGATTATCGTTCTGCAGACGAGATTATTTTTCTAGAGGAAGAAGGGTCTTTTATCTGTATTAGCTTTGAGTGCTGGAGTAATTGCGAAGTTCCAAGAAGAGGAAAAAATATGTGTGAGTCGTTTCTAGGTCTGTGATTGGGCAGGATTATTGCTTATATTAATTTGTAGGTAAAGAACTTCTTCTCTGCGAGAAGTTTTCAGTTCGTTATGTGGATGAAAACTTTGATAGGTATAATTTAGACATTAATGGATTTAAACTACTTTAAGTAGGTTGACGCCTAAAAGTAGGTTGACGCTGAAGATCTTTTTGAGCGAAGAATCGATTTCCGAGAGAGCTTTATTGGTCTCATCTATAACATACCGTAAAATTTGTCTCGGGAATGAAGTGGTATCGATTTTTAGGTGGTGGTAGCCATATTACGATGAAAGAGATTCGAAGCGGAGAAATTGTCGATTTAGTGAAATATGACATCCCATTTTCGGTTGATGTTGAAAGTATCGCGAATTTATCGAAGTATGTCATCAAATGGTTTAACTTCTTAAAGCAGTACTTAAGAGTTCTTAATATAGTTCTCTGAGTCCTTAAAGAAGTAATGGCCCTATACTGCGTTGAAGAAAGGGACATATGAAGGATCGAATGAATTGCCAGTGACGAGGATATTGTTTTGAAAGTACCTAGGGAACTTGTATTTGAGAAGGTGGTAGCATAACATGTCACAAGGTCATTTATATCAATTCGAGCTGTAATCTCCGCCATGGTACTGTTTTTGTCAATGTCAACCATGGCAATGAATAGAGTACTTTGTAAGTCTCGTATAGCTGGCAAATGATTCAAATCGTTTTGAAATGTAATTTTAAAGAAGAAAATGTAATTTTGGTGAGGGCAGGGTTCCGACTCAAATCACAGAATGACTTTTCAATGACTTTTAAGGACCTAATTAATGTTTTAAAGGACCAATGAAAATTTGTTTTCATGCATCATGTCTGTATTTAAATTTTTAGTAAAGTATATTCTACCAAAAAATTTACAAGTTGGTGGTTGCGTAATACAAATATGTCGGAAAACTCTTGTACGGTGCAGATCACGCGGGAATAGCAAGTCCGAGTTATAGTTTTATTAATTTTGCAGTTGGACAACATGTGTCAAAATTAAGGACCTCTAAGCATTTTCAAGCACTTTCAAGGCCTTGAAAACAAGTTCAAAAATATTAAGCACTTTTAATAACCGTGGGAACCCTGGAGGGTACAGATATCATTGAATAGAAGGTAGTGGAGAGTTATTGTTAATCTGGCATTTAGTCCAGCATACCTTCATTTTCGGCATGCAGTATTATTTAGATCAACAAGTTGTTCCCTTGTCAGTGCTATAAGCGATCTGACTCCTGGATAGTATATGCTTGTGTTTGTTAAAGTAAAAATTATTGACCCAGTATACAGATCCCAATGGTTATTGTCATTCTGGAAGAAGCTTTAGAAATTTCAATATACATCTAAGTACTGAATTAGAAAGTATGCTTCGATATCGATTTGATTAAATACTGATTTAAAGCTAGTACAAAACATATTAGAAATAAAGAATACTAAGGTCTTTGGCTGACATTTCGCTTGGCTTTATCTTTTCTAGAGGTGAAACCTTCAGTGAATAGTCCGAATCGAACTCTGTATGTACAACAATCAAGCCCAGCCACAGGTTGATACCAACTGCTTTGGAAACGCCGCCATGGATCTTGAAACCGTACTTTAACTAAATCCAATATTGTACACCAAAAAAAGGCAAACTTGCACAATTCTCCCAAATGACCTAAATGCGTGAGTAACCCCATAACCGGCAACAACATGGATTAAGAATTGTTGACCCCGTATAAACAAGCCCGGAAGGGATCCGAGACGTAATGAGGGGTGACGTCTTCCCCCTATTTGGTGGGCGTTGGAGATGAAGGGGAGGGGGGGGGGAGAGTATTAAGGGTCCGGTTGCCATGGTAACCCACCACTGAAGACACTGGCGAATGCATTATTCAGGGACGCAGGAAGATCTTGCGAGAAAGGCCTCTTTTCCAGGTAATTCACGTGTCGCTGGTTCGGAGAAGAGTAAAGCTTGGTTTGCAAGGGAATAAGCGTAGGGTTTGGGTATTGGTTGGAATTAGTTTGCATGTCAATGGGCTCCGAGAATGAGATTGGGTGAATGATTTATTTCTTCTGAGGGTCTTGTGTACTGTGTTGATGTGTATAGTAAGGATGGGTTCAGGATGAGATTGACATTGGATTGTGTATTGGTTCCAATTTGAATATCAATGGATGGAGTTTTGTTTTTACCTGCGGGTTATTTGCTTTGTTGTTGCTGTAGGGCAGAAAAGCTTGGTTTACATGGGGAGTAATATTTTGTTGTGCAAAGTTCATTGGTTAGAAACAGTCTGGGAACAGATGTAGTATAGGACATTTGGCAATTTTTTTTCATTCGGAGTTTAGGAAATTCACCAAAATTAAAAACACAGTAAATGAAATAAAATTAAAATATAAATAATAAACTAAATTGAAATATAACTTAAAATAAAACCCTTTGCCAGAAACAGCATTTATCTGGGGAAAAAATTAAAAATAAAATCATGCCAAAGAAATGTCTTATACTACATCTGAACCATAGTCTGAATAATAAGAGGGCTTAATACCTTAAAAATTTTGAAATTTTTTTGTTTCATGTTGCTTTATGTTTTTTTTTTTTTTTTTTTTTAATTTGATATATTACTTTAGTTTTTACTTAAATAAGATTGGTTGGTTGGTTGTATTCAGATTATCTGGCGCTGTCAGCAACACGAGGGCTATAATGCGCCGAAACATTTCGTCATTTGACAAACCAACATACATTTACAAACACCCATGCCTAACATGGGACTCGAACCCGCAACCTCGCGGTCTAGAAGCCAGCACGCTAACCACTATACCGTTTGGTCGGCTTACTTAAATAAGAACTATGTTACACTGTGTATTAAAAAAAAAAAATCAATAATTTATTTTATAACATTTAATCTTTAACTTCAATCTTCTCTAAACGTGATACTTAAAACTTCACTGTACCTCTTTTTTACTATACTAAATTCCAACTTAACTTGACATCACTTAGACGGTAGATCGTCACAGTGCTCATAGGTATTTAATCCATTTTGGCGGCGTGAAAACATAATGTTCGCCAAACCACAACCCTGTAGAGAACAAAAGGCTATAAGGTTTGGCGAGAATTATGTCTTCACTCCGCTAAAATGGATTAACTGCCTATGAGCACTGTGAAGATCTATCGTCTAGTGATGTCAAGTTAAGTTGGAGTTAAGTATAACTGGTATAAGTTGTAGTATATAATGTAAACTGAGTTGCAGTATAAATTAAGCTGAGGTGGAACAAAAAAATGTTTTTATTTTCATACTTATTTTTTTAAACCTCAAATCTTTCTAAAAAAGGGTTTAATAAAATTAGAAGAGTGATTAAAATTGTTTAAAAATAATTCTGATGATATTTTCCACCAAACTTTGCCTTTGCCTCTCGTAAAATATTAATTTAACCTGTGTAAAAACTCAACCTTATTTTTTAAGAACCTTCTAAGAAAAAAAAAGGCACATCGAAAATAGGCAGTTTAACATAACAGGTTATAAGAGGGACTGAGTTTTTTTAATAGATTAAATATTGATTGAACAATGATTCCTCTTAAGATTTTTGAGTAGAAATGAAGTGTGCTTTCGTTAAATGCAACTAACAGCAATTACTCGTTAGATTTCAATATTTCAGGTAAAACACAAGTGTTGTAAACAACTTTAAAAATACAGTAAAGCAAATAGTCGATTCGGTAAATATTGATTTGAACACAAATGTGAAAGTTGTTATTAAATGGGTCCGGCTACTATACAGAATATTGAATTCTCACGTCAGATGTTAAAATAAGAATAGTTTTGCAGTTTGAAAGGGAATACTATTGGGTTGGATAGTTGGACAGGAAGATTTGCATAATTAGATGGAGTTAATTCAGAAGAATCTGATGTAACTCCCTCTTGAATAAGGCGCGTCTTTCAATGAAGCTTAAATTGGTTCGACATTATTTCTAAACAGCTAGTTCCATTCCTTAGATGTTTAGAATTGGGCAGTTTTATCGTTCTGTGATACTCGTAATAAAACTGGGTAATAGTTTCTGTTCTAATTCTACACTTGGTGATCTTTGAATAAAGCAATAACAAGTGAACGTATTGCGACTTATTATAAATTTGAGAAAATATGCCTTTATAGCCAAGACTGCAAACTTAACCATAAAGTAACATACAAATTAGAGTCAACTCGGGATAACTCGAAGTTCAAGGGACTGGTCAAATTCTTCAGAGTTATCCGAAGTTCGAGTTTTCGAAAGTCACTCGGAAGTTATTTTCTATTTAAGGCATATTTCATCAGAGACATCTTTTGCTTCTTCATGTGGAGTCTGGAAGACAATATTGTGTCTTGCTTTCAACTTTTCTAGCCATCCCCCACTTGCTATAAATCCTTCAACTTTTAGTAAACGAGCTAAATCCTTTTCTTTTACCATCATCCCACTAATTGTGATTTTGGAATTCTGGTTTCGATATGTCTCAAACCATTTTAATACAGCATCTTCCGACACCAAGGAAGACACATACCTTCACTCATTTACACGATGGATCGAATTTCGATGCATGCCTTCTCGAAATCGTCTTTGTTTTTCAAAATGGTTGATAGAGTATTCGGAGGAATTATTATCTTTACAGCAACGTCTTTCTTCTTACATCGCAGATTTTGTTCAGTTTCATTGATCAATTTAATTTTTTGAGTTGGGCTAAGCGTATTCAATTTACGTTTTAACATTATTCAAACCCAATGTAAACCAACACCATTAACTCACACTTTAAATATGGAATGGAATGTAAAGACAAAAGCCCGTTTGCTTTCTATAAGTGTCAATGCAAATGGTTTTTTTCCGGTAACAAGTTAAATTGCAAAATACGATGTAAAGAGGTTGGTTGTATTCAGATTATCTGGCGCCGGCAGCAACACGAGGGCTATAATGCGCCGAAACATTCGTCATCAGACAAGCCAACATACGTTTACAAACACTCATGCCTAACACGGGACTCGAACCCGCAACCTCGCGGTCTAGAAGCCAGCACACTAACCACTATACCGTTTGGTCGGCACGATGTAAAAAGGAAAAAAATAAAAAATAAATTATTTTTTTTATTAGTATTTTGTGTTTTTTTATTTTTTTATATATGTTATGATAGTAAAATTTAATTGTCTTGGGACTTAGTGAAAAATTTGAGATAAACGAATATTCGACTTATGAGATTTCGAGCTATCTCGAATTGAATGCATCATAATCACTGATTATGCAATTACATATGATACAGGAACAAATATAATTTACATAAACAATACGCTTCTAATAACATAAGCGTGATTTAATCTAACAATGACATAAATAAAGACAATATCTTCAAGTAATAAGCAGACAGGTGATCCCCAATAAAGATTTTTCTTGTTAAATATATATTTAACACCTCCTTCTAAGTTTACAAATTGGACCTAATCTTCTCGGGGTGAAAAAATCCAAACCGATGGCCATTTAAAGGAAAACAAATCCACCTAATCGAAAAGGCAATCGATCTTTTAAAAAAGTTCTAATCACACTGAGAGCAGACAAAAAAAAAAAAAAGTTCACACGCTTTTCACTTCAGACAAAAATCGATACGATCACGATTAATGTCTTTGAATCGATCTCGAAATCAAACATTACCGGCCAGCGCGAGATATCACCGTGACCCGCTAAAAGTATCGATTCCGAAGAAATCGATTGTGAATTCGATGTTTCGATTCCTGTGACGTCACGAGTCTTTTTAGAGGAGAGTTGTTTTTCTTCTTCTACTGGATGGGTGATATGCGTGACGTAGGTCATCACGCGAGTACCTAACTTCTACACCACTGCAGATGGTATGATGTCAAGCGGCTGTTCTCTGACGCGAACGGCATGTGTTGTGTGACTTGTTGTCCTTTTGTCCTGTCGAAAGAGATGTCATAACACACGTGACTTAGTCGGTGTGTTGCAGATGGTGTTCATAGCAAATAAGTAAATGGACTGTCACTAGAATTGATTTGGAAGTTGCGAAGGAAAATTAATTATCGCATTTAAAGGAAAAGGGTTTTGGACTTTGCAACAAAACATATAATGTTCCGCAAACATTTTTCAACTTGGCAATTGACTTGCGTGCAAGTGATTTTAAGGGTTACTACAAAAGAATCATTCATTTTCAAAACCCGATTTATTCAAAAGTATACTTTCAAATATGATTGGTACATGAAAATAACCACAGAATATTTAAGTTTTATGCTAATTCTTGACAAATGTTCTATGTGTGCCACCCTGGTCACACGACACATGTCCAGGAGGTAGTTCAATTTATTTCACACATTTTGTAGCATGATCGCGTCAATAGGGAAATGAATGATTCTTTTGCAGTAACCCTGTACTTTGAACTCCAATAATGTAAAGAAGTCTAGCCTACAGAAATAAAATTTTTGAAAGAGGTCCTTTATATGCATTGTCAACTTTTATGTGCAATGGACAGTTCCAGCAATTAAAAAAAAAAAAAAATTTAAAAAAAAAAAAAAAAAAATTCATTCAATTCTAAATGTTTCGAAAAGGCTATAAACAGAAAAATTTCTGCTCAATGCGTTTTTTTTTTTTTTTTTTTTTTTTTTTGCGCAATTAAAGTTCCCCTGTTACACGTTGGCTAGAAAACGACTCATTCGGCTCCAATTGAATGTGACGTCAAGACTCCCCAAACATCTTGGCTTGAAATGCGGCAGCGGAAACCAGTTTTGCAAGTTTCTCGTAAATCGTGCCAACCTGTACGGGATATTGCAAAGGTCTACCAACGCCAACTATTTTAACGCCAACTATTTGGCCGAAACCTCACGATAACCATAGAAACGGAAGGAAGCTTTGACGTTACAGATTTTGTTGATTGTTTTGATTGGACTGATTTCGGCTCGGTTTGGGGGCATTTTCTTTTCTTAATATTTAAATAACTAATTTTTTTAAAGAACTTTTGTTTAAATATTTGATATCAGAAAGAAATTTGTCATAAATATAAATTTATTTCACTCGTTTTTAAAAAATGCGAGGACTGTCCATTGAAGTAAACTTTTACTTCCCTATCTCACCTTTCTGTGAACCTATATAGATCCGCTAAGACTACTTTAAATTTAATTTTTCTTTAAAAACTTATTTAAGCAATTTTGAGCTCGCATTTAGCTTTCATAGTGTATGATCACTACAAAGAAAGCCACTACATCGCTACAACGAACCATCCAAGCCTCAAAAACTTAATAAGACTCTATTGTCATCGACAACGAGTCTATATGTCAAGTTTCAGCTCGAGTGTTTGCCAGCCAGTGGGTTGATTAGCTCTTTTTTCATCCACAAACAAACAACATAGAAACTAATACAAATGATTTAATAAATATACGATTCCAACAGCTTAAAGTAGAGGAAGGGTCTAGATTAAGATAGTATTATATTTTGCAACCAAACTTAACATGGACAATGCAAAGCGTTCATCAACAACAAACACCAGTGCCCTCAATCGATGTAAAAGCAATACAATCTTTAACAGTTTAAAATGCATACCATATCATAGAATGGGTTAATTTGGAGAAATCTTCGTATGTATACAAGTCCGACAACCACTATTATTAGCTGAGCTCTCATTCTTGAAGGTTCAGCTCAACGACCTATTTTTGTGCCCAATAACGGCTAGTCAGGCCGGGACATACAGCTTAACGTGGACTCCGAAACACAACGAACATCCATACCTAACCCAGAATTCGAACTCGGCACCTTCGGCATGCGATGTCAGAGCGCTAACCCCCCAGTCACCAGGTGGGCCTCTCATTCATACCAATCGGAGCATTTAGTTGACATCTGTCATCGCATAATCCTAAATATTTCCGGTATAGTGGTTAGCGTAGTAGCTTCTGGACCGCGAGGTTGCTGGTTCGAGTCCCGTGTTAGGCATGGGTGTTTGTAAATGTATGGTGGCTTGTCTAATGACGAATGTTTCAGCGCATTATAGCCCTCGTGTTGCTGACGGCGCCAGATAATCTGAAAACAACCGACCAACCTAAATATTTCCTAAACTTTGCTTTTAGTACAGTTGTCAAAAACTTACATTAATAAAATGAAGTTAACTTCTAGCATCCAGAGAGATAAACAAGACAATAGCAACAGGATTGTAGCTCATTTCTGAAATTGGTACAGCAAAGCATCGTTTCTGAAAATTCAACAATGTGTCCACTGTCCACGTCGCTATACTAAACTTCAACTTAACTAGACATCACTTAGACGATAGATCGTCATAGTGCTCATAGGTATTTAATCCATTTTGGCGGAGTGAAGACATAATTCTCGCCAAACCTTATAGCCTTTTGTTCTCTACAGGGTTGTGGTTTGGCGAACATTATGCTTTCACGCCGCCAAAATGGATTAAATACCTATGAGCACTGTGGCGATCTACCGTCTAAGTGATGTCTAGTTAAGTTGAAATTTAGTATAGTTATACCCTTTCGCGCCAAAGCTTAAATATCCTACAACTCTCCAACAAGTCTTCCTCGCCAAAAAAAAGGGCTCAATCCCACCATATTACCACCCGGATCCACGCCATCCAACATCTGCTACAGCACTTTCAAAAAGATAAGAGATAGGAAAGCTGAAGGGGTCTGTTCTGTTATCACCTAGGGTTGCTTTCCCCTCAGCGCACGAGGTTTCCTGAGGGAAACATAATTCAGGGGAAAGGCTTTCCGCTGTATATCGACTACTTTTCTGGGCATGGTAAAGATATGTATCGCCGACAGATAAAGTCAGCCTCGTGTGCGATTGCGGCAACCTTTTGCCGAATGGAGTTCTTCTTGTACGAGAGTGGAAATTAAAATGTGATTTATTTATTGCTGTTGGTTTGACGTGTGCGTTTTCTGTCGGTGACTAATGAAGGTTTGATTAGATAAGTTTGGGTCGGTTGTGTATTTGATTTAAGGTGCAGTTACGAAACTCGAAAATCAGATATTTTGGTTTATGCGAGAAAATGTATTAATTTTGAGGAGCGCGATGCGATATGTTGCATTCAGTGATTGGGCATATTGATTTTCCTCGATAGAAAAGGGGTTAATCAAGTTTCGAGTTAAGTTTTAAAAGGGAAAAATACTTCATTTACAATTGTGTGGCTTGGTTGTAAAAAAAGATAAAATTTTAGTTGCCAGAAAGAAGAAAAAACTATGTTCCGTTCTATTGGGATTTGTAAAGTTGTCAATTTTTTAAAAATGCCTTTTTTTCTGAAGGATAAAACATATTTTTGATTTCCTAATGTAAAAGATGTAAGAAAATTTGATAAGAAAATTTCCAACAATATTTATAGATTTATCCAAGTTGATTGTCTTCCACAAGTACACAAGCTTCTGGACCGCGAGGTTGCGGGATCGAGTCCCGTGTTGGCATGGGTGTTTGTAAATGTATGTTGGCTTGTCTAATGACGAAAGTTTCGGCGCATTATAGCCCTCGTGTTGCTGACGGCGCCAGATAATCTGAATACAACCAACCAACCAACCAATCCACAAGTACAAACTCAGTTATTTAAAAAAAAAAAAAAAAAAAAAAAATAGCAATCGAAATAAATACATCGGCAAATTAGGATAATTACAAATAATTTATAATATGGAACCATACACGTTTGCAAAGATGAAATTTTTCCGCTTTAGAATCGCAATCCCTTAGTAGAAGGAGGCCATTGAAATTTGTCCATAAAGATTCGATTCACGATATCCCAAAGAAAATGATTAGTCAATGCTATCGTAAATAATTCATCACCCATCTTTGAACGTCTTATTACAAGTAAACAATAGTTCAAAATCAGACGAATCATAAAATCCAATGTAAAAATGCATTTGGGTCCTAAATACTTTGTCTTTATAGGTCTACTACTTTACAATATAAGCAACAGTGGTACATCACGTCACAGTCTTGCATAGAAATCAGGAAATCCAAACCCAGTCCAAAAGCCCAGATACCCCAGGTCTTCCCCAAAAATACCATCAATTGCAAAGAGGTATCTTCCCAACTTCCTTTGTCTCGTCACCCAATTTCCGGTTACCTCAACGAGTTTACTAACGACACCCAACTCCTCGCGACACCTTTGTTTCGGCACCTCCGCCCGAACCGTCTCCTATTTCTCCATTTCTGACATCAAAAGAAAGAAAGACAACGCATTCCCATCAAACTACCCCACAACTGCCACAATCGCCGGCATTGTCTTGGGGAGGAAATAAAAAAAGACGATCCACAAAGAGGCCATACATAACACAAACACACACCTCCTCCCTCATTCCAGAAAGAAGAGCCCCAACACAACAACAAAAATGGGTCTGTTCGTTTCCCTGTCTCCAACACCACCCAATAAATACCAGAAACACAATACTTTTAAAGAGGCTAAAGGCACTAGCGGCTTTTTGCGCGTTAAAGGCCTCTTTTGCCAGAGCAGAATGCGTGACAAAGATGACGAAAGAAGAGATTTGTGAGGAACAACTGTGATTTTAGAGGCTTTTTTTTTTTCTTCACGCGTCATCAAAGATGCGCGGGAAAAAGATGTGTGTGAATGGGGGGGGGGGGGATAATGCGTGAAATTGTACACTGGGTTTGGAAGTGTAAATGTGTTGAAATGAAATGGTTGTTTTGTTTTGGCGTCGGATTGTTAATGGGGCTGTCGCCAACGAGATTCGTGGAACTGGAATAGTGTATTTTAATTTTTTGCAGAGAGAAGAACATCAAGACGCCATAGTCGATATTTTTTACTGTACTTTGGTAAAAGCAAGGTATATTATCTAATAGTCCGAGAGGCGACTGCAATTTTTGGACCCCATCGAACATCATTCTGAATTTTTTATAAAAATTGGAGAAAAGTGAGTTGATTAGGAAGCTACTGGTCTGCCGCGGCAAAAATGGCTGAAACTGATCAATAATCGACTCGGAATGAGTTGAACTAATATCCGATTGCCAAATATGTCATAACTTGCCAAAAATAGATCAAACTTATTCGTCTGGCAACCCACTTCATTTTGATTTCCAACGAGAAAAAGCGCAAACGATTTATGATCTTTGGCTCGGAAAACTTATATCTTTTAAAAGTAAGCCAAATTGGCGACATCAGTTACGTCATAAGTGACGTAATATTTTTTACCAACTTGGCTCCCTGTAATAGATGCAAGTAGACCGTCGCCAGATATCTGAATCGTCTGTAACCTTCTTAATTAAAAATTAAAAAGTGAGGGTTACCAAATAAAAAAAAATGCTCATTATTTGGCGAATTATGGCGCATTTGGCAAATGGATTTAGTTCAACTTATTAAAAGTAGATTTTTGACCAGTTTCGGCCATTTTTGCCACGGCAGACCAGTGGATTCGTAATCTACTCACTTTTCTCTAATTTCTATAAAAAATTCAGAATGATGTTCGATGGGGTCCAAAAATTGCAGTAGCCTCTCGGACTATAATATATTAAAAGCTTTAATTAGTATGAAAGTGTAATGCAGTTTCCTTCACAAACATTTCATATGCAATTAATTTTTACCATAAAGTCACGAAAGTATAGGTAATTAACAAAGCATATAATCCAAACAGTAATATACAAAAAACATTAATACTGAATATAAACTAAAAGCTGAATTAACTGATCTGTAACTCACTTGAAATTTTTCAAAAGTACAATTGGGAAGAAATTGTTAACCATTTTTATATCCGTCAAGACGTAATTTTTAATGAAATACTTTTTAGAAATGATAATAATGTAACCCATAAAAACAGAGCTTTTAAAAAAATTCTATACATGCATTGTCAATTTTTCTATTCATTAACACGGCGCCGATATCAAAAACATTTCTATCAGCAAAATGTGCGGCAAACTACGTTTCAAAATTTATTTATTAAAAAAGAATGTGAATTTTTCCCTCACATCATAATATCTTTTATTTATTCTGATTAAAGTAATTTTATTATTTATTTATAAAAAAAAATTTGGCAACAAGAAAAAGTTTCAACAATGATCGGTTAAAGGCTATTTCACGAGATTGTGGATAACGGCAAGTTGGTTTATTAGTTTTCCGTAAAAGTGACCTTTTAGTGATAGCAACAGCCTCAAAGCTTGATAGAATGCATTGTCATCGATATCGAATCTATCTGCCAAGTTTCAGCCCGATTGGATGACGGCAAGGGGGTTAATTACGCCTCCAGAGATTTGCCCGCCATCGACAATCACATTTGAAGTTAATATAAAGGATTTAAAAATATGCCCAGTTAGATAAACTTGTTTAAGTGTTGAAAATAATTGGAGATTTCCTATAACTACTTTAAGACTTCTCTTCCTTTCTTTACAACAAAACCTTAAAAAGATTGATGTTAAGTAACAACAAATAAAAAAAAATACGCGTAATGAAGAACTTTCACGTTTTTTTGTTTTATTTTTAAATAAAAACAGAGAAAAAATCATGAAAAACTATACCATTCTTTCAAAAATTTGACTACTATATACCCGACTTCACACAAGTATACGAGGTACTCAAGATTACAGGTTTCAAGTGCGCCTACAACATCGGAGTAACACATTCCCAGAATGGTACCATTTCCAGAATTCAACTCCACGACAAGGCATCTCTACCGGGTGGAATTCAGGTTCATCTAATAGGAAGCTACGACCAGCCACAACTGCTTTTAGCGGAATCCTTAGTCCAGAGCATCAGCGATCCATCAGAAGGTCACCTAGTAATGACAGCAGACAGAAACTCTCCAGTTGCTAATATGGTCGGAGCCGTACAGGCAAACTCAAGTTATTCAAAGAATTTTATCTTCACTGAGGATATGACAACCTGCGATTTTTACGAGGATCAGTTGAGATGTACAGAAGTACCACAGGCTGTTAGGCGAATGCGTGAAAGTCAACATTACAGACTTCCACTGACTCGTGATTTGCACACACTGGAGATTAAACGAGGCAAATTGACGTCAACTTTGCTCACCTCAGCCGCCATCAAAATTCAACTTCTATTTTCAGACTACAAAATTTCAGTTCAGAGATCTTCTGTCTGCCCTTTATTCCATGATTCGGAATTCAAGGTAAAGGGTTGTTATAAGTGCGGCATCTTTGCAGAACTAACTTTCCAGGCATCATCTTCATGTAACCACGGACTTGCAGAAGTTACCTTTCAGAAACTTACCACATATACCAAAGCAGTGGACCTCACGACTCAGTTTTCACACCACAACATTCGTTTCCTGGCGGACCAACAGTGCTATGATGAAAAGATATGTCTCCAATCCCACTCAAACGTACAGTGCAAGCAATTTTCCTTCTGTTTAGACGAACCGTCTGTACAACTAATGAGATTGCTGTACAACCAAACAGCATTGCATGCAAAACATTCTTCAGGTGATATTTTCAGTTGGTCCTTTTTCCCAACGCTGAATTCGGCATACTTCTTTCTCAAAATGGGTGGTGCATTGGCCCTCATAGCAGGTTTAGTAATAACATTCATTTCCACCTGCTTCACGTGTTGTGCTCGGCGTTGAGACAGGAAACAACAGACTCTATTTATCACAATTATATACTCTAATATTTATCTAATTTCTTATTATACTTTGTTTATATTCATTATTTACTACTTATTTATGTGTTTACAGAGTGCATCTCCACCAGACTGTTCATTAACACCTGAGAACAGAGAAAAACGTTTAGGTCTAAACGAATTCTTCAATTTGGGAAAAAAAAAAACTTTGGATTTTAATTTTACTACACAGGTCAGGTAGTTTGGCTCGGCAAACACTAACGGGAGAGATGGACTCTGAAATTTTTTTTTGTTCTTACTTTGAAATTTTATTTTACTTTGAATTTTTTTTTTTTAATTTTTTTTGAGGAAAATTTTTTTAAATTTTTTTTTGAACAAATTTTTTTTTTTACTTTGCAAATTTTTTTAAAATTTTGAAAAATTTTTTTACTCAGAAATTTTTTTTGCAATTGTTTTTTTTCTTTCTTTGATATTCATTTGTTTGTTTTATCATATAATCGTATTTATTCTTTATATTCTTGAAAAATCATGTATTCCTTTATTTTAACAAGTATTTAATTATCCGGCTGCCCTTCCTCATGAACAGATACTCCCACTTATATAAGTAATTGCAGTTAACCAAAAGCGATTTTTGTTTTTTTTTACCACTTCACAATTTTGTTAGGAAAAAAAAAATTTTTAACCAGGGTCAAAAAATTTTTTACCGGAAGGTGGGTGCATATATGTTGGTCAGTTGGAACGGCCAACATATGTTGAGGGGGACTGAATACAAGTTTTTACCCTAAGGACACCTGGAATGCCCAGCTGCAAATTTCTAAACATTTAACAAGAAAGGGGCCCTTTTGAAGATTGCTTCACATTGGAAAACCCAGACACATAAAAATGCAATACTCAAAGAGCCTGATATTACGAATACAAAGCCTGGCGCCAGATCCTGACACTAGGCAAGAAGGGGCAAGGAAGGGAAATTTATGAGAGGGGGGCCCCGAAGTGATCTAGGATGGGCAAGCGTCCTTTTCTGGCCAGGCGGAGCCAATATACGTCACCAGGGCTGGTATTCCAATGGAGCACAGGGGGCGAGCACTTAGAGGGGCCAGATTTTGACGGAGTCCAGAGATTGGTTTGAGAGCAAAAAGATAGTTTTGAGCCTGAGGGCCGAAATAGGGGCCCAGGAATGGACAGGGGGGTTTTTGGCCCCGCCCGCAATATTTTACGTAAAGTTAGGAAAACTTGGCCCTGGGGGGATTGATTCGGAGGATCTGAAAAGGTGTGGAATAGCTAGCTGAACGGATTAAGGCCCCGAGCGATTCTTAAAGTACCAATTTCCGAAGACCATTAGCGGAGCAATGGGAGACATTGCAAGAGGTATTGTGGCCAGTTATTTAGCTCGTAACTAAGGGCATAGCCAGTAATTTAATATTGAAATTTATAAAAGGGCAGCTAGGTAATGAAATTGATTAATCTAACTTAATTATGTGTTAATTATAAGTTATTTGAGGGTTAGAATAGCGGCTTAACTGCTAGCTTTGTTTGATTGATTATAAATATGCCTATTAGTATTTAAACTTTTAAAGAGAAAATTTGTAACTCCAGTAATATTATTAAATAAATATTTGTTATCCTTTACAAGAAATGCATTCATTGAGAGTTGCTTCGTTTATTCTATCGAAGGAGTTCTACCCTTTACGATCATGGCTTTGTAAACAATAAGTTCCCGCGATAGTAATACTTAACTTAATACTAAATAGAACCTGCGTCTGCCAAGAGGGGCAGACAAATAGATGGTTTAAAAAAAAAAAAAAAAAAAAAAAAAAAAAAAAAAATAGTTTTTTACTTTGTGATTTGGTGGGAAAAGCTACTTTTGCGTGTGACGTCAACGCGTAGATATTGAACCAGTCTAAAACCTGTTTTAGACCAGGTTCCTCCTCGGATTTTTGACGGAATCTATCGATGGTCACGAATCTATGCGTAACTACGTCACGGTTTTTTATGCGTTTTGGGTCACGTGACTTTTGCTTCGATTTCAAACTCAATTTTTGATTAATTGAAAGCATAAAGACAAAAAAATAATTGCACTGCTCAAATATATTCGTTGGATAACACTAGAAAATACAAAAAATATTCATTTTCTTCACTAAGACAAGACATTTTTCAACCGAGGACCGTAATAACGAAGCTTCAACAAAAACACGGTTTATCTAACACCAAACTAAACAAATCACCAAAAAACAACAACACGTGGTCACGAATCTATGCGTAACTACGTCACGGTTTTTTATGCGTTTTGGGTCACGTGACCTTTGCTTCGATTTCAAACTCCATTTTTGATTAATTGAAAGCATAAAGATAAAAAAATAATTGCACTGCTCAAATATATTCGTTGGATAACACTAGAAAATACAAAAAATATTAATTTTCCTCACTAAGACGAGAAATTTTTCAACTGAGGACCGTAATAACGAAGCTTTTACTTCAACAAAAACATGCTTTATCTGACACCAAACTAAACAAATCGCCAAGAAAAAGAAAGAAAAAAAAACCTCGCCAACTCTCAACGACCTCAATCGAAGCAGACAGCCAAAACTAACACTCGCTACAACAAGTAAACCCCAAAGGCGGGAGAATGTAGCTACTGTCTTGAGAAGACGTGACAGTTGCACACGTAATCCCTACCAGACATACGTGACACCCTTAGCAACGCCACCGGTGGCCGGCACTCAAACTAAACAGAGGGAAGAAGAAACACAGCCGCACTTCAACATTGTTATTCTATTTTTTCTCTCACAAAATGTATCTGTCGGCCTACTGCACGTGGCGTGAGAAGTAAAAGGGGTTTCCTGGCCAGCATTGTTTACTGAGTTCCTTCATTTGAAGGATAAAGATTATATTTTCTGCTTTCTTTTCCTTTTCTCTCTCTTATTTAAGAGCAGGGGGCGCTTTTGTGAATGAATGGGTTATTCTTTTTGAGGGAGGTATTTTTATGGTTCTCGGTAGTAAAGGTTGTTGTGTGATGCATAAAAATGCAGGAGGGAAAGTGCTTAAAATACTATTTATTTTCCGTAAATGCAGCATTCTTTTGGCGATGGGTGTTGTTGCTCGAGGAATACAATGAATGGGGGTCCGAACTAGAGGTAGTTTATAGTGAGTATTTTTTCTTGAAGATAAGCAAGAGAGGGGTCATCAAGAAATTGAATGTTTTGTCTCTTAAGTAAAGTACATTAGGTGATTTTTATTTACCTTGAGCCCAAGGGTATTGTTTTCAAGTTATCAAAAGTGTGGCTTGGTGTCCGTCACTACTTAATGTTCGGACATGCTCAAGAAAGACATTGTGGGCATACGCCTGCTTGTATAAAAAAAGATGTAGGCTGATGTTGTCCAGTTGTATTGATGTCTTATAAAACTCAAATAAAAAAGAAAACACTTTGTAATGAGCTTAGACTTAAGGTCCAGGGTAAAATGCACATCGGACTTAGGTTGATTATTTTTTTGTCTAAATAATTTCAACCTCTTTTTTTTTTACTCTATTTATGCAAGATCTTTTGATTTCACTATTTCATAAATGTCTTAATTGAATTCAGGGGTCTATCCAGATTTTTTTTACAGGGTCCTATTTTTGTGAAAAAATATTAATTTTGTGAAAAATTTCCAATTTCATATATTTTGAGCATATGGTTTGGCATCCATGACGTCACTTCTTTATAACCAACATGTGGGCAAGTGAGCAGTTTTCTCCTTTTAGCATAAAATAAACTTTGTAATTTAGTAATTGGTCCGTTTACCAACTGGAAATATTATGAAGGTTCCGTTTTTTTTTTTACTTGGAATTTTGTGAAAGGGTCAGTTTGTTGCACATGGAATTTTGTGAAGGATCCTTTTGTTAATTATGAAATTTTGTGAAGGGTCCGTTTTTTGGACATGGAATTTTGTGAAGGGTCCTTAAAAGGACCCAAATTTCCTTCTGCACCTGGAATTTGTCGTTTTTTTGTTTTTTTTTACAGGGTTTCTCTTCAAATCACATAATGAAAATTAATGACTTTTAAGGACCTAATTAATGTTTCTAAGGACCTTTGAAAATTCGTTTTCAGGCATCATGTCTATATTTATATTTTTAATAAAGTATATTCTACCAAAAAAGTTACACAAGTTGGTGGATGCGTAATAAAAATATGTCGGAAAATTCTGATACGTTGCGTGTAAGTGGCGGTCACGCGGGGATAGCAAGTCCGAGTTGTATTTTTATAAATTTTGCAGTTGGACAACATCTGTAAAAATTAAGGACTTTTAAGGACCTCAAAGCATTTTCAAGCACTTTCAAGGCCTTGAAAACAAGTTCAAAAATATTAAGCATTTTTAATGACTTTCAATGACCGTGGGAACCCTGTTTAAATTTAAAATAGGCTTTAAAAATGTAAATAAGTAACTTTACGAATATTGAAAGATTACTCTATGATAAGGTACAAAATGCTTAGAACTTATTATAAACTAATGCCAAAATGTCATTCCTAAATACTGTAGATTGAGACGGAAAGGAATGACTCTGTAAAAATCAGATTTGAGGAAACGATACATTGTTGCTAATGCCGAGTTGGACGACATTTCAAAACCAGTAGCTACAATTGCTATTGAAGAGATATTGAACAATCTCGCTTGTTTGGTTGCCTTACAAGATTATACAGTAGTTTCTCCCAATAGAAATGCAAGAAGACTACACTTTCTCCTTATTTTAAGCACTCTTCTTTGTCCTCTTTTGAATGTCAATACAGTGTTTCGACACAATATTGCCTTTGTGCAACTCTATTATAATAAAAATCGAATATAATTATTTTTTTCATAAAATAAAAATCCATGTACTCGAACTTCACAGTGCGAGTCAGCAAATTGTGGGTTCGGTCCTCGGTCCGCCAAATACCGGTTTGTATCTAATGGTGGCTGGTACACATTAAACCTGTCTTGGCCTCAATGTTCTGAGTAAGGTTGGTGAAAGAGGTTTTCACTTGTAGATTTCATTCTCGTATTTCTCTAGATCAGCGTCAGTTACTACGCGGCCCGCGGGCCGGATTTGGCCCGCGACAGACTTTTCTGCTGCCCACCGGCACCACAGAAAAGAGGTCGGAAATATCGATCAAAATAAATATCGATACCATATCGTTGCATAGAAAAAAATCTCGATATATCGATACATGATTTTTTTTTTTTTAATTTGATTTTCAATTTTGCCAGAAACAAAGTTTTTCGGGGCAAATTTGTACTTTTTATGATTGCTTTTTTGTAAGGTGACTACTTTTTTAACTGAAATGGATCTATTACAAAAAAAAAAAAAAAAAAAAAAAAAGAAGTTATATTTTCGCTTAATTGGTGCAGTGATTTTAAGAAAAATTTAGATAATTTTCAATAGCTTTTAAGTGTATGGCAAATTATTGAATATTGGTGACATTTTAACTGTCTCTCAGCTAAGTTCAAACTTTAGTTTTGAAGTTTTTGAAAAGGGAATAAAGAAAATCGAAAAAAAACAACACATGAAACTACAAAACGATCATCAAAAAACTAAAAATGTTTGAAAATATCGATATATCGGTGACTTTTATCGATATTTTTAATATCGATATTTTTTTTAGAAACATCGATAAAAATATCGTCGTATCGATATATCGCCGATCTCTACCACAGAAAGAAGAAGAAGAAAAAAATCAAATTTTCTGATGTGCTTTTTTTTTTTTACATAATTGTAAGTTATCCGAAATAATATGTGTTAACTATGTAGAACAAGATTTTCCACTACGCGCTCGAAGAAGGCATACGAAGAAGCTTTCAGCAAGGTGGCTTGCATCCAGATTGAATACAGGTATAACTTAACTGAATCTCTTTTGAACAATTCATTAAAATTGACTGCAACAAATACTCCGAAAGACATCGACTCTATCATAAAATGAACCCGACGATTTCGACCGTCATCGTCTCAACAATTGATATCGATTAAAACGGAGTAATCTGGAAGTACAGTTTAAATACTTTTATTAAAAGTTAGGTCAAGTCGCATTGTCTTGTTGAAACAAAAGATTCACTTCTGTTTCAGACTTTGATTTTCTAATAATAAAAAGTATTATTTTTTTTAATAGTTTGAAAGAAGAAAAAAAAGGAAGGAAAAAAAAAGAATCAAATATCAATTTTAATTTTATTAGGATAAAAAAAAAAAAAAAAAAAAAAAAAAAATCCAGTTTTCAGAAATACTATATATTATTAAATCGATAATAATTAAAGATATAGACTGAGAAGCGACTGCAATTTTTGGACCTCATCGAACATCATTCTGAATTTTTTATAGAAATTGGAGAAAAGTAAGTAGATTACGAATCCACTGGTCTGCCGTGGCAAAAATGGCCGAAACTGGTCAAAAATCGACTTTTAATAAGTTGAACTAAATCCAATTGACAAATGCGCCATAACTTGCCAAATAAGGAGCATTTTTTTTATTTGGTAACCCTCACTCTTTAATTTTCAATCAAGAAGGTTGCAGACGATTCAGATATCTGGCGACGGTCTACTTGCATCTATTAAAAGGGAGGTAAGTTGGCAAAAAATATTACGTCACTTATGACGTAACTGATGTCGCCAATTTGGCTTACTTTTAAAAGATACAAGTTTTCTGAGCCAAAGATCAGAAATCATTTGTGCTTTTTCTCATTGAAAATCAAAATGAAGTGGGATGCCAGACAAATAAGTTTGCTCTATTTTTGGCAAGTTATGACATATTTGGTAATCGGATTTTAGTTCAACTCATTCCAAGTCGATTTTTGATCAGTTTCGGCCATTTTTGCCACGGCAGACCAGTGGATTCGTAATCTACTCATTTTTCTCCAATTTCTATAAAAAATTCAGAATGATGTTCGATGGGGTCCAAAAATTGCAGTCGTCTCTCGAACTAATACATATTTTGGTGTATCCGACCCGCGAAAAGCTCCAACATAAATCACACGGCCCGCATCTAAAAGTTAGTGGCGAACGCTGCTCTAGATAATCCATATGCTTAAAATCACGAGACGAATATGGTCGTGTTAAACAATTTATAAGTCAGGGTTCATACTCATTTTCAGAAGAAAAAAAAAATTCTCCGAGATTACCAGAGCCGTGTTTTCCATCGCGGGCTTAATTATTTTTAGCGCCACATAAATACAGTCAAATCTTGATTACAGAAATTCTTCCGATAACTCGAAAAAAGTATTTTTTTTCTTTAAGAATAACTTTCTGTAAGTTTATGTTATCAAATAATTCTGCAACCTCAACTCCTTGAGTTAGGGTTAAACTAATAGCGCTGAAGAGTAGGATTTGTTTCCATAGTAAAAACGACTCTTTCCAGGTTTTAGTGGGGGGGGGGGGGGGGGATTTTTCTCTTTTCCATGAAATTTTAAGGCTGATTTATTTTCCCTGAGTTTTCCCTGATCTCCCAGATGCGTGTGTTGCGTTGACGGGTTCGAAAGATTTGAAGCCAAGCAGATCAAAATTCGCAGAAATTTATTCCAAGATAACTCTTCACAGTTCTCTTACAGCTCCAGAACTTCTCGTTCTAGTAGACACAGTACAGCTCTTTTCACCTCAATAGAGCACAAAACAGCAGTTAAAAACTTGACAACACAACTGCTAAATCGCCGCAAAAGACAATGCAATACAGTTCGCTCAGTATCTCCAGTCAACTAATTTAGTGACTCAAAATCCAAGAACTGACTAACTAACAACATTCACGGCCGGGCTATATAGGGGAGGCTGCGAACCTTCTTGAAACCTCTAGAGGTCGATATTTGGAGAACTTTCCAGATTGTAGTCGAAAAGTCCTATACATGTACATGGGGACCGAAAATGTCACCAAAAAGTCGCCAAGTTTGGCGACATTTGGCGATTTTGCCAAATTTGGCGACAAAAATTAGTCGCCAAAAACCGTCGCCAACTTGGCTCTATCTCGCCAATTTGGCGAGATTCCCATTACCATAATGTTAAATGCCCTGCCCCTTGAAACTCGCTTCCCAGAGTTACCTCTGTAAAACCCGTTATCAAGCATCAAGGAACTCATTGCAGGGAAACAAGTTAAAGGCGAACTATTGCACTGCCTTATGCAAAATGTACATAAATTTTCCTATTTACAAAATTAACACTACGAAATATTTACAAATATACAAAAATTCGTAACACGTGTAAGTGGCAGAAATAGACTGTGGGAAGCTATAAACTATACTTTTAGATGCTATTTTACAGCTTAAAAACGCAAAACTGCTATTTTAAGTTTACTTTTTAGCGGTCTTCTATTTTCTCTACAGATTTATACATAGATGCACACTACACTTAAATAGACAAAAAAAAAAAACAAAAAAAAAAAACGACACTACCTCTTCCTATTCTCTCAATAAAACACCCCATCAGTCCCCCACCCTAGAGAGATAGTAACATCCGGTGACCACCTCGACCTTTTCACTCACCTCCTCCTCACTCGTCAATAACAAAAGAACGCGACAGGCGGAAGAAAGTAGTGCGTCGCGGAGTTATCGACGGAGACGGAAGCTGGAATGGGGGGTGGGAGAAGGAAGGGCGGATTGATTGAATATCTAGTGGGGGGTCTGATGCCACCCACGCCGAAGAAGATTTTTCGAGGGGTGGGTCAATGAAGTTAAGGGGGGGGGGGGAAGGGCCAAGGTTGGTAGATAGGAAAGGAGTCTCAATAAGTTGACTTCACCTTATTGGAGAAGTTTCCGTTAATTTTTGTAGAGAAACTAATCTGTAAGAATTTATTTTATTTAGTCATTTGAGTTTTGATCGTAACTGTTAACATTGAGGGTTACTTTGATTTGGCAAATATCGATTGAGAAATTTGTTTTTCATATCGATTTTCCTCAGTTTTACGTATGATCATTCGAAAACTTATTTTTGAGAAGATACCAAATAAGAAAAAGAAAAATGTATGTTTCTTTTCAGAGTCTGTATATGTATACTCTCTGACGCATATTGTCTTAGAAAATAAGACTTTGTAAGTTGTTAAATTCAGCAACCCTAAATAATTTTGAGTGTCCATTTAAATTTATAAAAGTAATTGAGATTTACATTGTTAGTAAAAATGATAATAATTTTGTACTCAATATGAAAAAAAACTTTTAATGATAATCGTAGCAATTTTTGCCCCGTATATGCTTAAATAATAATACAATACACCAAAACAAAAATTTTAATATAAATCCTTTATATGCATTGCCAATTTTTATTTGCAATTACAACTTCTTGAGCTCAAATCGAGTTTTCATAGTGTTAGACCACTAAGACAAAAGATCCATTTCGAACTATTTACTAACTTCTTTTTTCCTCCAAAACTTGATTGAATATTTAGTCATCTACAACGAGTCAACGATCTACGAAAGTTGATAAGTCTGACGTAAGGTAAAAAAAACACATATCTTTTATTTATTTTGATTAAAACAATTTTGGCAACAGAAAAGAGAATGAATTAAATGAGATTTATTATTATTCCGAAGCGATTATAGAAGCGTGTGTAAACGCGACCTTTTAGTGAGGAGTTGCAGCCCCCAAATTTGATAGAATGCATTGTCATTGACATCGAATCTATCTGCCGAGTTTCAGCCCAATTAGATGACTGCAATGGGGTTAATTACGCCTTCGCAGATTAGCCCCCCCCCCCCCTCACATTAGCATACCTTCAAAATCGAAGTTAATATAAAGGATTTAAAAATAGTAATTCTTCATCTAAACTCATAATCCAAGAAAAAAAAGTTATGAAACCCCACTCTTATCTGCCAGCCTTAGAAAGGGGGAAATTGCGAGTTGAGTGGTAGGGGTGCTGCTGCTGTTGCTTCTAATTCGGGGGAAACGCTGGATGAGTTGTAGTATGATGGGTCACCCCATGATGTCACGTGACAGGTGAATGCGTGTTAATTTAATCAAGAATGCATTACTTATGGATAATGCCAGGGATTAAAAAAAAAAGGTGTGCAGCTAAAATATCCGGTTGCAGCTCCACCTATGTTCTATATTCTGTACCACTGAATCCCCACTTATGGTAAGCCGTATACTTATCTTTTGGGGTACAGTTGAAAAAAAATTTAAATTGATGATTAAATATATTATATGACTTGATGACAATGTATAAATCAAAGACTGTATAAAAAAAATACATTTAAGCTACCATGTAAAATAAATAAATAATTCTTCTGTTTGTATTTTACCCCTGTTTTATCTGCTTTCGATACTGCATTGTTTAAGTGGCAGTTGAGTACTAAATATAATAACTTCCGATAATATTGCTGAACTCATCAAGATAAGATTATTTGTCACTTACGTATTATCCCGTCAACCATTGCCGAGACAAAAAGTTCGCCAACGGATTCCTTTAATCCATAAAATTGTCATTTCTGACGGATGCCCAGTCCACCACTCAGATGATTCATCCCACAGGAAGCTTCCGACACTGGTTCGAGCCGAAACATACCTTTGAGGAGTACCAACAAAAAGTTAGCCAATGGTCGATGTGCTAATACGTGAAAATTTTTATTATACATGAGCGATATGCCTGGACTACTACTTTCATTCAGTTACTTAATATCCATCATTAAACTCCAAGACCCAGTTCCATATGTCCATACAAAAGTAGTGAACACATACGATTCCAAGAAGTAGGTTGATTGGTTGTTTTCAGATTATCTGGCGCCGTCAGCAACACGAGGGCTATAATGCGCCGAAACATTCGTCATTAGACAAGCCAACATACATTTACAAACACCCATGCCTAACACGGGACTCGAAAACGCAACCTCGCGGTCTAGAGGCTAGCACGCTAACCACTACACCGTTTGGTCGGCCCAAGAAGTAGGAGAAGCATAAAAAGATTAAGATACAGTATATTTACAAGTCTAGTTTCTGCAGTTCAATCGAAGTCTTCCTTCTAATAATTCAGCAAAATGCATCAAAAGAATTATTTAGTTTCTATTTGAAATTATGTTTTTTAAATTACTCTAAAAAAAAAAAACTTTAAGGATTCATAAAAAAAAAAAAAAAAAAAAAAAAAAAAAAATTACTGTAAAATAATATATTTTCCAAAAACGTAAATAAGCAAAGATTTTTTTTTTTTTTGCGACTTATATGTTACCTATACGCAAGATGTCTTCCGCTTCCCAATTCCATCAAAAAGCAGAAGAAGAAGAAGAAAAAAAAGAAGAAAAAAAGTGCGCAACAGATTGCCACGTGTTCGGTTACACGAACTTATTCTATGGTGGGGGGAAATAATCGATTAATCAATGGATCCGATTTCATCTTTATCGTCCGCGAAACGATGATGATATGCGGGTTCATAGAATAGGGTTTTTTTTATTCCATTTTTTATTTGCATTTTTTTTTACCCTCAGATTGCAAAAATGATGCAGGCGGGTTTTCAATGATTCGATTTTTTTTTAAGTAAAAATAGAATACCCGTAGAAAGTATTTCCTTCGTTGATTTCACTGTCTTTTTTTTTCCCCTTTCTATTTTTTTTTAAAGCAGTTAAGACTATTCGGTTAATTAAAGCAAACAATTTAATTATTTAATAGACGATGTGATAATACTTTTGTATTTTAGTAATTCTTGTAGCATTTCAATGTCCTTTTGAGTAGGTTGCTTTAAGTAAATATTCTATGTAATATAGGGCGAGAGAAAAGTTATGCCAGGATAAAAAATAGGTACATAGTGTCCGTAAAGTGTAACACTGCTTGATTTGTACTTGATTATGACACTTTTTTTTCTTCTTTCTCCACGTTTCGGAATATCCTGATTTCAAAAAAGTGGTCTAGAAAAAATGTATGAATGTAAGAATATAAAATGAAGAATGTAAGAATATAAAATGAAGAATGTAGTAGGAAAGTAAAATGTAAGAATGGTGATGGCCCAAGGACTTACCATTAAGGCTTCCATCAAAATCGCGCATGCACATAAGGAAGCTGCTATTGAAATAAAATCACGTTTTTTAGTAATTGCTAAAAAACGCCTTTAATGATTTTGTTCAAAGTCGCTGAGGTAATGCCTCTTAAAGTGTTCTAAACATCCCCACCTCCGAAATTCCCGTAAAAATGTTTCAATGGCTTAAAAAGTTAAAAAACAAATGCCTTTAACACAGAGCTCTCTTTCCTTGAGATAGGTCTCTTCCCTCATCAAAGATAGTTTTTTCTTCTCTGCTCAGTTTCACTTAAATATAAAAAAAGGATAATATAGGAATTATAGAAAAGTGTTTCGCCAAAATTATCATTTTGGCAGTTATTTTTAAAAAGACCCATACACGAATTATGGCAAAATATACTGTCAAACTGGCACATCCCTAAAGCTACCCAAAACGAAGACTGAATGATTCAAAAGATACAAAATCTAGACAACTACCTTAAAGACCAACCCAAATATAACAACAACAACAACACTGTTACAAACACAACAAAATCATATCAACCCAAAATGAACTGAACTGATCTGATCCCACGTCCTGGAAATCAATGTTCCCCAATAGACCACAAAAATAAAAACCTTACAACTTTCCTTCGCAAAAGTGTTTCCTTTGTTGAACCCCTCAAATTGCGTGCGCGCCCTCTATCGTGACCGGGAACACTCCTTCGAACCTTTCATTCGTTCCTTTCTTCGGAAGAAAGTTCTTTTCTTTGCAATGGCCTCTCCTCCAATCAGCGTTAAGCGACCAGGAGTTCTTCATCCTATTCATTAAACGGAAGAATTTTTTTTTTTTTTATCATACATCTTTTTGTGCCGTGTTTGAATGATTTTTTTTTTTACCAGGGTAGTGAGGCGTAACGGGTGTAGGAAATGGGTAGTATCGTTTTTATGGAGTTGGAGTGTAGGTGATTGTTGGAAGAAAATTCAGTTCCGAATGTTTGTCTATAAGTAGGAATGACGTCCAAAATGGAGATTTGGTATTATGGCTATTATTGTTTAGTGAATAAGGGATAATTTCAATTACTTAAGGGGACTGTCAAGTCAAAAATTAAAATTCTTCAATTTTTGCTCAAAATTCATGAAATTTTTTGTGCAGTTCAATAGCAATTAGATAAAACACAAACCAAAATTTCAAAAATTTATATTGATTTTTTTTCAAGAAATTAAATTTTTCTTGAAAAATTTAGCGTTTTTTCCGTAATTTTAAAAACGCTCCTTGCGATTCAAATTTTTTGCAATCTGTCTCAATTTTTTTGTACAAGCTAATCGAATATATATTGACATAATTGTGCATGGGTTTTGAATTTGACTCATTGGTTAATTATTTAAAAGTAAAACTTTGGTACAACGGCAAAAAATGTCAACTTTTTCAATAGAAGCATTACGAAAATTGCTGTAAAACAATAAAAAAAATACCAGATTCCAAAATCCATGCACAATTGTGTTCAAAATAGTATAGTAAACAATATCTCCAAGTTTAAAAAAAATACATCCACTTTTGAATCGCAAGGAACAAATCGAATACCCTAAAAATCTTAAAATACACATGAAGAGAAAAATGCAATTTAAGAAAATGAAAAACAGGCGATTTCCGATATGCGCGCTTACAAAAACTCAAATAATATTCTTAATTCTTCTCGGATCAGCAAAAGTAAGGTATCTACTGAAAGCTAGAATTTCAGGCTATTTTTTCCCCCTAAAATATAAAAATCGAAAATTTTGAAATTTTTGCCTTAACAGTCCCCTTAAGGGGGGGTTGGAAGGCTCTATCTAGTCCATAGACTTATTATTATCAATAGACTACGCGTTCCCACTTCAATCATACAACGATAATGAAACCAAAATGAATCGCAAATTTCGTCTATCAGTCACGTGGTTTTTAATTTGGCTACGTCGTAAAATTAATAGTCCGAGAGGCGACAGCAATTTTTGGACCTCATCCAACATCATTCTGAATTTTTTTATAGAAAATGGAGAAATGTGAGTAGATTACGAATCCACTGGTCTGCCTTGGCAAAAATGACCGGAACTGATCAAAAATCGACTTGGAATGAGTTGAACTAAAATCCGATTGCCAAATATGTCATAACTTGCCAAAAAAGAGAACAAACTTTTTCGTCTAGCAACCCACTGCATTTTGATTTTCAATGAGAAAAAGCGCAAACGATTTCTGATCTCTGGCTCGGAAAACTTGGTATCTTTTAAAAGTAAGCCAAATTGGCGAAATTAGTTACGTCATCAGTGACGTAATGTTTATTGCCAATTTGGCTCATTTATGAAAGATGCAAGTAAGCCATCGCCACACATCCGAATCGTCTGCAACCTTCTTAATTGAAAATTAAAGAGTGAGGGTTACCAAATAAAAAAAAATGCTCATTATTTGGCAAGTTATGGCGTGTTTGGCAATTGAATTTAGTTCAACTTATTAAAAGTCGATTTTTGACTAGTTTCGGCCATTTTTGCCACGGTAGACCAGTGGATTCGTAATCTACTCACTTTTCTCCAATTTCTATAAAAAATTCAGAATGATGTTCGATGAGGTCCAAAAATTGCAGTCGCCTCTCAGTCTATAATCCTTTATCTAATAATCTTATTATCCTTTATCGCCTGAGTGAGGAGAAACCCGCCAAATCTGCAACCCTGCTCCCAAAAAGTCCCTACTCATGTGATTCATTTTGGTTTCATTCTCGTTGTATAATTAAAGTGGGAACGCGCAGTCTATTGATAATAATAAGTCTATGATCTAGTCCATGTTAAAAAGGCCTTTTTTATGTATCTTTTTCCAAGAAACTACTCATAGCATTGGCTTAAAATTTCCTGCAGCCAATATTAAAGCACTTTTATAAAGACTGACATATGCTTTTGTAAAAATAAAATTTCGTTTAAGATTTATGAGATTTTGAAATTTTTTTATAAAATTTTTAAAGAAAAAACATGGTTAGGAATTTTTAAAAATATATATAATCAACATTTCTGTAAAAGTATACGTCAGTTTGTGTAAAAATACAATATGTACCAGGAAAAAAAAAAAAAAAAAATTCAAAGCAAAATATTGAGTATATCCTGAGAAAAAGGCACATTTGTATGAAAAAACAGCATTTTGAGAAAACAGCGTTTAAAGTACAAAGCAGGCGGGTTTTATCAGTGATGTTATTTTTCGAAAAATATTTAAAAATACTTCGGATGAGCGAATTGCCCACCAAGTTAAACCATTTTGTAGGTAACGTTACAAATATTGTGATGCGCTAAAAACATCAAAAAAGATTCCTAGAAAACTTTTTGCCTTCCGACCCCTTTTAAATGAGAACGAGTAATATCTATTTTTTTTTTTTTTTTTTTTTTTTTTTAAGTTTTGATTAAAAGGGCAATTAAGGGCAAAATCAAATTCCGTAATTACGTATCAAAATCGTGCAGTCAATGAAGGACAAGGTAAACAACTCCAGTTTCTCTTTACTATGTATCACTTATAACAACTACAATTTCTTTTTTTTCTATCAGCATATATTTTTTATTATTATTATTTTCAGTTATTTATTAACACATGTTGAAGAGAACTCTAATAATATCCCTATTAGCTATTTTATTTTCAAATAAAAATTTCCGTCATTAAATTAATTATAATATTACATCCATTACTGATGCTATATTTGTTAAATATTTAATATGTTCTAAGACTACTCCAACGTTTGAAATAATGATTTTTTAATCATGTTTTTAATTAATTAAAAAAAAAATTAAAATATTAGAAGATCTCGGAAAAGAGTATAAAAGTTTATTCATCTGAAAAACAAAAAATTAACCCCTAATACAAAATTTTTATTATAAATTCTTTTTTATGCATTTAGACTGAGAGGCGACTGCAATTTTTGGACCCCATCGAACATCATTCTGAATTTTTTATAGAAATTAGAGAAAAGTGAGTACATTACGAATATACTGGTTTGCCGTAGCAAAAATGGCCGAAACTGGTCAAAAATCGACTTTTAATAAGTTGAACTAAATCCAATTGCTAAATGCGCCATAACTTGCCAAATAATGAGCATATTTTTTATTTAGTAACCCTCACTCTTTAATTTTCAATTAAGAAAGTTGCAGACGATTCAGATATCTGGCGACGGTCTACTTGCATCTATTAAAAGGGAGCCAAGTTGGCAAAAAAATATTACGTCACTTATTACGTAACTGATGTCGCCAAATTGGCTTACTTTTAAAAGATACAAGTTTTCCGAGCCAAAGATCAGAAATCGTTTGCCCTTTTTCTCATTGAAAACCAAAATGAAGTGGGTTGCCAGACGAATAAGTTTGTTCTATTTTTGGCAAGTTATGACATATTTGGCAATCGGATTTTAGTTCAACTCATTCCAAGTCGATTATTGATCAGTTTCGGCCATTTTTGTTTGCCACGGCAGACCAGTGGATTCCTAATCTACTCACTTTTCTCCAATTTCTATAAAAAATTCAGAATGATGTTCGATGGTGTCCAAAAATTGCAGTCGCCTCTCGAACTAATTGCCAACTTTTATGTGAAATTGTAACTCATTTTGACGGCAAGTGGGTTCGGCTTCTGAAGTTAAAATATAAACGTATGTAAAAGCGGACTTTTAGTGTCAGTTCCCAAAACCTGATAGAATGCATTGCAATAGATAACGAGATAATCTGCCAAATTTCAGTTCCGATTACATAGCAAACACACAAAATCCAAGTTAATACTAAGGATTTAAAAAATATTTAATTTAAAAATAATTTTTGTCTTCGAGATACATATACCCTTTAAATCACGAAAAACGCTGGGCCACACATCTAATTCATAAAGCTAATCACGATTAAATGTGCGTCTTTTTTTAGTAAAGAGCGTTTCGGATTACTCCTCTTTTCCGCTTTGGGTGGGTTTTTTTTTTTACTCTGCTTAAACAGTACCCTAACAGAAAAAGTAGTTTCACAGCGTTTAGACAGTAAAGTAAACTCTCTCCGTTAACGCGAAATCGCGTAACATGAAATCCTGTTTAAACACGAAGTAAAAGCAGTACATCGAACTTAAAACTTAACGTTAATTTCATTCGTTTAACGTGAAATTCGGTTAAAGCGAACAATTTCGGAGGTCTTATCGTCTTCGCGTTAACCGGGTTTGACTGTAATGAAACACGTGCTAGCTCATTGGATTACATTGTAAAGGACAACGTCTTTAATTATATTATTGCAGTATGACTTTTGTCGTACATTCAGTTAATGACTTTTAAGTTAGTCAGTTAATGACTTTTGTCATACTTTCTTATGGTATTAGCTTGGTGAAAAAAGATTTAGGGTTTGTGGTCATTTTAGTTAAGAAGGAAGTTTTATTTTATGGTAAATAATAATAATAAAGGACTATTTCTGTTTTTACATTCAGTAGAAAAGAAAAAATATAAAAACAATTGTGCATAGCGCCATCTAGTGGACTGTTTGATGACTATTACTGAACAATTTCATAGCATTTAAATATTGTGTTTCACTATTATAATAATATCGACAGTTCTATTAAGATCCAATGTCCTCTTATTAATTTAAGAAAATATGGCAACATTTTTGTGTTTTATATCAGTTTACGGAATTTTGTCCGAAACTCATAATTTTAAAAAACATTAAATATTATTCATTTTCTATCCTTTCTTAAAGTTAACAGGATATTCAAAAAAATTTGACAGTTTAAAAAGTTAATCAATGCTATAAGAGGTTTCCAAACTTTCAATAATCAAAACTTACTTTTTTATATATGCATTTAGATAATCGGTTTATTGCAAAACATTTTTCTTTTGTTGACCGCTGGCAGTTTAGTGGTTTACATTTTTTTTTTTAATATTTATTGAATTTCTGTAGCAAAACTAATGCAAATGGCAATTTTACGAAATGAAAATAAAATTATCTCAATGTCATAAAAAAAGGTGAACATTTCGCAGCGTTTGCCACAACTTTTAGAAGCGATTATTGTAGCTTTTTGCAGACCGGATACACCAAAATATGCATCTTTAATTATTACCATTTTAACACAATTTCAAAATTTCTGAAAACTTGAAAATAATAATTTTTTTTATCCTAATAAAATTACTATTTGATATTTTTTTTTAATAATTAAAAAAAAAAAAAAATAGTTTCAATATTAGTAAATCAAATTTTAATAAAAGTATTTATACTGTACTTTCAGATCCCTCCGTTTCAGTCGATACCAATTGTGGGGAGGCGGTTGAAATCATTCAGTTTATTTTATGACAGAGTCGATGTCTTTCGGAGTATTTGTTGCAATCAATTTAATAAATTGTGTAAATGAGATTCAGTTAAGTTATTCATGAATTTAGTCTTGATAAAAACCACCTTGCTGAAAGCTTCTTCTTATAGTTTCTTTGGGCAGGTTGTGGAGAACTCTGTTGACTCATATTATTTCGGACTTATTACAATGGACAAATCCCAAATTTTTTTATTCAATTCTAAATGTTTCGAACAGGACAAACTTAAAAATGTCTGCTCGATGCGCTTTTTTTTTTTTTTTTTTAATTTGCGATCAAAATTACCTTGTTAGAGGTTGACGAGAAAACGACTCATTCTGTTGGCATTGAATGTGACATCATGGCTTCGCAAACATCTTGGCTTGAAATGCAGCAGCGGAAAACAGATTTGCAAGTTTCTCGCAAATCACCCCAACGTGTACTGAATGTGGCAATGGTCTACCAATGCCAACTTTTTTAACGCCAACTATTTGGTAGAAACCTCACAATAACCATAGAAACTCTGGGGTAGTCTTTACGTCACGAATTTTGTTGACTGTTTTGATCGGACTGGTATTGGCTCGGTTTTGGGGCTAAAATAACTAATTTTTAATACTAAAATAACTAAATTTTTTAAAGAAATTTTGTTTAAATATTTCGAATCAGAAAGACATTCTTCATAAATATGTACTAATTTCACTCGTTTTTAAAAAAATGCTGGTATTGTCCATTATGTGTATATAAAAAAAAATAATAATTAAAATAATAATATTAATAAATAAAATAATAAGAATAATTTTAAAAACTATTCTGGGGTGCAGGCGGACAGCAGAAAAATCTGTGGTGGGTCAAATCTGACCCGCGTAGTGGCTTACGCTGATATAAAGAATTGACTTTAGTAAATTTGATCCTAAATTTAATGGCACTGGTAAATTGGCCCTTTAATTTAATGAATTTGTTAAATTTCATCCTTAGTATAATGGATTGACTTTAGTAAATCGGGTTCTTGATTTAATTTCTTTGACTTTAGTAAATTAGATCATTTGTTTAACGAATTGACTTTAGTAAATGCATTCTTAATTTACTTGATTTGACTTTTATTTTAAATTTTAATTTGATTTAACAATTAATTTGGTCTTTTATTTTTATCGATTAAACAGGATCTTAAGATTAATGGGCAGTAAATCGGGTTCTTGATTTAATTTCTTTGACTTTAGTAAATTAGATAATTTGTTTAACGAATTGACTTTAGTAAATGCATTCTTAATTTACTTGATTTGACTTTTATTTTAAATTTTAATTTGATTTAACAATTAATTTGGTCCTTTATTTTTATCGATTAAACAGGATCTTAAGATTAATGGGCAGTAAATCGGGTTCTTGATTTAATTTCTTTGACTTTAGTAAATTAGATAATTTGTTTAACGAATTGACTTTAGTAAATGCATTCTTAATTTACTTGATTTGACTTTTATTTTAAATTTTAATTTGATTTAACAATTAATTTGGTCCTTTTATTTTTACAGATTAAACAGGATCTTAAGATTAATGGGCATTAGTAAATTCCATCATTTGTTATATTGAATTGACTTTAAAGTAAATTGGATATTTAGCTTAACGAATTGAAATCAGTAAATTGTATCCTTAGCTTAATAGAGTGCCTTTAGCATTTGCGCTCAACAACTATTGATTTCAATCGAAAGTCATTTTATAAAACGATTACTTTGAAGTGTCCTTGGAAATGTGAATTTTGGTATTGTTTTTAATTGTTATTGGGTAGTGGATACAGTTACACACGCATCTTAAACATAAATGCGACTTACAACAAACGAATTAAAATTCTGTAGTATAACTGCACTTATTAATTCACAGTAACTCCCGGCTTCTATTCATTAGTATTTCACGCCATTTAGCATTTAATCAAGCGACATATATACACACCAACAGAAGGAATAAATGGTTAGGAAGGTATAAAATTGCGCTATCGAAAAGTTCAACTCTGGACTTCTAGAAGAGGTTTCTAGTCGGGAAAATTCCGGGAGATTTAATCCCCGATGTTGCAGTTTCTTTTAATCGAAGTCGGCGATCCGGAAATTTTTCCGGTTCGGGTCGTCTGCTCAAAAGGGAGAACTCGCTTTGGACCCCCCCCCCCCCTGTTTGTTTTAACTCAAATATTTAATAGGGATAGTACGCTTGGGGGGGGGGGGGAGTTGAGTTCTTTGTTTGCTTTAATTGTAACTCGGCAAGCTTGGAAATCGTTTGATGGAGAGATGGGGAAGGGGGGAGCTTGTTTTGTCGTTGAGAAGAGCCTTTTGGGGATGTTTCGGTTTAAATTGGATTTCAAGAGTTTATTTATTTTGAGTATTGTATCATCCTTAAAATAGTCATCAAATAAACTCGATGGATAGGAGCTTAGAGTTTATTCAAGCTGATATAATTTACTAGAAAAACCCTTTTGACTAGTTGAAAGGAGACTGGATATTTTAACTATCTCAACTTTTAATCGGGAAACATAACTGTTTCTGATAGATTTATGTAAAGCGTATTACTATTGCTTCAACTTTGAAAATCTGGAGTACAAATTTATCGCAAACACTTATTGGCGAATACTAAATAAGTTTGTAAATGGCTAATTGGAATGAATCGTCAAGGCATAAAGGTTATTTGAAGAGAGAAGTGTTTGAAAAATGCCATAAATATGTAGCGACTAGGTAGAGTAGCCCGAAAATCAAGAAGTGAAGAATGCTTTCCGGAAGGTCTTTAAGGGGACTCACTTCCCTTATACCAGTAATGTTCAATTGCCTATTTTTTATGTAACTTTTTTTGGAAATTCTTAATGAATACGTTTTAATTTTTTTTTATCCAAGTTAAATATATCTTATAATCAATTTTGTTACATTTTAATCAATCTTACATTTTTTTTTTTTTTTAATTTTTTTTTTTGAGAAAATCCATTTTGTTCTTACAAAGATTTGGTAATTAAAAAATAATTATGAAAATAACAATAAATTATTTTAACCTCAGTTTTAACTGTAGATTATGTATTAAAATTCCATTTAAAAGTTAAGGACGTATCCCTACTAGTTAGTTAGAAAAAGCACATTGAATTTTAAAGTATCATGTAGAGGAAATCAATCAAAGGTATATGTAAAAATCTTATATAATTAATAATTAATAGTTTGCCTTTTTAAAACAAAATATAACATACTTCTAATTTGAGTAAAAACGAAATGAATAAATAAAACATGACAACATAATCCCAAAATCGATTTTTACTTTTTATTTTAAAGGTACTGAGTTCCCATAAGTTTTAAGGGTAAATTTTGCACGTTTGCGTTTCCCAAATAGAAGAAAATCCTGGCAAGCTCCAACAGTCAACCCGACACCAAACAAGGTCTACAACAAACGCAACCCCATAAGCTTTTCAGATTGGTAAAAACAACATCGAAAAGGCACAGTAGTCACTCTAAAAAATTGAAATATCAATCAGATACCGCAGTGTCTGATTATTTAGGCAATTTGTTTACACAATACGAAGACTGCACAATACTGCTACGGAACGTCATTGTGAGTGAGAAGTAATGCATTTATGCAAGGGTGTGATGTATTTGAAATGAATGAATTGAAGAGTGTAATTTATTTGAAATGAAGGAATGAAAGGGTATTGACGTATTTGGAATGGAAGGGAAGGACGTATTTGAAATGGATGAATGAAGAAATAAAAGGGCATGACGTGTTTTAAATGAAGGAATTAATTTTGGAGCACTGTTCTCTTTACATAACTTATGCCTTGAACATCTATTGCCATTAATTATTTAGTAAGGCCGTGCTTCATTTGAAATGAATAAAGGAATGTAACGGTATTTGAAATGAATGAATGAAGGAATGTAAGGGTGTGATTACATGAAATGAATGAATGTAAGGGTGTGATTACATGAAATGAATGAATGAAGGAATGTAAGGGTGTGATTGCATGAAATGAATAAAGAAAAGAATGTAAGGGTGTGATTATATGAAATGAATAAAGAAAGGAATGTAAGGGTGTGATTATATGAAATGAATGAAAGAAGGAATGTAAGGGTGTGATTACATGAAATGAATGAATGAAGGAATGTAAGGGTGTGATTACATGAAATGAATGAATGAAGGAAGGAATGAATGCAAGGGTGTGATTACATGAAATGAATGAATGTAAGGGTGTGATTACATAAAATGAATAAAAGAAGGAATGTAAGGGTATGATTACATGATATGAATGAATGTAAGGGTGTGATTACATGAAATGAATGAATGAAGGAAGGAATGTAAGGGTGTGATTACATGAAATGAATGAATGAAGGAATGTAAGGGTGTGATTACATGAAATGAATGAATGAAGGAAGGAATGTAAGGGTGTGATTACATGAAATGAATGAAGAAAGGAATGTAAGGGTGTGATTACATGAAATGAATGAAGAAAGGAATGTAAGGGTGTGATTACATGAAATGAATGAATGAAGAAAGGAATGTAAGGGTGTGATTACATGAAATGAATGAAGAAAGGAATGTAAGGGTGTGATTACATGAAATGAATGAATGAAGGAATGTAAGGGTGTGATTACATGAAATGAATGAATGAAGGAATGTAAGGGTGTGATTACATGAAATGAATGAATGAAGGAAGGAATGAATGCAAGGGTGCGATTACATGAAATGAATGAATGTAAGGGTGTGATTACATGAAATGAATGAATGAAGGAATGTAAGGGTATGATTACATGATATGAATGAATGTAAGGGTGTGATTACATGAAATGAATGAATGAAGGAAGGAATGTAAGGGTGTGATTACATGAAATGAATGAAGAAAGGAATGTAAGGGTGTGATTACATGAAATGAATGAATGAAGGAAGGAATGTAAGGGTGTGATTACATGAAATGAATGAAGAAAGGAATGTAAGGGTGTGATTACATGAAATGAATGAAGGAAGGAATGTAAGGGTGTGATTACATGAGATGAATGAAGGAAGGAATGTAAGGGTGTGATTACATGAGATGAATGAAGGAAGGAATGTAAGGGTGTGATTACATGAAATGAATGAAGAAAGGAATGTAAGGGTGTGATTACATGAAATGAATGAAGAAAGGAATGTAAGGGTGTGATTACATGAAATGAATGAAGGAAGGAATGTAAGGGTGTGATTACATGAGATGAATGAATGAAGAAAGGAATGTAAGGGTGTGATTACATGAAATGAATGAAGAAAGGAATGTAAGGGTGTGATTACATGAAATGAATGAATGAAGGAAGGAATGTAAGGGTGTGATTACATGAAATGAATGAAGAAAGGAATGTAAGGGTGTGATTACATGAGATGAATGAATGAAGGAAGGAATGTAAGGGTGTGATTACATGAAATGAATGAATGAAGAAAGGAATGTAAGGGTGTGATTACATGAAATGAATGAAGAAAGGAATGTAAGGGTGTGATTACATGAAATGAATGAATGAAGGAAGGAATGTAAGGGTGTGATTACATGAAATGAATGAAGAAAGGAATGTAAGGGTGTGATTACATGAAATGAATGAAGGAAGGAATGTAAGGGTGTGATTACATGAGATGAATGAAGGAAGGAATGTAAGGGTGTGATTACATGAGATGAATGAAGGAAGGAATGTAAGGGTGTGATTACATGAAATGAATGAAGAAAGGAATGTAAGGGTGTGATTACATGAAATGAATGAAGAAAGGAATGTAAGGGTGTGATTACATGAAATGAATGAAGGAAGGAATGTAAGGGTGTGATTACATGAGATAAATGAATGAAGAAAGGAATGTAAGGGTGTGATGTATTTGAAAAGTTTTCTTGGAGGTATTTCAAGTGAAAAATACACCCGCATTTCAATCTCAAATGGGAGAGGGGGGGGGGGGGATCATCATGTAATCCTACAACTAAAACGAGACTATCAGACAAGATCGCCGCCATTTCTACTCACTTTATTAAGAGAGACTGCATAACGCTGGCGGGGCTTGATTGAAAGACCTCTTACATGCAAGACGATCATTAAATCTCTCGAATGAGAATTCGTCGGTGTATTACAGGATATTCAGTTATCTGGAGTTCGAATCCGATTAAAAGAATAATCGACATTGCTTTAGTGAATCTACAGATGACTGTATTGAGGACCTAGTATCAACTTGTTTTTAGGCCTGGGGCTGCTTGGTAGAAGCATCCCGAGTTTACTCCCATTAGAGACACAAACGTTAACGAGTTCCTTTTAAAAGTCCTTCCTAATACGTGAACATTTTTATTATACATGAGCGATATGCCTGGACTTCTCATTCTTTCTAAATGAGCATACTGGAATTATCAGACACACCAAACCTCCACTACAGTAGCTTCCCCAAACCGCATCCCCCTCTTCAAGAACCAATTTTTTTATCGTAAGAAACCCTTAAAGTACTTTTCTTCGATTCGTAGAAATATCAAAGAGGGGGGTCGAGGAACGTGCGAATTGGCCATCCCTGGCACTAAGCACGAACCGAGGGGGGGTGTAATAGCCAAGGGACTCGTTTCATGCGCTGCCACGCAATCATACCTTCATCACGCAGGGGGGTTGTTCTATTCACTTCATCTTCTGCCTCCTTCCTCCAGTCTTCCCCAAGGAGGTGATCGTTTTGCTTTAGATTTGGATAGGATGAGGGGCTTCCTTCGAAGATGTATGTAAGGGGGGGGGGGTTGTTTTCAGATTATCTGGCGCTGTCAGCAACACGAGGGCTATAATGCGCCAAAACATTCGTCATTAGACAAGCCAACATGCATTTACAAACACCCATGCCTAACACGGGACTCGAACCCGCAACCTCGCAGTCTGGAAGCTAGCACGCTAACCACTATACCGTTTGGTCGGCGTATGTAGGGGTGGGGAGGGGGCTTACTTATGCATGTGGTGAAACCCAGAAGATTCCGAATAATAGGCATTACAGTAGCTAAAAATGCTTTGTAAGAACTTCAGTATTATAAAAATGTTTGTGGCAAAATGGTGACAAACTAGTCATATTGATCCAAAATATTGTAATAATATATGAACTGAAAACTCATTGGGAGTAATAATTCACTTTATATACTTACAGGAAAATACTTTTTTGAGGAATATAAGTTTATTTTTAAATCCTTTTTATTAACTTCGATTTTGTGTGAATGTTAGAGGGTATGTCGATGGTGGACAAATCTGCGGAGGTCTAAGTAACCCCCTTGCCGTCATTCAATCGGTCTGAAACTTGGCAGATAGATTCAATGTCGATGTCAATGCATTTTATCAAATTTTGGAGTTGTACTTGTCATTAAAAGGTGGCTTTTACAGAATACTAATAAACCAACTTGCCATCATCCAATCGCGGTTAATTAGCATTTAACCGACAATTGAAGAAACTTTTCCCTGTTGCCAATTTTTTTTTAATAAATAAAAAATAAAATTGTTTTAATCAGAATAAATAAAATATATAAAGATGTGAGTATAAATTCACGTTCATTTTTAATATATAAATTTATAATCGTAGTTTGCCGCACATTTTGCTGATAGAAATGTTTTCGATATTTAAAATTAGATGCAAACACCAAGCAAGCGCTGTAAACAGAATCGGCGCTGTGTTAATGAATATAAAAATTGACAATGCATGTATAAAGGATTTATATTGAAATTTTTTTCTTTATGGGTTATATTATATATAATGTTAGAAAACTGGGAAAACTCTCACTTAGTATAACTATATAAGTAACCAGATAATATATTCGCATTAGTCATCGCGTCTACCAATTTTTCAAAACAGCTTCATTAAGGTATAATCTAAAATAAGAATCCAAGAATACTAAATTCTTAATTGTAAGTTAACCTGGGTCGTTCTGACATTAACATTCTCAAGAACTGCAGTAGAACTATACTGCTCCGAAAAATCTTTGAAACTATCATGAGGAATCTTCTTTTGAGAGATCTTTTGAGGAGAAATTGTCACGTATTTGCGTCTCCAATTGAAGAAATCTCGGCGAAATTCCCAACTAACCAGGCTGGCAATCAAAGAATTTTTTTTCTCACAATCGTCATCGTGTCTACTTATTTTATAAAGTAAAGTTTGTAGATCGCATGCTACGTAAACTCTCTCCATTCCAGAATTATACCCCATCCTGATCCCGAAAAAGTGTATAAGAATTGCAAAAATTGGAACAAAGTTTGCGGCTTAAAAAAAATTGTATTTATATCTAGTTAACTACATTTTAATATGACGAACAAAATTAAGTCATCGATAACAAAAAACAAAAATTCACAGTCGATGTTTTTACCAATTAGTTAATGAAATAATTTTAAGATCTTTAACTCGATAATCGTGTTTTAAGCTTTCTCTTATTTAATCAAAAACTCGCAACTAAAAAACTAGCTTTATAGAAAACTGAGTACTAAATAAGTTTACTTATAATGACTTTATTGCTTATGCTTCAATTTTTTAAAATTCGCAAAGAAGATTTTTTAAACATAAATAATTTTTATCCCTTTTTAGAAGCCAAACCGAAAAGCAATAGAACTTCCAAAAAACTTCACCTCACCATTAAATAAAAACTTTTTTGTTCCATACCTCATTTCACAGCTCATTGAATCGTTTGCAACTTCATATTTGAGCAATTACAACTTTAATTTGATTTTTTTTTTACTTACGCGTTCCACTCATCCTAGTACTCTTGAACCGCATCAATTACCCACTTGTCACGTGACCGTTAATGAGGTAGCATAAACTTCGTTCGAGGCTATACCAGACGAAATAGGCATTAACTTTTTTTAAAACTCTTTCTTTGAGGCACTTTTCCGTTTCCCTCAATTCTTTCAACTCGAACCCAAAAAAAATATCTTTTTTTTTTATATTTGTATTCCATCTTTTCTAACAGTTCTTCTTTCAGGTTCAAAGTATTTTTCCGGATGTTAGCAACGCATTGAAAGATTAGCGTTTAAATTTAGCCTGCCGCAAAGAGTTTTTTCACCTTCCTGTTATTTCTGTAGTTTTTTCCCCTATGTGCTACCTATTTTCCCAAAAAGTAAGTAGTAGTAAAACGGCAGTTCTAGAACACTCGGCTGCTTTCTTTAAAAAAAAAAAAAAAAAAAAAAAAAAAAAATCGTTTGGCATTTTTTTTTTTACGCTCGTTCTAAAACTTTAAAAGTGTTCGCTCTGAGAGTGCAAATAATCGATATGTTTTTGTTAACGCCAGTGTGAAATGCTTGGGAGTTAAACGGCAATAAAAGAAACTTATTTTACTAGGGTTCTCACCTTCGCATATAAAAGAAAAGAGAAGAAATAAGAGATTTTTTTTTAACGTCGACTGTTTCGTAGCTTGCGTTCGCTTCAGAACTTTTGTGCCTCGTAAGTAGGGCCTAAAAGTTTCAAGCCTTTGTGCATTTAAAAGTGCTGTTTCTTCCGATCCTCTTGAAAAGAATTTACTGCATCAGAGACTTTGGAATAAAGAATAAAAATAAAGCAAAGAGGCTTCAGAATTCAGTAACAATATTTTTTCTTTCTGTTATTAAATATATCATATAAAATAATACAAGTTTTACGAATTAAAAACTGAATAAAAGATTGAAATTGAACTTTTATTGAACCGAGAGTTTCCAAAACTGTTTAATAAAAATATATTTCCCAAAAGAGAATTCGTTATTTGTTCATAAACTGCATTTTAAATTCGGAACCATAATCCCCCCCCCCCCCACCAAAAAAAAATCCTTTGTACCGAATGATGACAAGACTAAACAATGATATTAATAAATAAATTTAGGAGTCATAAATTGATTTTTTTTTGTAGTTTTCTAGCGTGAAAATAGATATGAAAATTAATATTAAATTTATGTACGTATTAAGAAGGTTGTGGAACATCGTACAACTTTTAATCGCATTATGCTGGTCACTGCATTCAAATTTGACGTGGGTTGATTTTGTTTTGTTTTGCAACCACCGACTGTCTATTTCTGCCACTTATAAAGTGCTTAACACAGCCAAATACGTCTCGTAATTTTGAGCATCTAGAAGAATACGAGATCGAAATCTTCTAGTGTAAACCCTTCTCTCCGACCCCACCACACCAACGAGAGGACATTGAGGCCACGACAGATTTAATGTGCACCAGCCCCCATTAGGTACACACCGATATTTGGAGAACCGAGGACAGAAAACGCAACCCTCCGGTTACGAGCTCGATGCTCTACCGCCTAGGCTATCGGGAGCCTGTTGATTTTCTTTACAGTTTTTATGTTTTTATCCATCAAAAAAAAAAAAAAAAAAAAAAAGCACCAGTTTGGCGATATTTTTGGAGTTAATTCTAACATTGGCCTAAACGAGAAAAAATTCAATAATTCTTACATTATCCTTTTTTTTTGTGTAATTGAAACACAGGAGAAACAGTCGTTGATGGACGATGCTAAAAAACAATTTTTTTTTCTTCAATGACAGCTATCTAATGCGCATGCACAATTTTGACGAAAACTTTAATGGCAGGTCCCATGGGCACCACTAATTAGTATACAAAAGTTGAACACAGTAGAACAATCTGTTTTGGGAATTAGGCTTACCACAGTCAGGCCTAGACCATTTTTTTGGGCTCAATACGCAACGGTATATATATATATATATATATATATATATATATATATATATATATATATATATATATATATATATATATATATATATATAAGGGGAGTGGAAAATCGCGCAACTTTCAATTACACTGTAATACTGACGTGGATTTGAGTCATTCATCATTTTTATATTTTCATCATTCACTTAGCAGAAATGGTCAGTTTGGCGATATTTTTTGCAATAATTCTTGTATGGGTCTTTAAAATAAAAAAAATAAAAAAACTTCGTTAAGATGATGATTTTGGCGATATACTTTTCGATAATAACTTATAACTGAAACTTCCTTAAAACTGAAACTGGGGAGAGAAGAAAAATTGATCGTTGATGAGGCTCAAGGGAAGAGAACTCCGTGTTAAAGAATTTGTTTTTTTTTAACTTTTTACTCCATTAAAGTATTTTTACGGGAATTTCGGAGGTGGGGACGTTTAGAACACCTTAAGAGGCATTACGACAGGGATTTAGAACAAAAAAGTTAGAGTCGTTTTTTTTAACAATTACTGATAAACATGATTTTTTCAATGGCAGCTACCTTATGCGCATGAGTGATTTTGATGAAAACCTTAATGGTAGATCCCTGTGCCATCACCAACCCGCACACTAAATTTGAACATAATAGATCAATTTGCTCGGGAGTTATGCTCACCACACCAACATAAATTTTTTTCTAGATTACTTTTTTGAAATTAGGATGTTCCAAAACGTGGAGAAATGCAAAAAAAAAAAAAAAAAAAAAAAAAAAAATTAAAAAAATAGATTTTTATTTTTTTTTATTTTTGACCTAATGCTATACTTTCACTACCCTTTATATACATATGGGTAATTGAAAGTAGGAAAAAGAGAAAAAAAAAGAAAAAAAAATGACTGCACACTGTTAGGAACTTTGTATGTATTACAATTCATATTCTGGTATGTTATTTGATTTTTTTTAATTTTTTTCTAATTCTTTTTAACCCTACATTCCAAAAACTTATTTCCAAGACACTACAAGAGTTAATTATTTAAAGCAAAACTTGTATTTTTACTATTCGTAATCAAGTGCATAAGTTGACCAAAATGAAATAGAATCTTTCAATGAATATACCTTTCATAAAATTTGAGATACATACTATTTACACCATGGAAAAATTTTGATACGAAGAGTAAGTACAATTTAGACAATGAAAATTATATGAAGAATACTACTTAAATAATTTGAAATGATTTATAAGAAAAAAAGATTTATTTGAAGAATACTGTTTAGACCATTGGAAAATGATATACGAAGAATATAATTTAAGACCATGGGAAAATTTAATAAGAATACTATTTTGATCATGTATGAAGAAGTAAAAAAATCAATCATTTTGTGCCATCTGATAGAAATGTGGTATTTCATTTGACCTTTTTTTTTTTTTTTTTTTTTTTAGAGATCAATTTCCAATGGTTTTATTAATACTTAAAGAAAGTTTTCTGTAGGTCAATTGATTTTTACTGGCTCTAAACTGTTTTAAAAAGCTTAAAAAAATCACTGCCTTCCCAATCAAATGCATCCTGATATAAATACGTCCGATAAATGATATATATACAAAACCGGGGGGGGGGGGGGGTAAGGAAAAAAGGGAAAAAAAATCACTTTACTGATGCAAAACCCATAAACACAAAGAGAAATGTCACTTTACTGATATCCTGATACAACACCAACCTAAATAAAAAACGAATCTCAGAAAATTTAGAGCTCCCCACGATTGTTCGATGGTCCCCTCACCCCCCCAGAAAATCGTTTGCACGCATTCTTTCTCATTTGGGATCTATACGCAGCTTCCCGCCTCCTAGGGACAAATTGAGAACGAGCCCCCTTCTTGTGAAATGTCCTTCGCCCCCTAAACAAAAAGCAAGGCTGGTATATAAAAGGGAAGACTGCCTCTTAATTTGATAGTGAATACGTCACAAGTAGTATTACATCTCAATATGACGTATAGTTATTTTGTGGGTACAGATAAGCCATTACCGTGACATATATCAGCAACTCGCATTGTGGAAATCCCTAACAGGGTGGCCACAAAATTCAGGAAAAAAAGTTCCCCGATAATTCCCTGATTTCCCTGACATATTTCTAAAAAATTGTCTGATTTTATTACAAACTTTTTTTTTAAATTTCCCCAATTTTCTAACGTTTTCCATATATCTAGACACCCTGGTTCAAATAGAACATGTATGCTAAAGAGATAATATGCAAATTTTAAAAAAAATACTTTTGCTGGTAATGAAAAGTTTAAATTATTCCGTAACATTGAACTTGTAATGGCTTACGACCACAAATTTCCGGGTAAATAGTGCCAAAAGTGCCTTAAACAATACAAAATTTCCTGGATTTTCATGAAATTTTAAAAAGTTCACTGACATTTCCCTGATTTTCAGGTTTTCCCGGTTCTGTGGCCATTCTGACTAAGCATGAAATATATTTTATTGAATTATTTTAGAAATGATTACATATAAATGTAAAGCTCAGGAAACAAAGTGCAATGGACGATGGCCACATTTTTTCTTTCTTTATTTTTTTATTCAATTCTATATGTTTCGAAAAGGCCATAAACAGAACAATTTCTGCTCATTTTGCTTTTTTTTCTTTTCTTTTTGAATTAGCAAATAAAGTTTGCTGGTTTATTTTAGCGAGAAATCGACTCATTCAGCTCAAAACTAATGTGACGTCACTTGTTCCGAATTTGGCTTGATACGCAGCAGCGGAAACCAGTTTAAAAATCGCGCCAACCGGCACGGTATATGGCAATGGATAATTCCCGCATTTTTTTTTTTTAAACGAGTGAAATTAGTTTATATTTATGAAGAATTTCTTTCTGTTTCCAAATATTTAAACAAAAGCTCTTTAAAGGAATTAGTTATTTAAATATTAAGAAAAGAAAATGCCTCAAAACCAGTCCGATCAAAACACACAACAAAATCTGTGACGTCAAGGATTCTTACTGTTTCTATGGTTATCGTGAGGTTTCTGCCAAATAGTTGGCGTTAAAATAGTTGGCGTTAAAATAGTTGGCGCTGGTAGACCATTGCTATATTACGTACAGGTTGGTACGATTTGCGAGAAACTTGCAAAACTGGTTTCCGCTGCCGCATTTCAAGGCAAGATGTTTGGGAAGCCTTGACGTCACGTTTAATTCGAGCCGAATGTGTCATTTTCTCACCAACGTGTAACAGGGAAGCTTTGATTGCAAATTTTTTTAAAAAAAGGAAAAGCGCATTGAGCACAAATTTTTCTGTTTATGACCTGTTCGAAACATTTAGAATTGAATAAACAAAAATAGAAAAAACATGCGGGAATTGTCCATTGTCTAAAAAACTCACACCTTGGTAGAAACCTCACAATAACCATAGAAACGGAAGGAAGTTTTGACGTCACAGATAAAATGTAGCGTTTTTATGAGACTGCAATCGGATGAGGTTTTCGGGCATTTTCTTTTTTTAAATATTTAAATAACTCATTTTTTTTTAAAGAATATTTGTTTGAATATTTGGAATCAGAAAGAAATTCTTCATAAATATAAACTAATTTCACTCGTTTTTAAAAAATGCGGGAATTGTCCATTATTACTTTACTTGTGAACCTGTGTAAAGGAAAGATTTTTTGGAAGTTCGGCAAAGTTAGATATTGTATTATATTACTGCGAGATATTAAATTCCTTAGGTTTCCTCAACGTGTTTGAATTGTGATAGTCTCTTTAATATAGCGCTGCCATCTAGTGAATGCAATCATAACTATCGACATATAAATTTTAATTGGGTAGTTATGATAGTATATGCACTTCAACAATCTTAGAAGTATAATTAAAATTAACGAAACAGTAACTGTTTTCCATACATATGTAATCAGCTAGGTTCAAATTCGACAAGCATTTGCTCAATTACAATATTAACATAATGTTGTACAACTCGGTTAAAATATAAATATATTTACATAGTTTTATAAAATTAAGGTAACTTTTTTTTTTTTTAAATACTATTTTTTTTTTTTTCTTCTTTCGCGTTAATTTTGTTCCAAACACGTTTTTAGTTCAATTTAATTCAAAATAGTTTTTATTGCATGCTAATATATCATACTTATTACTAGATGGAATCAGAATGGCAATGAATTAAAGATTTTGACGTCAAGTTCTTTTTAAAATAACGCTAAAACTTTACATTTTGTACACGGCAGATTTTAATTAAGTTATTCCCATTCACCAACATCAAATTGTAATGAAATGTAATTAAAAAAAAAATACAATAAATGTAAAGATAAAAACTATCTATTTAAAAATAATTATATATACATATGGGTACTTGCGTATTATTCTGTCCACCATTGGCAAAACAAAAAGTTCGCCAAACTGGTTATCTTAAGTCATTCGAAAAGTTCAATCAAAGCATACTGAGGCTTCGAAGTTGGTCTGTACCGAACCCGACCTCCAAGGAGGCAAAACGTATCGAACTCATCGATCAACAAAAAGTTCGCCAACTGTCGATGAGATAATATCCAAGTACTAAAATATATAACAATATATTAAATTTTAAATCAAAGGTACGGAAGTCTCGGACTATTTTCGATGGTACAGATATCAATTGTACAGAAACAGTACACAACCTACCAAAACTACCCACTATGTCTACAAGCCTTAGCTTGCAAGATAGAGAACTCCCCCCAACCCAATGCTTTTAGTTCCAAAGCTTTTTTTTCTATCTAGCAAAGAGGAGGCTCAACAAATCAGTAGGGATCAGGACCATAGAATAGTACGTTCGAAATTCTTTCATTTTTTTATTATTATTTTTTTATATAGGGGGGGGGGGGGGAAGAGAGATTTTCTCCAGAGTTCATTGTTGAGAAGAAGGTTTCGCACGCGGGGCTTGGAATGCGCTAGGGGGGTGGTAAAATTCAGTTTTGTCGTCATGGTTACGTCGGGGGTCGCTTTTTTTATTTTTTCTCCCCTTCTTCTTGCCGTGAATTTAATGGTATCTTTTGAGGGGGGGGGGGGGGGCAGAAGCGGTTTCGGAAGGAGGAAATCTCCATTAGGGAGGAATAAAAACGTCTCCGAGGCGATTCCCGTCTTCGATTTCGTTTCTGTTGTTTTGGGGGTATCATCTACATCGATGTGGCTGATGAATTATGCATGTGATCTCTTCCTCCCTTGCTTGCGGATTTCATAAACTGGATGCAATAATTTCTCGGGAGCATATCAAGCGAAGTCTCGTAAGCGGACTAGTGAATATGGTGGAGAGTGTCGGGATTAAACTTCTATTGTCGTTATAGACTGAGAGGCGACTGCAATTTTTGGACCTCATCATTCTGAATTTTGTATAGAAATTAGAGAAAAGTGAGTAGATTACGAATCCACTGGTCTGCCGTGGCAAAAATGGCCGAAACTGGCCGAAAATCGACTTTTAACAAGTTCAACTAAATCCAATTGCCAAATGAGCCATTACCTGCCAAATAATGAGCTTTTTTTTTATTTGGTAACCCTCACTCTTTAATTATCAATTAAGAAGGTTGCAGACGATTCAGATATCTGGCGACGATCTACTTGCATCTATTAAAAGGGAGCCAAGTTGGCAATAAACATTACGTCCCGGATGACGTAACTGATGTCGCTAATTTGGCTTACTTTGAAAAGATACACATTTTCCAAGCCAGAGATCAGAAATCGTTTGCGCTTTTTCTCATTGAAAATCAAAAGGCAGGGTTGCCAGACGAAAAAGTTTGTTCTCTTTTTGGTAAGTCATGACATATTTGGCAATCGGATTTTAGTTCAACTCATTCCAAGTCGATTTTTGATCAGTTTCGACCATTTTTGCCACGGCAGACCAGTGGATTCCTAATCTACTCACTTTTCTCCAATCTCTATAAAAAATTCAGAATGATGTTTGATGGGGTCCAAATATTGCAGTCGCCTCTCGGACTATTAGCGGCGTGGCATCTAAGACTCCCAAAGTGTTGTTTAGGAGCTTTCAACCTAGCCCAAATGTGCGGTGACTTCAAGAAGTCTAAGGAACTTTTAATATAACCCAATGTGAGGTAATATCATTTGGAGGAAGCTGCTAGCAATTGAGAACTTTTGATTTATGGGGGTCCGGCATTTTAAACTTTTTAAAAATATCAATTTTGAGTTTATTATTGTTTGATAAAATTTAAATTCTTCTCTTCAAAATGATACCTAATTTGTTACAATATCTTATTCAGAAGTATTGTTAATATATATTTTTTTTCTTTTATCCGTCTACTTACGTCACTTTAAAACACATTTTCTCAAAATGCATTTTTTTTTTCATCTTTAGATAAATTTTTCTTCAAAACTTCTAAAGGTAAAATTCTATTTTTTTAAATAACCATTTAAGGTACACCTAAGTATTTTGACAAAAGGAATAAGAAATATATATATATATATATATATATATTTTAATAAAAGTATTTTAAGTTGAAAATTTGTGAAAAAAATCATATTTATTTCAATTTGAAAATAAAAAAAAATAAAAAAAATGCGTTAAAGTACTGTTAAATATCTAAATAATATGTGACACAAATTTTATGCATATCAGACAGTTTGTTCTAGAGAAAAGTGTACCTAAACTCATGGGCTTCATTGGAGGTGCCGTACCCCCTTATTCAAATTACTTGTACTGTATAAGCAGCATCTGCAATGTAACCGACAGCTTTGTATCCTAGTTCAACACTTTTAAGTGTTGCCTTTGCGTCGAGTTCTGATTCGGCACACTAAATGTCGATTTCTGTAACAATAGTTACGAGTTCGTTTGAGTTAAAATTTATGGATTCAAGTTTATTATATTCTAACTAAACTCTCACTGGTTTGTTTCGTCATAGAGTTAGTTGTTTGGTTGTGATTCGCGATTATAGACTGTAATCCTGGCCTTTTGTGAAATAGTTAATTTACAGGTGCTGGAGGCGGTCCCGTCTAGATTAGTGCTGACCTAATTTCCACGCCAACCTGATGGCTGTGGGGTTAGTGCTCTGACCTCGCATGCTAAAGGTGCCGGGATCGAATCCTGGGTTAGGCATGAATGTTGGTGGAATCCACGTTAAGCTGTAGGTTCCGTCCTAGTTAGCCGTTAATGTGCACAAAAATAAGTCGTTGAGCGTACAAACAAACCAAACCTAATTTCTATCCATACAGAGGGGTGGAGGAGGGGAGGGAAGGAGTGTTCTCATTTAGAGTGGTTGTAAAATCAAAGTTGGCGGCATGTACTGCAGATTTTCATGTGCAGGATCTACACTGCACCTGAACATTGTTTGGGCAGAGTCTGGAATAGTGCGAGAAGTCTTATTGAATCTGAGTTACCATTAGTAGAAAACACGGGACATCTGCCAGGACAGGACAACGCGAGACAATTTGTCACAATCACCGCCGTGTCTAAACAGAGTGCCAAGCGGAAATTCGACCCACAGACCTCTCGCATACTAGGCAAGTATCTTGCATCTAATCTGTGAACCGGACTACAAAATACAACGGACAGATCACTAATATCACCAAAGCTTTTCTGATCGATTTCCCTAAGGTTTTCAATGATTCCCTTTTATAGTTCCGAAGATATAGTTGGTTGGTTGAATTTTCCTTGCGCAAGGGCAACACTAGGGCCAAACTGCTCCGAAGATAAAGAAAATAGAAAACATTTACTTTAAAAAAAGTAGCAACAACACCGCAGGTGCTGGAATGCTCAGGTCTCAAATGTAAAACCTAACTGTTAACCATTTGTTGTTCCGTTGCAAAATTTTGAAAAATATTCAGGTTTTTTTTAGAAATTAAAAGTTTTATGAAATATGATTGATTTCTAGGTTCTGTTACTAATCTGTCCCCAGCTGGATTTCCCCACCACTCAACAATTTTGTTTAAAAATGAACTTCACATGTTTGCTGTTTTTTATAGTGGCCAGTTTTGTGGATTGCAAAGCAGTTGTATGTATTGTGTATGCATGAATGTACGTATTGTTACGAATTTCTGTATATTTGTAAATATTTCGTAGCATTAATTATGTAAAAAGATAAATTCATGTACATTTCTCATAAGGCAGTGCAATAGTTTGTTTTCCTGCAATGAGTCTCTCGATGCTTGATAACGAATTTTACAGAGATAACGCTGGGAAGCGAGTTTTACAAGGAGCAGGGCATTTAACATTATCGTAATGGCAATCTCGCGAAATTGACGAGATAGAGCTAAGTTGGCGATGGTCTTGGCGACTAATTTTTGTCGCCAAATTTGGCGAGAAATCGCCAAATGTCGCCAAACTTGGTGACCATTTTGCGACATTTTCGGTTCCCATGTACATGTACAGGACTTTTCGACTACGATCTGGAAAGTTCTCCAAATATCTACCTCTAGAAGTTTCAAGAAGGTTCGACTCCTATATAAGGCCGGCCGAGAGTAGAGTCAGTTGAGTCCGTTAGTTGACTGGAATTACTGACTGAGTGGAGTTACTGACTTGGTTGTCTTGTCAGCGAGCATTCAGAGAGTTCCGAAAGCAAACTTTATTGCATTGTCTTTTGCGGCGATTTAGCAGTTGTGTGTCAAGTTTAACTGCTATTTGTGCTCTATTGTTGTGTATAGAGCTATATTGAGTCTACTAGAGCGAGAAGTTCTGGAGTTGTAATGGAATCTGTGAAGAGTTATATTATTAGAATAAATTTCTGCAAGTTTTGATCTGCTTTGGCTTCAAGTCTTTCGAATCTATCCACGCAACAGTATTGTATGAACATCCAAAAATGTGAGAACAAATAATCAAACTTTGAAATACTTCTGGTTGAAGTTCTTATTGAACTTTAAGTAATCCTAAAGCTTATCGATAGCTTCTAATATGGAAAACGTCAGGGGAAATTATAGGTTAGGTGTAATGAATTGCAAATTAACTTCCCATCTTATTTTCGCCGACCAAACGGTATAGTGGTTAGCGTGCTGGCTTCTAGACCGCGAGGTTGCGGGTTCGAGTCCCGCGTAGGCATGGGTGTTTGTAAATGTATGTTGGCTTGTCTAATGACGAAAGTTTCGGCGCATTATAGCCCTCGTGTTGCTGACGGCGCCAGATAATCTGAATACAACCAACCCATCTTATTTTCCGGTATTTCGGTTCGTAGATTCCAGTTGAATAGGGTATTTGACAAATTTTCAAAATATGTTTTAAATAAAAGGTATGCGCAAAATAAAAGACACGTATTTTTTCTTTTTTCAAAATAATGCCGCAAAACACTAAAAATTGCATTTTAAAATGCAAGTAGAAGCCCCGCCCCTAAAACGCTGCTCAAAAACCCATCTGTCTGTGTGACGTCAATCTTGCATAAACAACATCGCAATCGCGAGTGAGTTTCGAAATGTGTTTTTCTTTTGATTTCGTTCCAAGAAATGTCTCCCCGGTATCGGTATTATGCAGTACCCCACTGTACAAGTACTTCAATTAAAACTCCAGAAAAGTTATGTACACATGTGCCCAGGAAAGCAGACATACAAAAAAAGTGGTTAAATCTTGCAAGAAGATAATCAACTTAGTTTTCACCACAGACTACGATTCACTTCTGTGAAGATCATTTTGATGCAAGTAATACTTTATTTAATTATTTTAAATGTTTTAACTACACAATATTAAGTTTAAATACTAATGCACTATTGAAATATTGATTTTTTTTTTTTTTTGTAAATTTGAAACCAAAATATTTGTTTTGTTTACATAAATTGTTTTGAAAAAAACATTTTTTGTCTGTCATATTAACCTTTAATTACTGTATGCGGTCTGACAGACCGCGAGTCATTTTTTGTAGAATGCTTCCAACCCCCTAAAATATTTAATCTTTGACTTTAAATTAATTTTTCCAATTCTTTGTTACTGAAATTTTAAATTGATCTTCACCAAATTTTTTAGAGCAGTATGAACCACGTGTTGCCCTTGCGCCAAAAAAGATCAAACCACCCAATCACAGCAGTTAACCCTTTATTTACTAATTTTTTTATAATTTGTACTAACTCTTTTAAATATTTAATGTTTCCAAAAAGAAGCAATCTTGTGCTGTCATTCAATAGGTGAAGAACAAACTTTATAGAAGTGGACTTCAAAGTCATTATGGGTTTCAAAGCATTTAAATCAGTACAGTACCATGAGAAATGCAGTACAATGACTGGACTTATAAGTACCATCAGTAGATAAAGAGTTAAATGTTAAAGGATTTTGTTTATGATAATCTTGTGTTTCTATTCACCTCAATGCATTATTACTTGTCTTTTTCACCTTTTTGTCTTTTTTAAATAATATCAGCTATAAATTATAACGAGTGTTCCGTTTCATCCCTTTCTGTGGGGAGAATCGGAACAACATGAAAAAAATCAAAATCAATGTAAGTCACGTTTTTTCCAACATTTTTGGGTTTGAACATTATAGAAGAAGGTAAGACCCACGTTCCTAAATCAAAAATATGTTCGTTAACGATATTATTACACTCTATTTTTACTTTGAAAGTTGAAAATTGTTCCTTTTCACTCCGTTTTAACAGTACTTAGCAAGTTATATTAATTGCTATTTTTTTTTTTTTATCTTAATGTTTTTATGATTATTATAACTGTAAAAGTGTTATTGTTGCTTTTCTAATTATAAGAACTGTGAGAATTGTTGATACTTACACAAAAGTTTTAACATTTCTAAACTCTGCAGAATAAAATTCTGAGCTTGACTTGAAAAAGAACCCCACCAACAAAACATCTATTTTGGGTAAATTCAAAATGTGTACCTTTACAAAACCGTCTTCCACTGTTTCAATAACACTTCTTTAAATAAATATTTCCTAAAAGTTAAATTCAATAGTCATAATTTATCATATAGTAGGAAAAGAGATGAACCAAGCTTTAAAATAAACGTATGAAGCTGTTTGCTTACAAATGTGGTCAACATTGACATCACACTCTGGGAGGAGCTTATCCGAGCGTTTCTGATCACGTGACGAGGCGCTCAGAAAAGCAATTTTTAAAATTTGATTTATAAAAATTTGAGCAATTATTTCGAGTTAAAACTGCTTGCATTATTATTATTTCGTTAAATACTATAAATATGCCGCATTTGGTAATTATTTGTTGATGGTGTCAAATACCCTATTTCGATATGGAAACTTATTTCAAGCTGGATTTTTCAATTCGCACTTCTCATGTGTCTATAACAATTGAAGTTGTATTTGGGAATACTGCAAAATATTTGTTACCATAATTGGTTTTGTTGTAAGTGCGGTTATTGGATGAGAAGAGCTTAGGAGACAATTCAGAAACCTTAGGATAAATTGTATTAAGGAGTAAGGTCCAAATAAGACTGGACGCCATGATGTATGCTAACAGGCGAGATTTACAGTTACATTTTCAGTAAGTTTAATATTACAGTTTAGACCGATGGTGTAAGAATATTTTCTAATATATTCTATTTGCAAAAGCTCTTATTATAGTATAACAATTCATAACGCATTATCGAAAATGAAAGTGAATATTCAATACTTAAAAATAGCCTTTTCAGCAGGCTCAATATTAAATATTACAGTCTGCGGCGGAGAAATAATATTTTCAAATATTTTCTGCACATAAAAGCTCTTATTGTAGTATAACAATTGTTAATGCATTATTCAAAATTAAAATTCAATGCTTAAAATAGGCACTATGTTTAAACTAACAGCCTTAAGGGGACTGTTGAGGCAAAAATTTCAAAAATTTCTATTTTTATATTATAATGGAAATATATAGCCTTCAATTCTAGCTTTCAGTACATACCTTACTTTTGCTGATCCGAGAAGAACTAAGAATATTATTTGAGTTTTTGTAAGCGCGTATATCAGAAATCGTATGTATTTCAACTTCTTAAATTGCATTTTTCTCTTCATGTGTATTTTAAGATTTTTAGGGTATTCGATTTGTTCCTTGCGATTCAAAAGTTGATGTATTTTTTTTTAATTTGGAGATATTGTTTACTATACTATTTTGAACACAATTGTGCATGGATTTTGGAATCTGGTATTTTTTTTATTGTTTTACAGTAATTTTCGTAATGCTTCTATTTAAAAAGTTTACATTTTTTGCCGTTGTACGAATGTTTTACTTTTAAATAATTAACTAATGAGTCAAATTCAAAATCCATGCACAATTATGTCAATATATATTCGATTAGCTTGTACAAAAAAATTGAGACAGATTGCAAAAAATTTGAATCGCAAGGAGCGTTTTTAAAATTACGGAAAAAACGCTAAATTTTTCAATAAAAATTTAATTTCTTGAAAAAAAATCAATATAAATTTTTGAAATTTTAGGTTGTGTTTCATCTAATTGCTATTGAACTGCACAAAAAATTTCATGAATTTTAGACAAAAATTGAAGAATTTTTATTTTTGACTTAACAGTCCCCTTAACTAGTTTATATAAAAATATCACTGTTCTTTTTTTAAATAACAAAATCCAACACGAAAGTTGAAAAACCGTCAACAGCCAGTGATAGAGCGTGCCTTATTACAAACAAATAACAAATTTAAAAAGCCAAAAACGCCATTTTATCTGTAGACAACAGCGTTCCGAAAGTAAAAAGAATCAAAAAGTGTGATTTAAAAACATGTTTTTTTCTTACTTTTTTTTTTTTATTTGATGCAGCGAAACATCCACTGTAACTAACCGCTTGGAAATTTGGCGCTGTTTTCGCGCTATTGATCTCGCCTCAAAGACACAACGAATTCTCTTTTTTTTCCCGAGAGCGTTATTTTGCTTTCGAATTTTGGCAACGGAAAGTAGAAGTCGAGAGGTGAAAATGGCTTCTGAATGGAATTTTTATTGGTGTCTGCATCGTGATCGCTCGTCTGAAAATATCAATAGAATTTTATTGATGTTGCACTGAAGTATTTGAACTCTCCCAACTGAAGTATTTGTGTTCCGTACTTCTACGTAGAATTTATTTAAACCTAGTAAATTGGCTGAAGGTAAAAACGTATAAGTAATCGAAAATATTCCAGACAAGCAAAAAAATATGTCTAGACACCAAAATTTGCCTTATGGAAAAGCTATTTTTGGTAAGTTATGTTAGGTATATTCACTCGTAAGAGATGAAACATGGCTATACTGCCTCGGAACAATCAAGATTTGTTTCAAAGAGGATGGCATTTCAAAAGCAATTTTTATAAATTGGTGTCGTAGGGAAGTGTTACCTTTTATGGAATAAAACATGCAATTGTAAAACTAGATTATTATCAGGTTACATTCAAATATATTTTATTCCATAAAAGTTTTCTTTCATATTGTACAGGTTATGTTATCTATAATAATAAAACAATCAGCGTGTCTGTCTGTGGATCTATAGAAACCTACTTAAAAATGGAGTAGAGCTCTGAAATTTTCAACATAAGAAGTTTTAGCTTTCTAATTTTAGGTATGTCAAACATAATGTTAAAATTTTAATTAGTTATTTTTTAATTAATTTAGTTAATTAATTAAAAAAAAAATTAAAAAACGACTTCTAATAGAGCTACAGTTCTGAAATTTTCAACATAAGTAGTTTAGGCCTTCTAATTGTTCTTTTGAAAAACAGAATTTTACATTTGTTGTTGGTTCTTTTTTAATTAATTAATAAATATTTTACAAACGATTTCTAATAGGGCTACAGCTCTGAAAATTTCAATAAACACCAGGTAAAATTTCGTGGCGAACCACGGGTATTCAGCTAGTATTCAAATAAAGCAGTTACGTGAATACTAAAAACAAATGTGACATTTTTTTACAAAATCAATTTATATTTGATTAAAATGGATTAAGAATGTTATTATGTGTGGATGATAGACGGTCTAATATTAGCTGTGTAACAATAATAGATAGAGCATTCCAATCGTTTTACAAGTGGTGGGGGTACAAAATTCAGGAAAAAAGGTTCCCTTGCGGATATTTACAAAATTATGATTTTACGGAAATTTTTTTTCACATTTCCTCAATTTTTCCAGATGTGTAGATTAAATAGAACATTTATGCCAAAGAAATAATAAGCCAATTTTTTAAAAATAGCTTTAGCAGTAAAGAAAATTTTAAATTGTACCGTAACATGAAACTTCTAACGTTTACAAAATTCACCGCGAAAATGGCGTCAAAATATGGATGAACGGGGAAACGTACATTCAAAACAATAGAAAAATTCCCTAATTTTCGCAAATTTTAAAAAAATTCCCTGATATTTCCCTGATTTTTTACAGAATCAGAAAGCTCCCTGACATTTCCCTGATTTCTAGGTTCTGTAACCACTATGTTTTATCAAAACAATACATCTAAAACGGTTACTTTTGTCACCAAACTTGGCGAGAAATCACCAAATGTCGCCAAACTTGGTGACCATTTGGCGACATTTTCGATCCCCATGTACATGTATAGGACTTTTCGACTACGATCTGGAAAGTTCTCCAAATATCTACCTCTAGAAGATTCACCTGTCCCATATAAGGCTGACCAAGAGAGCGGGGGAGTTAGTTGATTTTGAGTCACTGAATTAGCTGACTGGAATTACTGAGTTGAGATACTGAGTCTCAGTGAGCATTCAGAGTAGTTCTAAAGCGAACTGTATGGCATTGTCTTTTGCAGCGATTTGAGCAGTTGTGTTGTCAAGTTTTTAACTGCTGTTTTGTGCTCTATTGTTAAGAAAAGAGCTGTATTGTGTCTACTAGAACGAGAAGTTCTGGAGTTGTAAGAGAATCTGTAAAGAGTGATATTGGAATAAATATCTGCAAGTTTCGATCTGCTTTGGCTTCAAATCTTTCGAACCCTACCAACGCAACAATATTATAACATTTCATTATTTAACACTAAAAATAAACGCTATAAATATTACATAAAAAAAAAAATGCATATTAGCTTGAATTTAATCATACCTTCCTCCCCAAAATAATATCACCAGATTTTTTTTTTTTTAATCCAACTTAATGCTATAGAATCTACCGTTATAATGACAGCTTTTACGGAACAAACCATACAAAAACTTTCATCTAAATCACTATAAAACAACAGCAAAAACAAAAGTAAAATCCCCCCCAAAACATACGAACACGATAAGAATTTTCGCGTTATTAACCCCCCTCCCCCTTCCTACTCCCCACGTCATTACACTCCGCCCCTAGGACACCGTTATGGTCGAAGGTAACAACCGCCACCGCGACATTTACATTAAACCGCATTCCTTGACTGAAGCGGCAATGCAAATTAACCGCAAGTTTCTATTAAATTAACGGCAACACTAATAATGAATATTTAATCTTAGAGATGGAAGGGGGGGTTCTCCCTTTGGAACATCAGAGGGCTGGTCGTGGAATGTCTAGCCCCTCCCACTCCACTAGCTAATGACGTACGATCACCTATCAAGGTAAAATTATTATCACCTGTAATTAATAACTTTGGTAGTTTTAACTAGATCGCCAATTTAGATCAATTCGCGCCGATTCATATATATTGGAGTGTTAACATGCAGTTTCAATTTATTGGAAAAGATGTAGAACTGTTTCTTCGCGTTAATTTATAAGTTGTATATGTTATATCTAATATGATTAATTTGGATATTAAACGTAATAAATGGTTATTATGCATATTATTATTATGTACAATAAATAGCCAATTATTGTAATAACCACTTATGTTGTTGTTGTTGTTTCTTATTCCACTTGATCTAGAACAAGTCTAGACCAAGTCCAAGAGACAGTACGCCCAAAGAAAGTCTCGAACCAGCGCAGGGTTTTTAAAGAGATCGCTCTTCTCCAAATCCAAACAGGAAAGCAGATGGTCCGGTGAAGCTTGATGGGAAACACACTTGAGGCACACAGCCTTTGTCCCTGAACATATGCAAGTGTGCGAGTATGTCCGGTGATGAATCTGGTGATGGTTGTTTGTAATTTCCTGTCGCCCTTCAGCTCCAGGGCAGCCCCAGGACGTTTTTGTTCATACCAGTCATGAGTTGGTGGAATCCTCCATATCTTGCTGTTGTTGGCTCTGACCTTCGAGAAAATTTCCCTAAACTTAAGATGACCACAATTTTCGGATGTTACAGCAGAGCCCTCCTTAGCCAATTCATCGGCTAAGTCATTGAAGAAGAGGTCTACATGGGAGGGTATCCACTGCAGATGAATGACATTATGTTCCACTTATGTATTATATCCATATTAATCATATTAGCTATAGCATAAATACACATTTGCCAGATCTCTTTATTATTGTCTGTATATTTTTTTTGTCAGTAAAATAATACTTGTATTACAGGGTTTCTGCCAAAATAAAATGCCCCAAATCCATGACTGTTCAAGACTGAAGCAAATAATTTTCCATGACTCAAGAAATCCAATCACACAAAATAACAGGAAAAAATAATATTATTAATATATTTGAATTTTACTAACACGATCATAGCAAGTAAATCAATGTAACATAAGATGATTTTTATAAAGTTTAATTTTAAATTAAGTAAAAAAAAAAAATCCTTGTTTCAGTAACTTCCGAATCAGAAGAAAAAGGGAAAAATAATTTTCCCTTCTTTGATATTTCAGTGTTAAAAAAAGTTAATCAATCTTTAATAATAAAGAAATATTTGAAGAAAGAATTAGTCAATAATAATAAATTATATAATCAAAAATCAAATGTTTTGATAACAACATGGGCGCGGTTTTTATTTGTGACCGTTGTTTCCGTCAAAATGTAGATAAAAACGTAGATGAATTTCGATTAGCTGAATAGCGATCATGGCATTTATGACGTCTCAGTTACATGATTTTACTTAAATTGTTTAGGAATCCATAAAATTCACTGTATTTCCATGACTTATGGTCATTTTCTTGTTCAAAATCATGACAATCATGACTTTCCATGATGAAATTTACCCAATGTCCAAATTCATGACTTTTCTTGACTTTCCATATGCACGGAAACCCTGTGTATACTATCACCAATGCTCAAATGCTTGAAACTTGATCGAGAGCAGGAGAAGAAAAAAAAAGAAAAAAAGGGGGGGGGGGGGAGGCTTTATAAATTAGAATTTGAGTTTTAAAAGAAAGAACATTTCGGGTTACTTCTCCAAAGAAAATCTATGGTAACTTTTAAAATCTTTTACTAGAGGACAAAAGTTTTTTCTTAAAATAGTTGTCTCCATACGCAACGATCTACATGAATACAAACAGATTAAGCACCGATCAAATATTTACAACCTGATAAACATATCGACTACAAATGCATTATCAAAAATCATTAAAAATGCAATTTTCACTTTTCAAAGTAACTCGCCCATATAAAATAAAACATTCCAAATTCGAAAATTGTAAGTGCTATCAGTCCAAAACAACAATTGTCAAGCCAGTGATCACAGAAGTACTTTTTAAAGCAACAAATACGTTGCCATGACTGCTCATGTACATTACACTGGAAATATTATTTAAGAACAATATTGACTAAGTTAGAAATGTCATTAGATTCCAATAACATTGAGGTCTCTGGAACCTCGATCACAACTACTGGAATTATTGACAATATGAATAGTAAATGATTGCAAAACATGTCTTCATAAGTTAAAAATTAAACTCAACATACTGTCAGATAAATAAAGATCTGTTCAATGTACCACCCAGCACCCCCCCCCCCCCAAAGAAATAAATTTTTAATAATTATTAAGTGGTATGAGTGTGGTATCATCAGGTGCCAGTGGTGCATTGGAAACTGGTAGTGCATGTTAGATTAAAACATAGTACATAGTGTTACGAATTTTTGTATATTTCTAAATATTTCGTAGTGTTAATTTTGTAAATAGGAACATTTATGTACATTTCGCATAAGGCAGTGCAATAGTTCGTCTTAAGTTCGTTTTCCTGCAATAAGTCTCTTGATGCTTGATAACGAGTTTTACAGAGATAACGCTGGGAAGCGAGTTTTACAAGGAGCAGGGCATTTAACATTATGGTAATGGCAATCTCGCCAATTTGGCGAGATAGAGCCAAGTTGGCGACGGATTTGGCGACTAATTTTTGTCGCAAAATTTGGCGACCATTTGGCGACATTTTCGGTCCCCATGTACATGTATAGGACTTTTCGACTACGATCTGGAAAGTTCTCCAAATGTCTATCTCTGGAAGATTCACGAAGGTATTGACTCCTATATAAGACCGGCCGTGAGTGGAGTTGGTTGATTAGTCAGTTAGTTGACTGAAATTACTGAGTTAGTTGAGATACTGACTGAGTGGAGTTACTGACTTGGTTGTCTGTCAGCGAGCATTCAGAGAGTTCCGAAAGCGAACTGTATTGCATTGTCTTTTGCGGCGATTTAGCAGTTGTGTGTCAAGTTTAACTGCTGTTTTGTGCTCTATTGTTGTGAAAAGAGCTGTATTGAGTCTACTAGAACGAGAAGTTCTGGAGTTGTAAAGGAATCTGTGAAGAGTTATATTGGAATAAATTTCTGCAAGTTTTGATCTGCTTAGGCTTCAAATCTTTCGAACCCATCAACGCAACAATAGTTTAGGGCTTTTGAACCTTTCAAGTTTTAAACATTGTTATTCATTGGACAACAAGGAGTATTGATCCACGATAAAAAAAATTCCCATTAGCAGTGCACGTGTTGATCGTACGTTTGGTGACTTCTTTGTTTTCTACAGACACTTTTCTTCCTTTGTAAATTTTTTATCAACCATAAAAAAAATAACTCAAATTGCAATTGAAAAAACTCACTAAACGTTTATAAATTCCTAAAAATAATTAAATTACTTAATGTATCTCCAGTACTTTTAAAGTAATTGTAACAATAATAGTAACCTTATAATGTGATTTACGAGCGTCAATCCCATGGCAATTTTTAAATTGATTTTTAGTTTAAAAGTTTAAAGAAATGTTTTAAAAAAAATATATAAGGAATCAAAATTCACAAAATGACCGCCTAGATAGCTGCTTATTAACATTTTCTATCCACCCCCCCCCCCCTCCCCCTCCACACACACTTTTTTGAAACATCTAATTTTTATTTATAAAAAAAAAATTCCCGATTTAAAAATTTTCCCCTATACAAGAATGGGTTGCGACTCGCAATTTGGGAAACGCCACCCAAAGGTTTTATAAACACCTTCAAACTCAATATGACACCTCAATCTATGGACAACACCATGAACAAAGCAACCCTAAAGAGTTAATTTAAACCAAACCCCAAAACGGAAATCTCTTTTCCTGTTATATTTTCCACATCAAACGGCATGAAATGCAGCTTCAGAAAATAAACTCGCAGTACCTTAAGTCCGGTGATAAATTCTACACGAAAACAACACGAATTCCTCCCCTCCCAGGAAACAGAATAACTGTATTTCATGCTAATAAGCTCGACGCAAAAGTCCCTTCTACGTTAAGCACACAAAATAATTATGAATTATAACGCCGCTGCTGGAAGGGTTTTTCTTCCCAGGATTTGGTCGTTGAATAACAATAGAAGGGCATAAATTGTGCTGCTTATGAGCTGCTTAAAGTGGGAAAGGAGGGGGGGGGGGGGATTGGTGATATTATGAAGGTTGTGATATTATGAAGGGATATCGAGATCTAATGTACGAGTACTTAGGAATTGAACTGGAAATGCATTGTTCGGAAATATCTCAGGAAATGGATACACAAAAAAAGAGAGAGAGAGAGAACAAACGTTTTATGACAGTGGATAACAAAGACGTTGATTGATGTTTAAAGGGTTTTTATTGTTTGGAAAACAGTTTTCGTTACATCCAATAAATACTGTTACGAATTTTTCCGCTGAGGCAATGATGGTACAGTTTTCACGGTATAAAAATATTTATTCTCTCTTCAGAAAACTCACAAAATTTATTCACAGGCAACAGTTTAATTACTCTCAAGCTTCAACACAAGCTTCAACAAAAATAACTTCGAATTCAGCGATTATACAAGCTCACTCCAATAGGTAAACAAAGCGATCAGCTTTCAACGAAATCCGAAGTCAATCTGAAAACTTTCCCGTTCTCCAGTCTTTTATATACAAGCGCGTGAGACATTCTCGAAATTTCCAGCCAATTCATCGGAACAGAAATATCTCGAAACTTCTCGATTACTTTAGGTGTTGCCACCTTTTTCTAACTTGTATAATCGCTATTAATTACTAAATAAAATTGGATAAAAATAAATTACAATAGAATTTTGAAATAATACGTCACTATTTACACTATATACAGACAATTTGTGCAACAATACCATTTTTGGTGTAGTAGAAAAAAATGGTCGGCACAGTTTCCTTCATCTAATTTGTTCGATATAATGTTTACTTTTGAAAATCGAACAATTAAGAAAGTATCAGAAAATCAAACGATTTTTTTGTTTTTGTTTTTTTGTATTGATTTATCGAATATAGCCTCTTAAATTGATATATATATATGATTGATTTTATTCTCTATTGCAAGTTTAAAAGGTTATTAGTTATAGTTTTTACCAATATAAAAATTCTTATGTACAGGGATGAGAGTTGTCAGAGAGCAAAAAGGAGGAAATCCAAAAATTCGTTAAAAATGCTCGAGGAAGGAATACACAAAAATTCAACAAAAAAAGTAGGCAGGAAGGATGATTCAATAATTTTAAAGATACAATGAAATTTCTCATGCTATATAATAATTACATTTCAAATTTTAGGAGTTAGTGAAGTAATCTGGGAGGAAAGGGGAGCCAAGAGGGTTGTTTGGTTGTTTTCAGATTATCTGGCGCCGTCAGCAACACGAGGGCTATAATGCGCCGAAACATTCGTCATTAGACAATCCAACATACATTTACAAACACCCATGCCTAACACGGGACTCGAACCCGCAACCTCGCGGTCCAGAAGCTAGCACGCTAACCACTATACCGTTTGGTCGGCAGGAGCCAAGAGGGAAAATCTTTTCTTTAGACATGAGGAAAAGTATACTTTTTGCAGGAAAAACTGATTCAGATCAGAAAAATGCGGATCCTCAAAACAGGGACAAAGAGAAGGAAAATATTACATAAAAAAAGGAGGAAATCCTACAAAAGGAGGAAAACTGTCATCCCTGTATTTAATACAGGAACTACAAGATTTAGCCTAGTAGAAATTGCTACATTGTATCTGGATTTATCTAGAAGGTTGTGCAAAGTGGATAACCTTTAAAAGCTTACGTCAAGATAAATGAGGGTAGAGTTTATAAATGTGTTTTTGATTGAGGTTATCTAATAAATAGGGCATTAGTTTTTCTAACAGTAAAAAACTAGTGTTTTCGCTGCTGTTGAGTCGCTGATGACTGAAGCTCTGGTGAGGGATTGTTTCAGAATTACATCTGTTGTGTTAAGAATTGTAGAACGCTTGGAGCAGGATAAAGAAGTTCTTTACAAAATCTTATGCCATCAGTCCCTTTTTAAAAAACTATATAAGACTATATACACTTTATGGAATATTATTTTATGTTGCGCCACATACAGAATTTGAGTGACCTTAGAAATCAAGTTACTATTACAAGCCCCTCAAATTTGATAGAAAGCATTTTCATTGGCATCGAATCTATCCGCCAAGTTTCAGATCGTTTCGATGACGGTAAGTGTGTTAATTAATCATCCGAAAGAATAGACAATAATAGCGTGTGTAAAAGCAGCCTTTTAGTGGTCGTGACAGCCCCCAACGTTTAACAGAATGCATTCTCATAGACAGCAACTATATCTGTCAAATTTCAGCTCGATTCGACGGCAAGTGGGTTAATTAGCTCTTCGCAAACACACAAAATCGAAGCGAATAATATAATCTATATATATAATTCTCTTGCGTGACGCCCAAATTCGGCTGTATTTCTGTGAGCAGAATGGCAACGTCTTCAAACAACTAATCACAAATCTTCTAAATGTGCTTAAATACACGAGTTTCCAAATTCAGCCATCCAGCCAATCACAATATATCTTTTGAAATTTGACTTCTGGCAGTAGCCATCAACTTGAATTCGCTATATTTTGTTTTCTTATTACTGATACAAATTATTGCCTATTTAAACCGTATTGATTTAATATTTACGTTGATGCCAGAATAAATAGATGCAAGATGTGTACATTTCTTTTGGATTAAAATTCTATATAAACCAGGTATTTCCGAAAAATTGTCGGCTAAAATTCCAAGTCGGGTACGAATTCTGCGCCAAGAATTACGCCAACAAATGTCAGCCGACGCCCTTTTTTTTAATAACAAGTGAACTGCCTATAGTTGCCATAATTTGCCGCGGTTTTATGTAAACAATTCTGGGCGCAGAATCCGTACCGTACTTCAAAGTTTTGGTTGGTTGTTTTCAGATTATCCGTCAGCAACACGAGGGCGCCCCGAGACATTCGTCATTAGACAAGCCAACATACATTTACAAACACCCATGCCTAACACGGGACTCGAACCCGCAACCTCGCGGTCTAGAAGCTAGCACGCTAAACACTATACCATTTGGTCGGCACTTCAAAGTTTTATTCATATTTATATGTGAACGTTTTCCGTATATATATATACCGATAAAAACTGAGCACGGAATTTCCAATAAGAATATTACGGTTTCTATGCTGAAAATTCACAGTAGATTGAATAAAAATTTCAACATTCCGCATAAACCACAATTTTTCAATTTCATGGCACAATATCACTCTTCAAGGTTTTTATTGATTATGCAACTGAAATAGCTTTTTGCTAGGGCATATTTTAAATGCCTCACTTTGAAGCGAGCGAAGCGTACCAAAGGGAATTACGTAGCAATCCCGGGGGTTGGCGAGCGTTAGCGAGCAGGGGGCTGATCCCCCTAGTATTACATATTTCAGCGTTCCCACTCAAATCACAGAATGAAAATCAATGACTTTTCAATGACTTTTAAGGACCTAATTAATGTTTTTAAGGACCTTTGAAAATTTGTTTTCAGGCATTATGTCGATATATAAATTTTTAATAAAGTATATTCTACCAAAAGAGTTACAAATTGGTGGATGCATAATACAAGTACGTCGGAAAATTCCGATACGGTGCAGATAAGTGGCGGTCACGCAGAAATAGCAAGTCCGACTTGAAATTTTTATAAATTTTGCAGTTGGACAACATCTGCAAAAATTAAGGACTCTTAAGGACCTCTATAAGCATTTTCAAGGACTTTTAAGCACCTCTAAGCATTTTCAAGCACTTTCAAGGCCTTGAAAACAAGTTCAAAAATATTAAGCACTTTTAATGACTTTCAATGACCGTGGGAACCCTGTATTTAATAAAAAATAACATAATATCCTAACTTTCGATTCAATTCAATATCTCCTCACACCAATCTTTTCCAAATAAAGTCTAGAAGATCAATACCACCATCTTAAATCTTGACCCTCCTCGCTTAGTGGTCAAGGAGGGGGAAGATAGCGAATTACCATTCAGCGGCGTAGCACAAGCCACCGCCACTCTCGGATATCGCCCGCCTTTCCATACAGCCGTGTCACCGCATATTTGTCAAACGTAATTACCATTATTTGTCGCCGAGAATTATGGGACGATCCTCTACCAACACACCAAGGCACGTCGTTAGCTAATGCGGGATGTTGGTTTTAGGTTCCCTTTGGGGGAGGGGGGGGGGTGTTCAATTCAAAAGAGAGGGGGGCGAGGAGTGTTTGAATTTATTGAAGCGATAACAATGCTGACTGCAAGTGATATCTTGCGAATTTAATATGCATGTCTTAATCATATGAACATGGGGGAATTTAAATAAAGGTTTCCATTTCGGGGGGTATTAGAACTGGGAGTTTTATTGTAATATTTATGCAGATGATGTTGTGTTTTGTTCGTGTTGAGGAGCATTTTGATTGCGAGTTTGGAAATTGATTTGTGTACCGTGAATGCTGTTTATGCAAAGTATTTAAAGTTGCAGTATAGGTTGTGGTGTAGCTTAATGTGCGCAAAATAACTTAATGTAGGATAGGTTATGTGGATTGAAATGTTAAAAACGTTACCCGAACGCATTTGCTAACTATATGTTATGAGAGGCAATGCTGGCTCGTGTGAAAGGGACATTTAAAAGTATTTTATGGTATGGTTGTGTATATAGCATCCCCGATTGAGGTAGGTATAGTATGAGGATTATAGTTCTCTTGTACAATTAATTAACGGAATAATAGAAAAATGAATATAAAAGCTTTTAAATAAATTATATTTTAGAATATTCATATCAGCTAGTAACATTGTTCTCAAAAACTTAACATTAATGTCCACAGCGCCCCCTGGCATCTTCTCAGTTGAAATACGGAACGATCAGACCGTGCGATGTGAGTGTGTCCACCATATGTCCCAGTCTCAGTTGCATCGAGCTTTTGCTGACGTTCATTATTCTCTCGTATCCGACTGAGGTAAATAGCAGCTTCCATTGGCGTGCGCTGTTATAACGCCTTTTGCTTTTGACGTACAACATTAGAAAAACATGTCATTGACCCAAAAGAAAGATAAAAATTGACAAGAAAAATCGCCAATTTAAGTAAGAAAGGACTGAATTGTATGCCCAAACAAAAATGCACTTATCTCACCAGACATAATTTTTATACAATTTTTTACATCGTAAAAATTATTTCCATCATAAATTTCTACTTCTTATATTTATTTTACGGCTCTTCAAAAATTTTGCGATTCTGAGCATTGGATGTTTAGCTCATGGTTTAGAGAAGTCAACAGAACCCTGCCCTAACTTGTCAGCAAATATCACTCATAGCTCTATTTTACTTCATCTATGGTACTACATCCATGGATTTTGAGTGATAAATTAACTTCCACACATTCAACTCTTCCGACTGGTGCACACCTACACCAAAAGGTACCTCCCCAACCTTAAGGTGTCTTCTCACTTTAGGCACTTCGAAAATAGGCTATTTTCGAGATTTTTTTTCGAGGATTTTTGCAAACAATTATGGGATAAAATGGATCCTATATAATAAACACATCTTTCAAGTACAATAAAAATTTTATTTTTTTATTTTTTTTGAACAATTATTATAATAAAACAGTAGCATCGAAAAACCCGTGTAGAAATGTAATGTTGATGAAATTTCGGAAACTATCCGGCCGATTGTCATGAAATTTGAATGACATATTCTTCATAGTTATGGCTATAGCGCATATCATCAGATTTTTGAAATTTTGATTTGAAGTATTTTTTTTTTACAAAAACCTGCAAAAAAAAAAGGTTTTTTTTTTTTTTTTTACTTTTTCGAAAAACGTGCGCCATTTTGTTATTTTCGCGAATATCAAAAATCTGATGATATGCGCTATAGCCATAACTATGAAGAATATGTCATTCAAATTTCATGACAATCGGCCGGATAGTTTCCGAAATTTCATCAACAAGCCACGAACATTACATTTCTACACGGGTTTTTCGATGCTACTGTTTTATTATAATAATTGTTCAAAAAAAAAAAAAAAAAAAAAAAAAAAAAAATCTTGTACTTGAAAGATGTGTTTATTATATAAGATCCATTTTATCCCATAATTGTTTGCAAAAATCCTCGGAAAAAAATCGCGAAAATAGCCTATTTTCGAGGAGCCTAAAGTGAGAAGACGCCTCAACAGTTACACCATATTCTCCACTGAAATCTTCAATAAACCAGCCGAAATGCAGCCGAGCAGCTGTTGAAGCCTTCATATCTAACCATCCCTACTAAGCATATAACAAGATGGAATATATTTATTTTCCTTATCGCCTGCAGTTAAGCCAGCCGTAAATTTTCACGGGACAAGATTGGAATTCAGCTCGCTGTGGACGGACGTGTACCGTTTTACGACCGGCTCACATCATGTGTCCGTAACCGTAACCGTTCGTATTCCCCCCCCCCCCCTCGCCCCTATCTCCCCCAACAGCGTAGGTATAACATGATGCAGTAATAAAAAGAACAAAGAGAAGGATAAATTCGGCAGTAAAGTCTGACAATAGAAGTCGGAGGGAGGTGCTAGTTTTGGCGAATTATCAGAATTTCTCTGGTGGTAAAAGATTCCTAGACATTAATATTTGTCTTTGTTTTGTCTTAAACCAGAGTTGAACTGAGGTCATATTTAATTAAAATAAAAATTTCTTTTCTATTCATTTACTCCTTCAGTTGGACAAAAATAAAAAAAAAATTGACCAATTACTTTTTCCTTAAAAATTAAATCTCGCATGAAGATGGTATAGACTGAGAGGCGACTGCAATTTTTGGACCCCATCGAACATCATTCTGAATTTTTTTTATAGAAATTGGAGAAAAGTGAGTAGATTACGAATCCACTGGTCTGCCGTGGCAAAAATGACCGAAACTGGTCAAAAATCGACTTTTATTAAGTTGATCTAAATCCTATTGCCAAATGCGCCATAACTTGCCAAATAATAAATAAAAAAAATAAAAAAATGCTCATTATTATTTGGTAACGCTCGTTCTTTAATTTTTAATTAAGAAGGTTGCAGACGATTCGTGTGTGTGGCTATGGCTTACTTGCATCTTTTACAAATGAGCATAAATTGGCAATAAACATTACGTCACTGATGACGTAATTGATGTCACCAATTTGGCTTACTTTTAAAAGATACAAGTTTTCCGAGCCAGAGATCAGAAATCGTTTGCGCTTTTTTTCATTGAAAATCAAAATGCAGTGGATTGCCAGATGAAAAGTTTGTTCTCTTTTTGGCACGTTATGACATATTTAGCAATCGGATTTTAGTTCAACTCATTCCAAGTCGACAAAATAATTAAGAATTTTTTTTGTTTTGCTTTTTATGAAGTTCCGATATCTCTATGTATCCTAAAAGTTCACTCGGTTAATTGCATTGATTTTCTACCACCAAGGCTATACCTCGCACCAATCCCAATTAATCATTAGGAAAAATAAATTAGTTTTTCCAAGTTTTGCTACTTTTATTTTTCAACAATTTCTATACTAAACTTCAACTTAACTAGACATCACTTAGACAGTAGATCGTGACAATGCTCATAGGTATTTAATCCATTTTGGCGGAGTGAAGACATAATTCTCGCCAAACCTTGGAGCCTTTTGTTCTCTACAGGGTGTTGTGGTTTGGCGAACCTTATGCTTTCACGCCGCCAAACTGGATTAAATACCTATGAGCACTGTGACGATCTATCGTCTAAGTGATGTCTAGTTAAGTTGAAGTTTAGTATAGGCAAACTTTAAATCTGTCTCACTTTCTATCAAGATTCCCAAGATCAACTTAAAAATGTACATACAGTTAATAAATTCGATTGAAAGTAGCTCAAATTACCAGTGTACTTTAAAAAATTCAAACTAAAAGTTTCCATCTTTCCATAAAAGAACCTTTTCTCACTCGCATCGTCAGACCCTCCCCCATCTCGCCTATAACACCAAAAGACTACTTGGCGACAAATCTATTAATCACAGGAACCCTGCTACTTTTATTATACCAAAGCAAATAAGAGAATTCCTTAACTGCACCTATCCCTGTGCCATTTAGCCCCCCCCCCCCACCCCACCCCCGCAGTTCCATTCAATTTCTTTTCTTTATCAAGACTAAAAGGGGCCCACTTTTTTCCTCGAAGGTGGCCAATAAATCAGGTTGAAGAGGGCCCCGAATGTGCGAGCGGGGCTCCTTTATTGTGTCTTTATTTACACGGAGAAAGGGAGATAACGCAGCCTGGAATATTTGGTCACCTTTTTTAGTTTGTTCTGTGCGCGCGAGAATTACTGTTTGTTGTTGGTCTCCCGGGGATTTTGCCGGCGAGATTAAAATGGACCTCCTCGCCAAATGGAGAGAAGAAATATCTTTTGGTGGGGGTTTTAGGATGGGAGTGTTGTTTAGTTTATGAGTAGGATATGTCAACTTCTGGCGCCAAATAGAGACTTATTTGGCGGTGGGGGAAGATTCTGCGATTTTTTTATTTTGAAATTCCGGTTTAGCTATTGAATCTTCAATGTTGTATGGTTTTTAGCTTTTGTATTTAAGTGTATTGAGTTTATACAAGGCTCTGGTCGTCTAAGCACCAAATAATCACTTATTATCTAGATTGTAAGATGTTATATGACAAATTAAAGGTCCCATGAAGGTTAGATTCTATTTCAAAATTCAAGTGGAAGCTATGACTGAAAGTAAGAGAAATTACGATTTGGGTGCCAATAGGAAAAGTAAAAAAGACTGCCTCTACTGATTCAGATTTGTAGCAAAACGACGAGTTGAAAATATCACACACTAGACACCAGCTAACAGTTTTATTGGAACATCGCACAACTTTTAATCACATTTAATGCTGGTGACTGCATTTAAATTTACCATGGAGAGGTGTAATTTAATGTTTTTTTGCTTTCACAGGGTTCCCACTCTTATTGAAGAAAAAAATTCAAGGATTTTCAAGGACCTTTTTAAGAAAATTCAAGGACCTTTTTAAACAAATTTAAGGACCATAATTTTAATTGCATCAGACGTAAAACTACAAAACGGAGATTATCGGTGGTCAGGGGTGTAGTGGAGTGGGAACATAAGGCAACGGCAATCCTTTATCTTTTTAGAAGGCAAAACGACGTTCCCTCATCTAAAATTTTTTTAATTTTTATTTTTTTCTCCTTACGTAATACTGAACTCAAAGCCAAGTAAGCAAACAAAAAAGTCATTTCGTGGGATGCACAAATTAATATTTTATCAAAAAATTTTAAATCGACTGATGGATTTGAATTTTCCAATTATTTTATTAATGGAGCAAATTTGGAAAAGGAAATGAAGGATCTATTAAGAAAGAGGAACTTCTCTACATTTCAATCAACTTCTGCAATAATCACAATCTTTTTTATTCATTTTGAAAACAGATTTTGAGGAGCTACAGAATCTGGGAATTTAACCGAACCCATTGCATGTAAGGCATCTCTGACATTTTGGAAAAAATGTTTAAAAATTTGTGTCAATAATATGTTTGAAAATGTGTTATAATCCTTTATAAAGTGTTAAACAATCTTTTAAAATGAGTTGTACAAAGCAAATTATTTAAAATATTAAAATATTATATTAAATTATTAAACTTAATAGTTTAAAAAATTATTTGTATAAAAGAATAAGTCGAAACACGCAATTATTATTATTTTTTTTTAATTTTTAGAGGTGCTTGTGAGCTATTTTGAGATTATTAAAGTAATATTAACAAAACTATTTAAAGTTGTAATTTTCACTCTATCTCCCCCCCAACCCCCCACACACAGAAATATATATATACGTTTGTAACGACGCAACATAGCATTCCCACACCTTTTTATTTTACACTATACCACTGTTGTTGGTCACTTAAAAATTCAAGGACTTTCAAGGACCTTATCCTTTTTTCAAGGACTTTCAAGGACCAAATTTCATAAAAAAAAATTCAAGGAATTTCCAGGACTTTCAAGGACCGTGGGAACCCTGTTTCATATTCACGTTAAACTTTAAAAAATGGCAGTTTGGTGATTATTATAACATTGGTAAAAAAAAAAAAAAAAAAAAAAAAATGGTAATATGTTTTTCGATATACTTTAAATTATCCTTCTTTGTAAATGTGGAACAAAGGAGAAACAGCCGTAGATGGGCGAAGCTCAAGAGACGAGAACTCAATGTTGAAGACATTCGTTCCCTTATCGCATTTCGACGGGAATTTCGGAGGCGGGAATGTTTCGAACATTTTAAGAGGCATTGCAACAGCAATTTTGATCAAAATCGTTAGAGCCGATTTTTAGCAATTTACTGAAAAACATGATATTTTTTTTTAATACCAGCTATCTCATGCGCAAGCGCAATTTTGATGAAAACCTTAATGACAGGTCCTTTGGCCACCTCTTAGCAGTATGCAAAAGTAGAACAATCCGTTTGGGAGTTATATTGATCACGGACAGAACTCCTAAAGTGCTATTTCAACATGAGCTTTCAGTGATAAAGTTGTGGATTCTACTAATCGGTTGGTTTTCTCTTCCTGTATCCAAATTTAATACAGGAGTGACTATAAACCAAAATTGGACTTATCAAATTTTCACACTAGGTTGACGTATTTAACAATTAGGAACAACTTTCTACGTCAAAATGTGCAATTTGGCGAAGTATATGCTTTAAATATCATCAAATGAGCAATATTTGCGTTACCAAATTTTACGAAACCTTTGTAAGATGGTATCGCTACTTCTAATTATACTAAACTTCAACGCTACTAGACATCACTTAGACGATAGATCTCCACAGTGCTCATAGGTATTTAATCCATTTTGGCGGAGTGAAGACATGATTCTCGCCAAAACCTTAGAGCCTTTTGTTCTCTACAAGGTTGTGGTTTGGCGAACATTATGTTTCACGCCGCCAAAATGGATTAAATACCTATGAGCACTGTGACGATCTACCGTCTAAGTGATGTCTAGTTAAGTTGAAGTTTAGTATAGACAACAAAAGGCTATAAGGTTTGGCGAGAATTATGTCTTCACGCCGCCAAAGTGGATTAAATACCTATGAGCACTGTGACGATCTACCGTCTAAGTGATGTCTAGTTAAGTTGAAGTTTAGTATAGTAAATTCCCATTGTAGCTAAAGTGAAAATAATTTGCAAAATAGTCAACCACGTTGTGTCTCTGTACCAGATACTTAAGACTTTTCTAAAGATCTGACAGATGCTCAGTAAGTGAAGTGTAAAACAGAGAGGTATCTTAAGTGACTGTGAACGTCTCAATATTTAATATTTTCTACAAATCGGGAAATTTCAGATTAAATAAGTAGATTTTCTGATTATTTATCAACATTGTTAATTTCTTTAATTTCAACACCGAAAAAAGACGTAAGCGCAGTGACTTTATTAAAGTGGCTACATACGTTTTTAAGTAATTGCTAAATAGCAGAATACATCTGGGCCCAGAAGCAGAATAATATATAATGTTCTGCAACGGGACTTTTGACAGTTACAAATGTTCTGGAGACATTTTTTCAAAATTTCTAGTACGATACAAAAGAAAAACCCATAAAATTAATACTACACGTTTATTACAAAATGATAATGACGAAAAAAATTATTTTTCAAACCAAGGCATGCATTCATAATTTGTAACTTATCAATGACTTTGGAAGTTAAATATTTAGACATTGATACAGAACCGCTATGTATAAAATGTTTGTGGTAAGTTGGTCCATGTAAAGAAATAAGGGCTGCTTTAAGATATTTTCTTAAAAAAACATTTGGTCGCTTAGCAACAATTTTATCAATTGTGGATCCCCAAGATTCACAAATTGCTTCTGAAATGGGCACAGAAAAAATAAAAACAAGAAATTTGATGAATCTGGGAATCTCTGTCTTCAGTTCTTCTATGGCGTGCTTTAAAAGCTCTTTTGGCGAAAAAAGACTCACTACTCCTACACTCCTCAAGACATTTGCACACCCAATTATTAAAAACAGTGTATTCAAAATACAATTCAGTAGTTTCTTCTTTTGAATGTTCAATGAAAGGAAAATCTTTCATAAAACTTATGAAATTAGGAAGAAGTTCCAATTCTTCTTCTCACTCTCGGGCGTTTGTTCCAAACTTAAAATTGTTCTGCGAAGTACGTCGCAGTTTTACGCACTTTCTGCTTTCGGGCATCTGGGTAGATTCTACACACAAATTTGAAGTTACTTTTGCAGTATCCAATACAAAATTCGTAAGCAACTTCAGCTATCATAATTTGTTCGGTTTCTAAAATATCTTACTCAAAGCAGACACAGTTCATAAAAGAATTTTTCTTTTCAAAATCCAATAAACACTTCAAAATTTCAACCACAACTTAGTATCTCAGTCAGAGGGTAACAAAAAAAAAAAAAATTATCTCACCTCAAAAATGCGCATATAAATCTATGAAATACATATTTTCAATTTGGCAACACATTTGTACCAATTTAAAGAAACAGATTTTATTGAAGCAAATACAATCTACAAAAAATAAATAAAATAAAATTCCTACCATTACATTTCTCAGTTTGCAAGCCCCTCTGCAACCCTAAAGTGCAATGTAATGTTTCCCCGGAGAACTTTAAAAGTATATTGCCATTTGATAAAGGCGATAGGGGACTGAAATTCCGTTCCTAAATATCTGATTGATATCACTTAGCATGCAGCAAACAAATCGTCAATCGAATTTAAGGAATCAGAACACGGGTTTATTTTTAAATAGAACTAAAACGAAAAAATTAATTTATCTCACTAGAAAAAGAGGCGATCGTGATAGAAATTGTGCGGAGTTAGTAGAGCTGAGTTGAGTTATTTTTTTTGCTTCTTTAGATGTGACAAACGATTTCTTACAATGAATTATTCATTAGTGGGGTGCAAATTATAGCGTGGTTTTTATGGGATCATTGTCTGCGGTAGGCTAAACTTTTTTCTTTTTTTTTTAACGCAGAGGATAAATATAGATTTACCACTCTTTCTTTTGTGTTGCAGAAAATTGGAGGTGTGGAGTTTTTATGGATCAATGCGAGGATAAAAGGGATTTGATGGCGGTAATAAATTTGCATTTAATACAGGGTATTTCGGTTGCAGTGATTTATATTGGGATTCATTTGAAAGTAAAGGTGCCAAAAAAATTTTAGAGGAAGTTTGTTTATTTTTTGTTTTAAATTTAGTTACCTTTTGATAGTTAAAATTTAGGAATTAGTTCCTGAAATTACCAAACTGATGCAAAAACAAAACAGCTCTACAAAACACACTGTCCTTACAGCAACTAAAGCTTTTAAAATAAGGTGGTAACCCATACAAGCATTAATTTAATGACCCCCACCCCCTACTAAATTAAAGTAATTATTAGTAACGTCTTATACTTAAATATAACCATCTATAAAAACTTTTGTCAGCATCATGCATAACAAACCGTTATACTCATAACTAATTTGAAAAGCAAAACATACAACAAATCATCAATGACGTAATATGCATCGCCAACAAGGTCTCTTTTAAAAACGTCAAAGAAGTAAAATCGTTTGCGCACTTCCATATTGAAAAGTAAAGAGAAGTGGGTTACCAAATAAAAAAGAATGATTATAGACTGAGAGGCAACTGCAATTTTTGGACCTCATCGAACATCATTCTGAATTTTTTTTTATAGAAATTGGAGATAAGTGAGTAGATTACGAATCCACTGGTCTACTGTGGCAAAAATGGCCGAAACTGGTCAAAAATCGACTTTTGTTAAGTTGAACTAAATCCAATTACCAAATTCGCAATAACTTGCCAAAAAATGAGCATTTTTTAAAATTTGGTAACCCTCACTCTTTAATTTTCAATTAAAAAGGTTGCAGACGATTCGGATGTATGGCTATGGCTTACTAGAATCTTTCACAAATGAGCCAAATTGGCGATAAACATTACGTCACTGATGACGTAACTGATGTCGCCAATTTGGCCTACTTTTAAAAGATACAAGTTTTCCGAGCCAGAGATCAGAAATCGTTTGCGCTTTTTCTCATTGAAAATCAAAATGCAGTGGGTTGTCAGACGAAAAAGCGTGTTCTGTTTTGGTTATGACATATTTGGCAATCGAATTTTAGTTCAACTCATTCCAAGTCGATTTTTGATCAGTTTCGGCCATTTTTGCCACGGCAGACCAGTTGATTCGAAATCTACTAGAAATTAGGTTCGATGAAAAACCTGAACTGGCAGTCGCCTTCTAGGTATTAGTTACTTCTAAAATGAAGGCTCACTAACATTTCTGAAAAAGTGTTCCAATTTTCATCACAATAATGGCGATAGTCTGATTTCAACGTAAAACTAGTCGACATTCATAAGGAATCAACAAACTATATGCATCTAAAGAAAGTACTAGCGGATCAACAAAGCATTAATTAAAAAAGTATACTCACGAATTCATAAAACATTAATTAAAAAAAGTACTCGCGAAAACCAACAAACAATTAATTAAAAAAAGTACTTACGTTCCCCCAAGGGCTGGGAAATGTGGAAAAACCGGCGGAAAGTTGGGAATTGTAGCTGGTGGCTGAATGCGACCTAGAATGGAATATATCCGGATAAGAAGCAAACGATAAAATACAAAATTCGCAATTCCATTAAAACTAAGAATATGGTTAAGAAGAAAATTAAAAAATAATAAAGGACGAATATATTTATTTCTTAAAATTCTTAATCCATAAAAAAAATAAAATACTTCCTCCTTTAACTTTTCGTATTTGATTAGAATATTTCCTTATATTTTTCATTAAAACTTTTTAACGTTCGGTCGGGAATTTAAAACGGAATTTCGTAGCTAAAGAACTACCTTATTTACATAGCTGTTTCACTTGCAGACGACTCTATTATTTTTTTTTCCCCTTTTCCCCAGTGAAGTGAAGATAAAGAAAAAGAAATTTTAAAAAAAAAAAAAAAATTCCCCTAACGATATTTTGAGAAGCGTAGCTTTTCTTTTTTCAATTTGAATAATATTAAATCGCCGTCAGAATTTCCACAATTTATTTGCATGGAAATAAACTCATAAGACGGGAAGATTATTTTAGATCTAGATAAAAGATTAGAAGGAATTTAGCAGTTGTGTCTTGGGCTTAAGGGACTTACTCCAGCGTAAATTAATAGAGGCGTTCGCCAAAGTATAATCGTGAAATGACGTTCGTTTTTAATTTATTGAGGACGGAATCGAATGTGTCTTCTAATGAAAAGCAGTTCGTGTGAGGTCATTCAGATTTCTACTTAGCTTCAAAGAATTTGCTTTCAATTTATTACTCACGAATTTTCAATCTTTATAACCAAGATTTTCGTTTCTTCCAATTGGAAGATTATAAAAACCAATTTAAAATAAGTATTCATTTCACTTCAACCGTCACAAAGAAGGGATATTTTTAAGCTCATTTATTTAAAAATGCTGGATATCATAATTTATTAATATTTAAGTTTATTTCCTTAAGATTAAATTACTGCGTAAACAAATAGAAGAAAACGCACTCAGTAAAAGCGAGTAATGTAAAGAACTAGTGCTTACAAGTATGTTGACTTTAAAATGATTGGCTAAACAAAAGTAAATTGAAAAGATAAGAGAAAAGGTTGAAAGCTTATTATTTGCAGTCGTGCAAAAATTATTATTTCCCCGAAATGCATTTCGTTATTGTCACTAAGAAATGGCAAAATATTGAAACTTTATTGCAATTACGAATATTTTGAAAATTTCAGACATTAATCACAATTTTTTTTTTAAAGTGTGTAGTGATAAAAGAATTCCGGATTTATTTGGAGCGCATCCCAATTATAAAAGTATTGACTTCAAATTTTCTAACAAAAGGCAACCTAAACAAACCTGCTCTGACGATGAGTATCCCCGTGGATTCCACCCGAGGCAAGTGCCTCGGGCCCTCCTCTTCATTCACGAGCGCAGGACCGCCCTGCCCGCCCCCAGACAGCGCCTCGCATTTATAATACCCGGTGTCATGAATATCGAGATTGGAGATCCGCAGGCGTGAGCCGACTCGACCAGGACCCGGATTGTACTTCTTGATCTCGACCCTCCCCCTCTCTTCCTCGACCGGGGCTTCATTCTTGTACCACCGGAAGTGGACGGGTCCCGGGCCCCCTCTGACGTCACACCGGAGCTTGACGCTCTCTCCGCTCTCGCGGGTAACATTCACCAGAGAGCGCTCGAGTCGAAGATCGGATCGCATAGGGATGGTAGCCTCACCTGAAAAAAAAGGAACATATAAGAATAAAAGTGATATTAAGATTTTTCTCTTATACCTTATTTAATACAGCAAGATCAGTCAAAATTTTATAGAGCCAAGTTGGCGACGGTTTTGACGACTAATTTGTGTCGCCAAATTTGGCGAGAAATCTCCAAATGTCGCCAAACTTGGCGACCATTTGGTGAAATTTTCGGTTCCCAGAAAATAGGAAGAATTAGAAAATAGGAGAAAATTATCTCAGCTTTCATCAAAACTTAAAATACATTTTAAACAAATTAAAAAAAAAATCATACTTTCCTCGATTTCTTCAAATGAGTGTGAAACAATACTAGTGCTGTTAGGGGTTTTTGATCATTGTATTATTTTCCGACAGAGCAAATTTCGTTCACACTTTCTGAACGTAAAAATCAGTAATATTTTACAAGGTCTAGTAGCTAGGAATTTTTCTGTCTAGTAGCTTACTAGACAGAGAAAGCAACTAGAAGTTTAAGTTGCCCCATCGAATAATTTGAATTTTTAAAGAAAGTAGAGAAATGATCCTTGATATTAAAATATAATAGTTGCTGGGACAAAAATGGCCGAAATTTAAAAAAAAAAATCGTCTCTGAATGAGTTGAACTGTACCGTATTGCCAAATATGTCATAACTTGCCAAATAATGAGCATCGATTTTTTTTTTTTATTTTGGAACCCACAGCTCTGTAATTCTCAATGAGAAAAAGTGTAGGCTTCTCTGGAGCTAAATACTTGCATCTTTAAAAAAGTGACCATAAATATTACGTCTCTGATGACGTTAATTTGGCTTGCTTTTAAAAGATAGTTTCCGCCAGCGAGGTGAAATCGTCTGCATCCTTCCTAATTGAAAATTAAAGAGTGGTGGGTCGTTAAATAAAAAAGAATGCTCATTATTTGGCAAGTTATGACATATTTGGCAATCGGATTTAGTTTAACTCATTCAAAGTAGATTTTTAAACGGTTTCGATCATTTTTGTCTTGGCAGACCGCATGTTCGTTATCTACTAGCATTTCTCTTTTATCACATTACTATGGGAATTTCAGAGGTGGGGACGATTAAAACACCTTAAGAAGCATTAGCGCACAGATTTTAATCAAAATCGTTAAACTGCTGAAAAACGTGATTTTTTCAAGATTTCAACTTTAATGCGCATGCCCGAATTTAACGGAAACTTTAATGGTAGGTCCCGATGCCATCACCAAACCGCACACCAAATCTAAACATCGTAGGTCAATTTGTTCGGGAGTTATGCTGACCACGTATAAATAGAAATTTTTTCTAGACCATTTTTTTTTTTAAATCAGAGTGATCCACAACGTGGAGAAATATATATATATATATATATATATATATATATATATATATATATATATATATATATATATAAACGCATTTTTTTTAACCGAATGCTGTGCTTTTATTACTCTACTAGCTGAATACCCGTGCTGCGCTACGAAATTTTACCATTAGCATTTTAGCGATCAAAAGACATTCATGTATTCTACACTTCAGACGTTTGCTCCCTTTTCGATCCCGACAAATTGATTTATCAAAATAGGAACTTTCCTTTGTTGACATTTTAAACGAAATTTATAATTGTGAATAGTAAACTGGAATAGTTTATTGTGTTTATGTTTGCTCTTAGTTTTAAATTTCAAAGTAGTAGCTGTATTGGAATTAAGTTAATTAGACATTAAGTTAATCCTCGTATAGTTTCAATGTTGCGTCGTCTTTTCATCCCTTAAAAATTCGTTAATCGATATTGGAATGACTTATTTTTTTAACATTTGCAAAAAAATATCAGAAAAATGACTACATTGGAAGAGGAACATTCGGATATCCCTCGTTTGGAACATTTAACCCCTTCTCGACCCCTTAAAGTTGGTTAATCGAGAACAGAATAGCTTACTTTTTCTATGTTTAATCTTTTTTGACATTTGTACCAAATTTCCGAGTTGTGACCATATGGGAAGTGGTACATTCGAATATTCCTCGTTTGGAACGTTTAACCCCTTTTCCACCCCTTGATCCACCGGAGATAGGAATAGTTTACTTTTTCTGCGTTTGTCTTTATTGATATTCACACCAGTTTTCAGAATTGTGAAAATATGAGAAGTAGGACATTCGAATATATCGCTCGTTTGGAACGTTTAACCCCTTTTTGACCTCTTAAAGTGGGTTAATCGAGATCTGAATAGCTTACTTTTTCTATGTTTACCATTGTTGATATTTGTGCCGATTTTCAGAGTTGTGACTATGTGGGAAGTAGGATTTTCGAATGTCCCCCGTTTGGAACGTTTAACCCCTTTTCGACCCCTTAAAGTGGGTTAATCGAGATCGGAATAGTTTACTTTTTCTATTTTTACCATTGTTGATATTTGTGCCGATTTTCAGAGTTGTGACTATGTGGGAAGTAAGATTTTCGAATGTCCCCCGTTTGGAACATTTGACCCCTTTTCGACCCCTTAAAGTGTGCTAATCGAGATCGGAATAGTTTACTTTTTCTATTTTTACCATTGTTGATATTTGTGCCGATTTTCAGAGTTGTGACTATGTGGGAAGTAGGATTTTCGAATGTCCCCCGTTTGGAACGTTTGACCCCTTTTCGACCCCTTAAAGTGTGTTAATCGAGATCGGAATAGTTTACTTTTTCTATTTTTACCATTGTTGATATTTGTGCCGATTTTCAGAGTTGTGACTATGTGGGAAGTAGGATTTTCGAATGTCCCCCGTTTGGAACATTTGACCCCTTTTCGACCCCTTAAAGTGTGTTAATCGAGATCGGAATAGTTTACTTTTTCTATTTTTACCATTGTTGATATTTGTGCCGATTTTCAGAGTTGTGACTATGTGGGAAGTGGGAGAATTAGTGATGAGTGAGTCAGTGAGTGAGTGAGTGAATCAGTGAGTGAGGGCTTTGCCTTATATATATAGAGATATAAACTTATGGATTGAAAGTTAAAAATGTTGTGTGGGGGTCTGAGTCGGGTCTCTGGAGCTTATTTTTGGAGATACTACACAAAGTTCAAAACATAGTTAAACACACGAAAAATATTTTGAAGTATTTTATTATGAAAATATATTACTTAAACTGAGCCGAAACAAACGAAGACAATTGGTAGATTGAATCAGTATTATTTCTTCGTGACGAACCTTCATATTTTGTGACAAAGTTATTTTTATATTTGCTCTTACAAATTAATGCACTATCATTGTACTTTTGGTCGGGTACTAATTATATTTGTGATATTATACTATGTTAGGGATTGCATTGAGCTTTTGCAGTATGGCACACTTAAAGAACAGTAGGTTACTTACTCGTAATGTTGTCGTCAAGCGTAGTTGCTACTTTTCCACCCACAGGAATTGAAGTAAATCTAAAAAAGATAAATTCAACGTTATTTTTCTAAATATAATGTAAAAATAAGCGATTGAACAATTGGATCGAAAACACTTTCAGCTATTTCTGTATAAATGCCCTTTTTGGAATTAAAAAATTAAAATGTTATGTTTATTATTTTGTAAAACGACACTACATTGTTTATTGCGCTAAATAATTTATTTTTTTTAAATATTGCTAATGTAAAGAAGAAAATATGTAATAGGCAGTTTTTAGTAATGAGGATACCTCCTTGGTATGAATAGACTTATTTAGGAATCAATTATTTTATTAAAAATGAATGAAGAATCAGAAAAACATCAATAAAAGTACGCGAATCAATAAAAGAAAACAAATAATACCACTACAAATATATGATAAAAATAAAGTATTTAGAAATAAAAAATGAAAGTAAATCTGGTACGAAATTCTATGGATCCAGTTGTTATTATTATTCGTGATACTTCCCAAAGAAATGAATAGATTAGTCAAAACTATCAACAACTTTTATTAGTATAACATTCCTTATGACCACCAAGCCTCTAGGGATTAAACTGTGTATTTCATTAATAAAGCAACTTACAGAACATATTTCTATCTTGTGCACCTCCATTAGTATTTATATATTAAAAAAAAAAAATAATAATAATAATAATAAAAAAAAAAAAAAGAGTAGGTAAGAAAGATTATTTAATGAAATGACATAGTTAATCAATGCAAGTGGAATTTATAAAAATATATTAGAAAATATTTTCGATTTTTTAATTTAAGTCATTACATAAGTTTATCTTTTTCTTTTATACAAACCATATTTCAAGATTTTATACAAAGTAGTTTCTAAATGCACCGGGCTTGAAGATTTTAACATAGCAAGTATAGGGAATGATCCTTACTAAGATTTTTCTCTTAAAGTCCGCCTTTAGATTTAAACCACAATTGAAATTATATTACCAATTGAAGGCAGCAGATGTATACTTGTGTGAATAAAGAATCAAATTGGTATTAAAACACCTCTAAAACAGTCAGTCTTTATTGAAATCATTTAATTAATTCCGCCTTTAGATTTAAACCACAATGGAAATAAAATTACCAATTGAAAACCGCAGATGTATACTTGTGTGAATAAAGAATCAAATTGGTATTAAAACATCTCTAAAACAGTCAGTCTTTATTGAAATCATATAATTAATTCCGCCTTTAGATTTAAACCACAATGGAAATAAAATTACCAATTGAAAACAGCAGATGTATACTTGTGTGAATAAAGAATCAAATTCGTATTAAAACATCTCTAAAACAGTCAGTCTTTATTGAAATCATTTAATTAATTCCGCCTTTAGATTTAAACCACAATGGAAATAAAATTACCAATTGAAAACAGCAGATGTATACTTGTGTGAATAAAGAATCAAATTCGTATTAAAACATCTCTAAAACAGTCAGTCTTTATTGAAATCATTTAATTAATTCCGCCTTTAGATTTAAACCACAATGGAAATAAAATTACCAATTGAAAACAGCAGATGTATACTTGTGTGAATAAAGAATCAAATTCGTATTAAAACATCTCTAAAACAGTCAGTCTTTATTGAAATCATTTAATTAATTCCGCCTTTAGATTTAAACCACAATGGAAATAAAATTACCAATTGAAAACAGCAGATGTATACTTGTGTGAATAAAGAATCAAATTGGTATTAAAACATCTCTAAAACAGTCAGTCTTTATTGAAATCATTTAATTAATTCCGCCTTTAGATTTAAACCACAATGGAAATAAAATTACCAATTGAAAACCGCAGATGTATACTTGTGTGAATAAAGAATCAAATTGGTATTAAAACATCTCTAAAACAGTCAGTCTTTATTGAAATCATATAATTAATTCCGCCTTTAGATTTAAACCACAATGGAAATAAAATTACCAATTGAAAACAGCAGATGTATACTTGTGTGAATAAAGAATCAAATTCGTATTAAAACATCTCTAAAACAGTCAGTCTTTATTGAAATCATTTAATTAATTCCGCCTTTAGATTTAAACCACAATGGAAATAAAATTACCAATTGAAAACAGCAGATGTATACTTGTGTGAATAAAGAATCAAATTCGTATTAAAACATCTCTAAAACAGTCAGTCTTTATTGAAATCATTTAATTAATTCCGCCTTTAGATTTAAACCACAATGGAAATAAAATTACCAATTGAAAACAGCAGATGTATACTTGTGTGAATAAAGAATCAAATTCGTATTAAAACATCTCTTAAAAAGTCAGTCTTTATTGAAATCATTTAATTAATTCCGCCTTTAGATTTAAACCACAATGGAAATAAAATTACCAATTGAAAACAGCAGATGTATACTTGTGTGAATAAAGAATCAAATTCGTATTCAAACATCTCTAAAACAGTCAGTCTTTATTGAAATCATTTAATTAATTCCGCCTTTAGATTTAAACCACAATAGAAATAAAATTACCAATTGAAGGCAGCAGATGTATACTTGTGTGAATAAAGAATCAAATTCGTATTAAAACATCTCTAAAACAGTCAGTCTTTATTGAAATCATTTAATTAATTCCGCCTTTAGATTTAAACCACAATGGAAATAAAATTACCAATTGAAAACAGCAGATGTATACTTGTGTGAATAAAGAATCAAATTCGTATTAAAACATCTCTAAAACAGTCAGTCTTTATTGAAATCATTTAATTAATTCCGCCTTTAGATTTAAACCACAATGGAAATAAAATTACCAATTGAAGACAGCAGATGTATACTTGTGTGAATAAAGAATCAAATTCGTATTAAAACATCTCTTAAAAAGTCAGTCTTTATTGAAATCATTTAATTAATCCACACGTCTAGTTTCTAGAGGTCGAAAATATCGATCGAAATAAATATCGATTCTATATCGTTGCATAGAAAAAAATATCGATATATCGATACATGATTTTTATTTGATTTTCAAATTTGCCAGAAACGAAGTTTTTCGGGGCAAATTTCTAACTTTCATGAATTTATATAAAAATGTTTTAATGAATAAATTACAAAAATTGTTTTAATAAGTAAGTTATATTATCAATCAGAATAAATAAAATACATTTGAATGTCAATGCATAAATTCACATTTATTTTTAAAGAAGAAATTTTGAAAAGTAGTTTACCGCTTATTTTGCCGATCGAGATGTTTTTACTATTTAAAATTAGCTGCACATTCCAGGCACACGTTGGCAACAGAAACGTCGATATGTTAATGACTACTAATAAATGATCATATCTTTCCATTACATTATGCTTTCTTTTTGTGTTAGGGTACCATTTTAACTGTCTCTCAGCCAAGTCCAAACTTTAGTTTTGAAGTTTTTGAAAAGGAAATAAAGAAAATTGAAAAAACAGATAGAACTACAAAACGATCATCAAAAAAAAAAAAAAAAAAAAATATAATATATATATATATATATATATATATATATATATATATATATATATATATATATATATATATATATATATATATATATATATATATATATATATATATATATATATATATATATATATATATATATATATATATATATATATATATAAGGTCGGAGATATATATCAATATATATGTATATATATATATTGATATATATCGCCGACCTTTACTAGTTTCAATCGAAAGAGGTCTAATCCATATAAAGAGTTCATCTCCCCACAACCCAATACTCTTCTTCAAAAAAAGAAGAACAAGAAAACTCCTCATCGCAACTTCACACACGGACGCCGAAACAAAAGCCCAAATCAAGAAGAAAACTTCTGCCCAAAAAGAAGAAAAGAAAAAAAAAAGAATTCCTAGTCTTCCCACAAATGAGTGCAACAACCCGAATTAGTTTGGCGCAAATTGGTAGGGCAATTGACTGCCGTCTCCTGGTAACCCTTCCCCCTTCTTAGAACTTACCCAGAGCTTCAGAATTTAATTAACTGTTGGTTCCGTCGTAATGAATGTCACTAATCACGATTTGCAGCGGGCCCGTTCCCTCAAAGCAGCGGGGTTGGGGAGTTGCAGCGAGCTTAATCGGAGAACGGCGAAGAAGAAGAAGTGAAAGTATTCTTCCAGACGATTGGGGGAAATTGGCTTGATGGCTAGCTTCCAACTTAGACAGAATAGCGCATAAACGCGGACCTTAAAAGTTGTAATGCCGTTTAGAATTAAATTCCGAGGATTTCACAGATGGCTTTTGGCGAGTTGTTCTGTTTCCGGAAATAAACTCGATTCGATAATAATCGAGTTCTTTTTGGTTGGCAGGAGGTTTGGATGCCGAGTTTTCCCGCGGGAGATCTAGTTTTGATGAAGATGCTCAATCTCTTTTGGAGGGTTGTGGGAAGGTTTTTATTTTTGAAAGATAGAGGAGGGATGATTTAAATGCTTCATTTTGTAAACTTTTAAAGGGGGGGGGGGGGGGGATTAACTTTGAGGTGGGAAGCGCTGGAAATTAGAAACGCAAACGCGCGGCGTTTAATTAGGGTAAACCCGAAAATCTTATTTACGATTTGATTATACCAGGAGAAGCGTAGCAAAAATTGCTAATGACTGGTTTAATTTTCTTTAAATGCTTATTCTTCGGGGAAGGAAAGAGGGAGAAGATGTTTATGATGGAGTATTTTATTTACTGAACCATCTTCTCTTAATAGCAGTCATAATTTTCTCAACGCCGGTTATTTATTATCATCTGCAATAGTGGAACTCCAAAAATTTACTTTTTTTTTAGTACATTCCGTTTTGGAAAAAGACTACGTCCATTTTGCGGAAAAGAATAATGGAAATAAGATTAGAAATAGAAAACTTCTCAAATGGAAATTACAATTTTATTTTTTTTTAATTTTAAAAATGCGTAACTTGGGTTAAAGTAATTATTGAAATATGCCATAATCCATAAGTACCATAATCAAAAAGTGAATAATTTATTAAGAAGCTTAGAAATTTAAATTGTATTTTTAACAAATTTCTATTACAGTAAAACCCTGTTAATGCGAAGTCGATGAAGACGCTGAAATGGTTCACGTTAACCGAATTTCGTATTAAACGAATCCATTAACGTTAAGTTTTGAGTACGAAGAACTGCTTTGGCTTCACGTTATGCGAGATTTCATGTTAAGCAATTTCGCGTTAACTGAGTTTGACTACATCATACATTTATCAATATTAACTTAAAACAATAGATCACATTTTAAATCTTTAAACTATTTATGAAATTTTTTAGAAACAATCTTGACAATACAGAAATTAATTAAAATGTAAAGGTAAAAGCTAGAAGAGTACTGTTGTGATTAAAAGGTTTGATAGGGTTAAAATATTCTCCGGAAATAAAATTTTCAATTATACGTTGTTTAAGGGACACATGAGTATTTACCATAGCTAAGGTTTGACTGACATCGGAATTTGCCTACTAACATATGTTTAAATGCGTTTTTGACAGATCGCAGGTTACAACAGGCAGATGTTGTCTATTAGAATATGGAGATAAAGATGGCAATTGCTCCAGAGCTATATAGAATTTCAAGTTTGCTCGCGTTTTTTATATAAGTATTGGTTCATTCTTGTATGTTAACCTAATAGGCTCGACAGTTTCATCTAATTATAAGTATCGCCGTCAAAGATTCTTTAAATAGCTATGCAATGATATGTCATTTACTTCGTTAATCTTAACTCAGTACGTTCATGAAAAAAGCTAAAAAGCTTAACAAAAACATCAACACATATACTTAATATTACGTGAACAATTTAAAAGCAGTAAAAATAAAGGTAAAATATAATTTACACCAAATTACAAAGCAGGGTAGGTATTTAATGAAAAAAAAAAAATCCTTAAGTTTTACTTTAAAAACATGTACGCTACGGTTTCGAATTCATATATGTAACGGTGCAGTGGTGTTGACCGTCTTAATAAGCAAGTCGTGGTTGAATTAAAACAGGAATTTATGTCCAGAGACGAGAAGGGCAGGAGCGGGGGTGACGCTTGGCGAGTGTAAAATATTAAATTATGTCACAAAGGTGGAGCCGAACAGATAGTTGGGATTTTCATAGATTGGTGATGCTCCAAAGAACTGGTTGGAGCCAGTTTAAGCCAGACCCGACCAGGCTCAATGCGAATTTCGGAAAACGCTATAAAATTCAAAAACGAAAAGGGAAGAACTTATTAAAAGTCAATTTTCGACCAGTTTCGACCATTTTTGTCACGGCAGACCAGTCAATTCGTAATCTACTCACTTTTCTCCAATTTCTATAAAAAATTCCGAATGATGTTCGATGGGGTCCAAAAATTGCTGTCGCCTCTCAGTCTATTAGGTGTTACATGAAATGTTTGAAATGGCATCCTCTTTCTCGAATACAAAAACTTGTTCGTTCTGCCAGTTACCGTTAAGATTCTGCGAAGCATGGCAGTACTGATGTTAGATATGGCTGTTGTGAGGTTCGTTTTCAAATCAGCAATCGAATGTGGACTATTCGGCCAACGCAGGCAATCGTTTCAACTTCATTTCAGTTTTTCATCGTCCGAAATGGAGGGCCAATAGGCTCTTTTCTTGACAGCTACTGATCCAGTTGTCATGGAAATGGTAAATTAATCTTGTCTTTGTTGAATTATTGTGTACTGCTTCATCAGGATATCGCTTACACAACTCTTCAATGACGTGAGAATATGGCAGTTCGACTAAAATAACACTCCAACTACACCAACAGCCACTTAAATTGCTGTTTCATCGCAAAACAACCATGCTGCCGTCTTGAACAACAAACACTTCACACATGAAATCTCCGAGCTCAAGATTACCGATACCGATTGAAATATGAGTCGTCCATTTCCAAAAGTTCCTAATTGACAAAATTTGAAACGTTGAGATTTTAAATGCATGTTGTTGGCACAACTGAAATACACATTTTAAAATAGTTTTACAGCGGCATAAGTTTCTAAATCCGATTTAAAAAAAAAAAAGGACTGAAAATCGAGTACAAATTCGAACCGGGTCTATTTGCATTTCATTCCATTTCCAAAACTGCCTTGTTGCAAACTCGGATACTGTTCCAAAACTACCTACTTGCTAGCATCTGAGATGGCGGCTTTTATGAAGTCATTTCCAAAACTTGCGAGTTGTAATTAAAAAGAGCCCTACCCACTAGTTGTAAGCTTCCACAAAATTGTTTATTCTGAAAAACTGGGAGGCATTTTCATAGAGCAGATCTATATTTCTACACTTTTTACTGCTAATTACTGTTGGCTAACCTGCTACTTTTAGGAAATCAGTTATTTTTGTTCAGCTGTGTTGATTGAAAGTTGAGTGATTTCTATGAGGTTATGTCTCGTATTATGTTGACTTTTTTTGTGATCTTATGCAAGAAAATTCGTTTAAATATTGCAAATGTTGAAGAAGTGAGAGTTGAGGGTGTTGTGAAAAGTGTAAGTGGAAATAAAAGTAGTTTGTTTTAAACTTTTTAACATCACATTCACTCTCATTGTTGTTTTTCATTTCCAAAACTGACCAGTTGCATTTACAGTGCCAAAGCTAGCTAATTGCAAAAGGTCCAATTCCAAAACTAGCTAATTACAAAAAACTTTTCCAAAATTGCCTAGTTGCATATTAAAACAGCTTATTATAGCTTTATATAAAATAACACCCTCCTTAGACATTGTAAATTGTGTATCTAATTTATTTACACATTTTATAAACATAACAGTCCTAAATTAACTCTTGAGTTTAATAAAACACAGGTTTTTCTCGTTTCCTGAAAAGTTGTCCCCTAGGCAACTAGATACTCTTGGAAATGGACGACTCATATATTCGAAAGAATTTACCCCTGTTATCTACAGGGAAGAAATCGAAACTCGGTGCTTTTTCACTCCATGGTTTTTGACTGAATTGCAGCCCATTAAACTTTAATGTGGCTACTTAAAACTGTATTTTGTAATTTATCTTTTGAATTTTCTACGTTAATATTAAATGAAATTATCATATAACTGCAAATAACTGTATTACCGGTCATAGTTAAAGGACGGCAAAGCACGACCCGAGTCCGTTTCAAGTTTCAAGTCTCAGGATTTGTATCAGGTTGAGGTAAATGGTTGCTCAAAATCTCACGTGCCATGATATTTATTTGCCAGAGCACTCCTCGTGTTTAAACTATCTGCTACAATCTTGCAGATGGCAGAAAAATCTCGATTTCGAAAAAATTGGTCTTTGACAGTTCTTTTTCCTTGTCCTTCTTATGTACTGTGACATCGGCCATCTTTACTTATTTTAAAACTGTTTTTGCATGTCCATGTCAGACATCACTTATCATGGGCAACTATGGTTGCACTACACGTTTTTTTTCCAACGTGTAATAAAAATGCTAACAATTTTAGACTAATAACTGTTCCTAGCTGAAAATAAACAAATTCCTAAACAAATTACGCTAGTATTTGCAAAAATAAAAAATATAAAAAATTAAACCTCGAAACATGGTCAGGCTTTCTTTGGTTGGTTAAGAGTTTTCCGAGGTAGTTTACAAGAACCATATTGTACAAAACATCAAACTTCTCTTGACTGTCCTACTTTTTGTTTTTCAACTAAGCAACTAAGCTAGAGGTCATTTACCATGGGCAACTATGGTTGCACTACATGTTTTTTTCAACGTGTAATACAAAATTTAACAATTTTAGACTAATAACTGTTCCTAGCTGAAAATAAACGACATCCTAAACAAATTCTAGCGAAACGCTAGAATTTGCAAAAATTAAACCTCTAAACATGGTTAGGCTTTCTTTGGTTGGTTAAGAGTTTTCTGGGGTAGTTTACAAAAGCCATATTGTACAAAACATCAATCTTCTCTTGACTGCCCTACTTCTTTTTTTTTCAATTAAGCTAGAGGTCAATTACTTAAGAATTAAAAGCAGCGGAATGAGTTAATTAAAAGTAGAAGAACTGAATGGGATTGGGAAAGGAGTTAATTTAATTTGAATGCTTTAAGCCGAGATGCTATGCTTTTGTACAGCTAGTAGACTTTCTTTGTGTCACGGAAGTTTTGCTTTGTTTGATATTACTTTTAGCTGCGTTGACAAATTGAGCGAACACAAAGCCGCTGAAACTTTTATCAATGGTCAATAGGTTGAAATCCTAAGTTGGTGAATGCTTTTCCGACTTGGTGCAATCATTAATTGTAGCTGCTGAAGAACATTGACAAGGATCTAAAAGCTGTAAATGATTCAAGTTAATTCGATTCTTTTGTTGAGAGTCGTCTTTCTTTTTGAGTTAGGATTCAATCCATTCGATTTTTTTTTTAAACTTTTGTCAAGGTTTGACTATTTTACCATGCGTTTAATATAATAAAGGATTCTGAAGTGTCATTCGTTTCACCAGAGCCCTTAATTGGTTTTAAAATACTGGATGATCCAAAATTATGACTTTTGAAAAATCTATAATTCCCGAACATTTAGAAAGTAGAATGATGAGTTTTTCACGAAACCAAATAAAGGTTTTCCTTTTTAGAAAAAGTTTTTGATGAACAGCTGGTAAAATTTGTTTTTTGGTGATAATTTTTCCATGGTTCTTTTGAGTATGTATGCAAACATTTATGAGAATCTGTTATTTACAATAGGTTGTGCACTTCTCTAAACTAGCATACATTAATTAAAACCACCGTGTATTATCGTTTAAAAAGTATACTTTAAGTATGCAAAAGCACGCATTTATAAACGAATACGTAAAATAACTAAAAGTGTGGAACATCGCACAACTTTCAATTATATTATAACACGGGTATTGCAAAAAAATGTGAGATGTTACTTCACTGCTTTCATGTTTTCACTTAGTTAAATAAAAATGAATAGTTCAGCTATATTTTTAACAGTAATTTTTACATGGGGGAGGGGGAATGAAAAAGCCGCCAAAATGGAGAAATTAGCAATGTTATTCGATAGGCATTATATTGTTCTTTCTCGTGCGTGAAACAGAAAAAATGAATCGTTGATGGGAGATGCTCAAGGACAGAGAGCTTTGTATTAAAGGCACTCGCTTTTCACCCTTTTACGCTTTTATGGAATTTCTACGAGAATTTCAGAGGTGGGGACGATTAGAACACCTTAAGAGGCATTAGTACAGGCTTTAATTAAAATCATTAAAGCCGTTTTTTAGCAATTATTGAAAAGCAGGATTTTTTAAATGGCAGCTACCTTATGCGCATGCGCGATTTTGACGAAAACCTTAATGGCGGGTACCATACACACCACTAACCCGCACACCAAATTCGAACATTGTACACCAGTTTTTTTTCGGGAGTTATGCTGACCATGTACACACTGACATATATTTTTTCTATACCACTTTTTTGGAATCAGGATGTTCCAAAACGTGAAGTGCACAAAAATCGATTTTTTTTTGTTACCAAATGCTATACTATAAAATAAAAATAAATAAAAAAATACATGTCCAAAGTGTTGCAGTGATAATTCACTTCATTCTTCCAAATCCTTCGCCTGGTATTCAGAAAAAGAAAACTCCAAAACAGAAAGCGCAAATAAAACCAGTCCCATCTTTCCGAAATTAGGAAAGTTAATTTGGCAACATCGCTCAATTTCTCTTTCGGGTGGGAAAAAAAAAAGACAAAACAAGCGGGGAGGCGAATGATTTGTTTCTAGTAATGGAGAAACAAATTAACAGACAAATAAAAAAATAATGCGATAGAGGGAAGAAACATAGATGACCAAACAAACAAACAAACAAAACAAAACAAAAACATTTTGGATAGTTCTACTTTTATTTATTCCGATCGCTTATCCTAAGCAAATAAGTGAGCTTTTTTTTATATATATATATAAATGTTTATTTACTTTTTGCCAGGAGATAATTTCAATTTAGCTCTAAACAAAGAAATTAAAAACAGATAAAGCCTGGATAAATTGATAATTATTTAAGCGAAATTTCGTTGAAATACTCTTATCGCTAGTACCTTCCATTTGTAACTTTTGTTGTTTGTTTTTCGATTAACAGTTTTGCTTGTAAAAAGTATGTTTTTGAAAGGATATATATGAACAATTGTTTTCTGATCTGCAAAGTTCTTTTGTTTTTAAGTAAAAATGCAGTAGATGAGTTAAACTTGTTGTTTGATAACAATTTACTTTTTCAAATCATGATAATTAGATAAAAGCTTTTACAATTTTTTCAATTAAGATGTAGATTGTGCCTTTGTATATCGATACATCATAAGGTATGTGAAGCAGAAATTCCAATTTCTGTTAACGGTTTTTTAATTAACTATCAGTATTTCAAACTAACCTTTGCACGATTGGAGTTAATTATTGTTAAGGCTAACCCGAAGCACAATCATACATGATAGATAAGCTACCTTTTAGTAAATTGTGACTTTAATTTAAATTATTATTATAACGTTATTATTGTTATTATAACATTATTATTGTTATTATTATTGTTATTATTATTATTATTATTATTATTATTATAACATTATTATTATATTATTATAACATTATTATTATTATTATTACATTATTATTATTACATTATTATTATAACAATATTATTATTATTATTATTATAACAATATTATTATTATTATTATTATTATAACAATATTATTATTATTATTATTATAACAATATTATTATTATTATTATTATAACAATATTATTATTATTATTATTATTATTATTATTATTATTATAACAATATTATTATTATTATTATTATTATTATAACAATATTATTATTATTATTATTATTATTATAACAATATTATTATTATTATATTATTATAACAATATTATTATTATTATATTATTATAACAATATTATTATTATTATTATAACATTATTATTATTATAACATTATTATTATTATAACATTATTATTATTATAACATTATTATTATTATAACATTATTATTATTATTATTATAACAATATTATATTATTATTATTATCATTACATTACTACTATATTATCATTGTATTACTAGTATATTATCATTACTATAATTTTTTCTTATTACCTGAAATTATTTTTAACACGTTGAGCGCCACGCGAATTCATAAAGAATTCCCCTTCAGGCCACGCGCGCTACTTAGAAGCGCTGGTATTACGGTAAAGCAATGCGAAGCGCCCTACTAATAGATTGAAATTTACTCGATAACAGCAGTGTAAATATACTAGGGCCATTGTTTCTTATCGCAATAGAAGATATTTATATTTAGAATGAAATACTTATAGACATTCATTCCACACGTTTACGCAGCGTTGCCAGACCTCGGACTTAAAATTCTTAGGTAAGCAATTTTTCACAAGGGCATTTTGGACATAGTATATTTAATAATATTTTTATCTATTGAAATATCAATAGTACTTCAAAAGCTAAGACTTCCTGTTTTTTTTATAAAGTTCTAAGAAAGGCACTCTGTCAAATTATAGGTGTGGGCAAACCAACAGCGTACTGTCAGCCAAGTATTGAATAAGACGATGCAAGACCGAGATGGATACGTAAAAGATTGAAAATTGGCAAAAAGGAGGAAATCCAAAAATTTGTTAAAAAAGCTCGCGGAAAGGATACACAAAAATTCAACAAAATGCATGAAGGATGATTCAATAATTTTAAAGATAAAATGAAATTTCTCATACTATATATAATAATTATATTTCAAATATTAGGAGCTTGGGAAATAACCTGTGAGGAAAGGGGAGCTAAAAGAGAAAATGTTGTTTAGACATGAGGAAGAGTATACTTTTTGCCGGAAAAACTGCTTCAGATCAGAAAAATGCGGATCCTCGAAACAGGGACAAAGAGAATTTTTTTTTTTTTACATAAGAAACAAAAAAGGAGGAAATCCTCCAAAAGGAGGAAAACTCTCATCCCGGATAGAGAGAAATAAGCGTGTGCCGCCATGCAACAAATGAAGAACAAACGTCTAAATGCGTTTCAAAGCATTTAAATTGACATTGTACCAGGAGAAAATTGGCGGGACTTAATAATTCCAGACAGAAAATTAAGGGTGAAAATAATATGTTCTTTCCAAAAAGTCGGATTTGACTTAATCACAAAAACTACAACATCCAAGTAATAGCACAGCAATTTAATTTCGCTATTGCTATTAACCTTGTTAAAAAACTTTAAGCCTCCCTCCACTTTTAAAACTTTGAACTTCCAATTATAAAAAGTTCTAATTATAAACAGATAGAAACTGTGTACATTTGCACTCATAAAAAAAAAAACTAACTTCAAGAAGGGAGGATTAAACACTTCGTAAAAATGTTCTTTTCTCAAACTTCGTAATCACCTTCACGACGAAAGTGAGAACAAAAATTCTTTTAACACATTCTTTTTTTCTAAAAAAAAAAAAAAAAACATCGAATGAACCTTAAAACCTCCCAGGAATAATTAAAACAGAGTTAATTAAAGCATTCTTTTGTTTCTTTGCTGTTAATCGAAAAAAAAAAAAAAAAAGAATTCCAAGGGAAAAAATACCCCATAGAACGAGTTCTAAAAGAATATCTATGGAACGAAGGGGGTCTTTTAAGGGGTGAAGGGGGGGGGGGGGGGTCGCGGAAAATCGTCTGTTCATCCATAATTGGTTGGGGTGCGTCAGCTGACGCGTCGCTGCATGTCACGCTGTGGACTTTTCTATAAGCCTTTTGGAATACACTGAAGCTCCCCTCCTGCTCTGAATATTTTTGTATGGAAATAGTTGTTTTAAGAAGTATGCCGAAACAATTTCGTTTGCTACTGCAGAGGTGTCAAGGAACTGAGTTTGGGTTCTTTTAGGCTTAGAAAATCGTCTTCTTCTTGAGTGACAGCAACAAACGGTTACTTCTGTCGGAAGGAGGAATATTTAAAAGTAGATCGGCAAGCTAAGAAAAGATCGCCTGGCTGGCTAGAGCTCTGGCCTTACATGCCAAACGTGCCAGGTTCGAATTCTGGGACTAGCCATGGACTTTTGTTGTGGTTCGGAATCCACGTTCAACTGTAGGTCCCAGCATGATTGGCCGTTATTGTGCACAAAAGTAGGTCGTTGAGCGTACGAACCAACGAATTAAGGAAAGATCGTTCGTATTTTTCAGGCATTTTAAGTCTAAAGGCTGATTAACACGTTACTAGTCGGTGTGTCAGTTGAGATTACCAGTCACTGGATACCAGCGGCTAAGACACTTCATTCTAGCCAATGGAGATGCCAGTTTGATTGATTGTTTTCAGATTATCTGGTGCAGTCAGCAACACGAGGGCTATAATGGGCCGAAACATTCGTCATTAGACAAGCCAACATACATTTACAATCACCCATGCCTAACACGGGACTCGGAACCCGCAACCTCGCGGTCTAGAAGCTAGCACGCTAACCACTATACAGTTTGGTCAAGATGCCAGTTTGTGACTGGAACGTCGATAGTTGGTAGCTTCAGTGACAAACTGGATTCTCCAGTGATTGGAATGAAGTATTTATACAGTGTAAGTCACTGGAGCCGCGATAGCTGTAAGCTTTGGTAGATCAAACCAGTGCCGTTCCTGGGGTGGCGAACGCCTGCGTGCAAGAATAATTTTGTGCGCCCCTATATACTATGCTTAAATTTTGATGATAAGGCCAATTTTCATAATCATTTTTAGTTTGAGGTTTAAACTGAATAGTTTCCTTATAGACTAAAGTCACTTTAGTGTAAGTGTTTGATTATGAAAATGGGCGTAATAAAATAAAACAACGAAAAAATATGACAAAAAATTTATTTTCGACATCAAATAAAATAGACTATTAACGTACAATATAGGTCATAAATAAAACACGTCCATTCGGAAATTAACAAAAAATCTAATATAACTCAATTCACTCAACTGAGTGAATTGAGTTAAAACTCTCAAACGGCGCTCAACGCAAACAAATCCGTTAACTTGAAAATGTGCAATTATTATTGAAAATGTGCAACTATTATTAATCGTCAAAAATCACCGACGAATACTCGATGACTGAACTGACTGACTGAAACAAGCCACATTCTCCTGTTTTATATCACCGCTAAAATCTGGTGGAAAAATCTGGAGCCGAAAAAAAGTTTTTTTTGGAGAACTTTTCAGAAAATAATATTTTTTGCACCTTCGACTTGAATTTGGCGCCCCTTAAATTGGGCGCCTGCGTGCGGGGCATTCGCTGCATACCCGCCAGGAACGCCACTGGATCAAACACTTTGTATTTGCTGGTACATCAATTCGCATTGAACCGTGCTCTCCAGTGACCATCGACAGGTGACACTTAACAGCTGGATTGTTCCAGTAGCTAGAACTGCGCAAACGGAAAGCTGGCATTTGAATCAACTTGCCAGCTGATATTCCAGCAACTGGGAAAATCATGCTTAATGTTACAAGAACAATTAAAACAAGAATAATAATATTATTATGTTTCTTTTGCAAATAGATAGCGCTACCGAACCGATGAAATTTCGATCGAAATTTAAATTTGTTTACTTTCAATTACCGTATGTATACATAGGGTAATGAAAAAGTAGTAATCGGTCCAAAAAAAAAATGATTTTTTTTTTGCATTTCTCGACGTTTTGGAACATCATGATTTCAAAAAAGTGATCTAAAAAAAAAAAATGTCTGTCTGTGTGTGTCTGTGGTGAGCATATCTCCCGAACAAATTGACCTACGATGTTCAAAATTTAGTGCGCGGGTTAGTGATTAAGGTTTTCGTAAAAAGAGAGATCTAGAGAGGTTACAGAGACCTACCATTAATGTTTTCGTCAAAATAGCGCTCACGCGTAGGTAAAAACCTCCAAAATTCCCATTAAAATACTTCAATGTTGTAAAAAGTCGAAAAACGAATGCTTTTAAAACAGAGCTCTATGCTCTTGACCATACCTCATCAACGATCATTTTTCTCCTTTCCTCATTATATAAGAATTCTTGAAAAGTCTATCGCCAAAATCATCTATTTGGCGAAGTTTTTTTTTTTTTTTTTTAAAAGACTCATTCAAGAATTATAGTAAAAAATATCGCCAAACTGGCAATTTTTTCTAGATGAATGATGAAAATATAAAAACGGTAAATGATACAAATTGATATCTGTATTATAGTGTAATCAAAAGTTGTGCGATGTTCCACACCATTAGTTTTTCTTACAATCCTTTTCTTAAAGATTTTTGTGATTCACAATATAATTCATAACTTTAAAAAAAATAAAAAAAAATATGAGAATTATTTTGAGTCTGACATCCGCAGTTTATGTACAGTTATGTATAGCAAGATTACAATTTTGATTAATTTATTTTCTCTCTACTTTTTCATTCATCAGATAGAGAAATTATTAAAATCATACAAACGATCTACTACGATATTTAAAAATATATCGACAATCGGCCTAACGAAACACTCTGGCTCCAAAATCGTCTGAAAATACCCAATCGATATTAATGAAACTGAGGTGTTTCAGGTTAGGGATCAATTGGGTCCTAACATTTAATTTCGGCCCCCCTAGAAATCAAACCTCTCTTATAAGTCCGAAAATATTTTATGGATTTTAATGAAACTGGTTTTTGGTCAATTGAGTCCTAACATATTTTAAATTAATGTGCAAGAGTATGAAAGCTTACAAATGTATATACATATACATTTTAATGTGATAAAAATGAGAATGATCCTTATGAAAGTAGTTTTGGCAGAAGAAGAAGAAAAAAAAAAAAGAAAAAAAAGAAAGAAAAAATAATAATAATAATAATAATATAATATTGTTATAATAATAATATAATATTGTTATAATAATAATAATAATAATATTGTTATTATAATAATAATAATAATATTGTTATTATAATAATAATAATAATAATAATAATAATAATCATAATAATAATAATAATCATAATAATAATAATATTATAATATTGTTATAATAATAATAATATAATATTGTTATAATAATAATAATATAATATTGTTATAATAATAATAATATTGTTATAATAATAATAATATTGTTATAATAATAATAATAATATAATATTGTTATAATAATAATAATAATATAATATTGTTATAATAATAATATAATATTGTTATAATAATAATAATAATATTGTTATAATAATAATAATAATAATAATACAATATTGTTATAATAATAATAATAATAATACAATATTGTTATAATAATAATAATAATAATAATACAATATTGTTATAATAATAATAATAATAATACAATATTGTTATAATAATAATAATAATAATAATAATACAATATTGTTATAATAATAATAATAATAATAATAATAATAATAATAATACAATATTGTTATAATAATAATAATAATAATAATAATAATAATACAATATTGTTATAATAATAATAATAATAATAATAATAATAATAATAATAATAATAATAATAATAATACAATATTGTTATAATAATAATAATAATACAATATTGTTATAATAATAATAATAATATTGTTATAATAATAATAATATAATATTGTTATAATAATAATAATATAATATTGTTATAATAATAATAATAATATAATATTGTTATAATAATAATAATAATATAATATTGTTATAATAATAATAATATTGTTATAATAATAATATAATATTGTTATAATAATAATATAATATTGTTATAATAATAATATAATATTGTTATAATAATAATAATAATATTGTTATAATAATAATAATATAATATTGTTATAATAATAATAATAATAATAACAATAATATAATATTGTTATAATAATAACAAAATAATATAATATTGTTATAATAATAACAAAATAATATAATATTGTTATAATAATAACAAAATAATATAATATTGTTATAATAATAACAAAATAATATAATATTGTTATAATAATAACAAAATAATATAATATTGTTATAATAATAAAATAATATAATATTGTTATAATAATAAAATAATATAATATTTTTATAATAATAATAAAATAATATAATATTTTTATAATAATAATAAAATAATATAATATTTTTATAATAATAATAAAATAATATAATATTGTTATAATAATAATAAAATAATATAATATTGTTATAATAATAATAAAATACTAATAGTAATATAATATTGTTATAATAATAATAATAATATTGTTATAATAATAATAATAATATTGTTATAATAATAATAATAATAATATTGTTATAATAATAATAATAATATTGTTATAATAATAATAATAATATTGTTATAATAATAATAATAATATTGTTATAATAATAATAATAATATTGTTATAATAATAATAATAATATTGTTATAATAATAATAATAATATTGTTATAATAATAATAATAATATTGTTATAATAATAATAATAATAATAATATTGTTATAATAATAATAATAATATTGTTATAATAATAATAATAATATTGTTATAATAATAATAATATAATATTGTTATAATAATAATATAATATTGTTATAATAATAATATAATATTGTTATAATAATAATAATAATATAATATTGTTATAATAATAATAATAATATAATATTGTTATAATAATAATAATATAATATTGTTATAATAATTATAATAATAACAATAATAATATAATATTGTTATAATAATAATAACAATAATATAATATTGTTATAATAATAATAACAATAATATAATATTGTTATAATAATAATAACAATAATAATATAATATTGTTATAATAATAATAACAATAATAATATAATATTGTTATAATAATAATAACAATAATAATATAATATTGTTATAATAATAATAACAATAATAATATAATATTGTTATAATAATAATAACAATAATAATATAATATTGTTATAATAATAATAATAATAATAACAATAATAATATAATATTGTTATAATAATAATAACAATAATAATATAATATTGTTATAATAATAATAACAATAATAATATAATATTGTTATAATAATAATAATAATAATAACAATAATAATATAATATTGTTATAATAATAATAATAATAATAACAATAATAATATAATATTGTTATAATAATAATAATAACAACAACAATAATAATATAATATTGTTATAATAATAATAATATAATATTGTTATAATAATAATAATAATATTGTTATAATAATAATAATAATATTGTTATAATAATAATAATAATATTGTTATAATAATAATAATAATATTGTTATAATAATAATAATATAATATTGTTATAATAATAATATAATATTGTTATAATAATAATATAATATTGTTATAATAATAATAATAATATAATATTGTTATAATAATAATAATATAATATTGTTATAATAATTATAATAATAACAATAATAATATAATATTGTTATAATAATAATAACAATAATAATATAATATTGTTATAATAATAATAATAACAACAATAATAATATAATATTGTTATAATAATAATAATATAATATTGTTATAATAATAATAATTATAATATTGTTATAATAATAATAATAATATAATATTGTTATAATAATAATAAAATAATAATAATATTAATGTACTATTATTGTTAGTGGATGTAATGTGCTAAAAATAAAATCTTTAATTTTAATTTAATTTTCCGTAGACAGAGAAATGTATTAATTATACTACCTAAAATAACTTAATTTTTTTTTGGTATTGTAAGCTACATGTGTACACATTGTAAGTACGAGGTCAACCGAGAAAATTAGATATTGAAAATATTTACGTCAGCAAAAGCATCACTAATATCAAAAATTTGGAGATATTGTAATCAGCAACATTGAAACCCTTTTTTCCAAAATGGCAGACCTGAAAATTTCCTAAAAAACACATTTTATCCCAAGTTTCCATATCTCTGGAATAACATTCGTAACAAAAGCAAGAACAATAACTTTCTGGAATATATTAAATATCCCAACCTTTCAAGTAAATAAAAGCACACCTCCGGAAACAGGATAAAAAAAAATAAAAAAAAAATCCAATGGTGTTCCTGAACAGCAAGGAATTTCCAATCGCAGTGAAAAGTCGAAGTGAATCCATAATAAACACACGCCAATTGCTATTCCGCCCTGTGAATCCGACTATAAGAACACATTACACGTTGGCGGAACAGTCGTTACAATAGGAAAGGAATCTATATATATAGAACTGCTAAGAAATGTGGAGAATGTCATTTCCTGCTCGTACTCTCAACTCAATGAAAAATAATGTCGAACGTGCGCTGCGTGTGTTGCCAAATAACTGAAAGAAATACTACGGAGAAGATACACGTTCGAAATTGAGATTTTTTTATTTTTTATTTCGTCATATCGTTTGACAAGAGTTCGGTAGAATTTTTTTCTTCTTTTTTTTAAATGAAAAGATAGATGGAATGTGGATGAAGGAAGATTTTGTGTCATTGCATCCGATAGCTATTACTTCTGGAAGAATAATGGGGTTTTGTGAGCAGACGATTTTGAGAGTTCGGCTGATGAACAGTTTTTAGGTTTTTTTTTATTTATTATTATTGGGAGATTTGATGTGGCAACAGTTCGATAAATGTCGTTGGGAAGTCGACAGTGGGATGGCGGAATCGTTTGAGAAATTGAAATTGCGCAGTTGCTTTATTGCCTGTTAAGGATAGAAGTCATAACTGAAAAAAAATGTGGAAACGTCTTTTTTAAAATGGCTTACAGAATTCATACATAGTAAAGAGAATCACTGAAATAACGCCACCAGTTTCTGAATATATATAATAATTTATAAAATACATAAAAATTTAAAATTAAAACAGTCATAAGTCTCAATATGTAGCTGTTTAAAAATTGTAGAAAAGCAGTTTATAATTAACAGAGCGTGATGTTGTAGCTTCACAATATGAGCTAAAACCTGCTGTAAAACAATATTTTTGTATTATAACAATGCTACACAGCACCTTTACTTTGTTAGATTAGTACTGGCGCCTCAAGGTCATTCAATCTTGTTCTCGTATCCAAAGAACACATTCCAAGTATACGCTGAACTAACATATCCACTACAAATCAGTAGTATGTCATCCAAGAACTGACGTTGTTTATAGAATAGTTAACTAAAATAGTTTTCAAAGGTTTTGTTTTGGTTACGGTGCCTTACAAAAGGAAACAGCTTGACCTTGAGCCATCATTACTGGTATGGTGACGGTCAGAGTAAAATCAAAGAAAATTTTGGTCGTTTAGTGCCAAATCAACAGCGTGCTTTTTTTTTTTTTTTTTTTAAAGAATATTTATAAAAGTTCTTTGATGCCTATCTTACTGCATGAAACGACATTTTCTCTTTTTGCGACACAACACTGAAAAATGTCATACCAAATAAGAAAAGATTTTAAAAAAGTTTCAAGAAAAATACTTGTTTTATCCGAAATGTTAGTCTGCAAACAATATTTCTGGTGAGATTTTTCTAACTTTATTTCACAATGACAAATCTAGAAAAAAACAAGCTCCAGCCAACAAAACAGCGAAAATAGAATTTTAAAACAGACGACTTTTCCTATATTCCATTTCGCAATTCATAAATATCAAAATACGTGGCGGGTAATCTAATATACTTCGTGTATGTTGAGTTTTCGTCGATACCCATATATCCCACCTTTCAAACAAAAACGTGTTATTCGGATTTGCTTGTAAAAACCATATTGTATATTTATTTTTTTTACAACAAAATCCCACCTCTGAATGTGTGTTATCGAAAGAAAGGGGAAAAGCTTGAAATATTTTTTTTTAAATTCCAAAATGTTAGACGGTGATGTCATGCAAAACCTAATAATAAATAAAAAGAAAGAAACTAACTGTCGTACCAAAATGAATCAGTCTTAAACAAAGGGAAATATAACAGTTTTCTTTTTGAAGATAATACAATAAAAGTGCCTTATATATTCAATTTTATACTATGTTTTACCAACGCAACAAATTCTTAATGTCTAAATTCCAATAACGTTGAATAAATTTTTTTTTAAATCCCTTATATTAAATTCGATTTTGTATGTGTCTGGATGGGTGGTTGGATGTGTATAGTTGCAGATGGCGGGAAAATATACGAAGGCCTAATTTACCCCCCTTGCCATCATCCAATCGGGCTGAAACTTCGCATTGTCATCGGCATCGAATATAGCTACTATCAAATTTTGAGGGCTGCCACTGTCACTAAAAGGTAGCTTTTACGGAATAATAATAAACCAACTTGCCCTCAGCCAATCGCGTTGAAATAGCATTTAACCAATGATTGAAGAAATTCTTTCCTGTTGCCACAATTGTTTTAGTTAGAATAAATAAAAGATAGTTGGATGTCAGTGCATAAATTCACACCCATTTTTAATGAAGAAATTTTGAAAAAGTAGTTTTAGCTCATATATTTCTAATAGAGAGGTTTTAAATATTTAAAAGTGGATGCAAATTCCAAGCACACTCTAACAACAGAAACGAAGCTATTTCAATGAATATAAATAATGGCAATGCATATACGGGATTTAAACTAAATATTTTATTTTTATGGGTTACATTATTTATCTAATCTTGATTTACAGCAAAGGAAAAAATAAAAGGAATAAAACATTGAAAGCCACAGAGTTTGGCTAATAAGTGAAACAGTAAATTTTTTTTTATTATCTTGACAAATAATAATATACTTTAAAAAAAAAAAAAAAAAAAAGTATGTAATTAATGTTCTAGATATTTCTTAAATTTTTTTTATTTTTACTACGGAACCAAATTGTTTAAAATGGTTATATGTCCAAAATTAAAATTTTAAGAATTTACGAAAATCACCTATGTTATGACATACTATATATATGACACAGTGTTACACAGATTGTTTACTTTTGTGAAGAAGTAAGCAATGGGTTTTACACTGATCTTATAAGTGCTTTTCGTAAGTTTTTTAAAATTTTAATTTTGTACATAAGACCATTTTAATACGTTTCTTCTCAAATTTTTTTATTTCTTTACAAACAAAATATGAAAACATAATTGGATATATGAAAAGAATGGACAAATTATTTCGATCCATGAATATTAAGGAGCTTTTTTTCCCTAGAAAAATTACTATTTTTTATATTTTTTTTAATAGATGCGTCGCTTATAACCAAAGTAGCAGAGTATGAATGCAAATTATATAGAGCAGAAACACATTTTTGCACTTACTTTCAAAAAGAGTAAAAATACCTTTTAACTCAAACATTAAAAGTGATTTTAGCAAAATATATTTTCATAGCTTTACTTTTTGTAAACATCACAATTCTATTGAAATTTTCTAAAAATAAAACGATAATATGGAATGGTTTTATGCTTTAAAGAGAGTTCGTAACTGTCCTTGGCCTCATAGACATAAAGCATCATATTTTTGCCCACAACATCAAAAGAAAAATTGCTCTGAAGCAGATGAATTTTTGTATCAGGTTTAACAAAACTAATAAAAATTCATCAACAAAATTTAAAGGGAAAATAATAGTGTTTTTTACTACACTTAAAAAAAAAAAAAGATTTTATAAAACAGCTAATAGAAACTTTTAAAAATGTAATTATAAGAAAATAACAATACTTAGTTTTTTTTTTTAATTTTGTTAATAAGTTTTTTTAGTGTTGTTATACCCGATACAAACACTCATCTGTTTCAGAGCAATATTTCTTCAGGCGTTGTGGACAAAAATATGAAGCATTATGTCTATGGAGCCAGGGACAGAACTTACGAACCCGCTTAAAGCATAAAACTATTCCATCTTATCGTTTTATTCTTCAGAAAATTTCGAAAGAATCGAAATACTGTCAAAAATTAAAGAATTAAGAATACCGAACTCCTCCATGTTTATATTAAGATCGAATGCTTATAGAAATTCTTCAACTTTAATTTCTTCTTAATATTTCCAGTTGAGTGATTAGTAAAGCCTGATTTACACGCTACCAGTCGAAGTTCCAGTTTAGATAGCCAGCCAGTGACGTCACCAGTCTACTGGTTCCAGTAAACCAAACATTTTCTATTTACTGGCGTCGGCGACCAATCACGTGCGTTCTCCCGTGATCACCGATAGACGGCGCAACGGTTGCTTAGCTGACGTCACAGAACTGGCGATCTAAACTGGAGGCCCGACTGGTAGCGTATAAATCCGGTTTAAATTTAAAAAAAAGAAAAAGGCATCCATCCTCAAACAAATATCTTTTCTTAAATATTTAACTTCTTTATCACATCAAACATCGTTAATTGCCGTCTCTTCTAATCTCATCAGAATCGTCCAGAAATTGTGGCGCGAAAAAATTAATTCGAATCAAAACCAATCTCTTCGAAATTCTATTCATGATCAGATGGAGCTTGTCATTATATTAAAAGCTTTTCTTTTTTTTTAAAAAAAAGAAGAAAAAAGGAGCCTGAAACCACTTATGCGTCAGATATCATGTAAACTATTCCTCCGGGATTGTGAAGAGCGTGTTATTGATCGCTAAATGGGGTTTTATCCGCGTTGTTATACGCCAATAAACGAAGTCTGGAAATGTAAGAGGCTTTTATGATCTTTATCATGGGAAGTTTAGTTTTGAATTACTAAAAGGTATTTTTTTTTTTTTCCAAAAGTGATTTGCTTAAAATAGTGTATTTCCTAATTTGTTGGATTAATTTAGTTCAGAAAATAAGGAATGGTTTTGAATTCAAATAAGTAATTTGTAAAAAAAAAAATTAGTTGGAAGCACTTAGCGGGAAAGTAAGAAATGTTTGCGGTTAGATGGGGTTTATTTTTATTTTTGGATTAATAAAAAGCAAAAACTCGGCCAACTAGTTTGTTTAAACTATATAATTTAACTTAGATGCATTCATTAGTATAGTTTGAACTCTTCCGGTTGTTTATTTATGCCACTATTAAGGGCTTATCACATTCAAATACGCCTTGTAATTTTGAACTGTGATAACATTGCGAGGTCGAAACCTTATCGCGCATGCCTTTTTCCAACCCTAACACTCCAATGAGAGAACAGTGAGAACACGAACATTTAGAGCTCACAGCCGAAAATGATAAAGAATTTTACAACAGATCTTTTAAGATAACACATAAATTTAGTTTAATTTTTTACAAAACCGGTTAAAATGGACTCCTTCATTTATTACAGGTTAGGAATTGTCAGATAATAACTAGTAGGTTAAATTTCAGTTCGTCAAATCAAACTTCTGTTATTTCATTAACGAGAAAAATTAAATAAAAAATATATTATAACTTCTAAAGAAAATTATGAAATTATCTTTTAGAGGAATAAATAAATAAACAAATAAAAAAATCGACTACGTTTCTAAAATATTTCAGATTCTAACGAAATTCGATTATTTCGCTAAATCTGAATTTCTACAAAATCCAAACTGTCTTTCTTCTTCCAACTTTATATCCGATGTCTAACGCACGTGACACTAGCTGTCACAATCCCATAACTCCAACCAAGAAAAGCCCAAATCAACTGCAGGTGTACAATATTACTCTCCCTCCCCCCTCCTAGAGAACTCATACGATATAATCTCTCACCCACCCACGTGGTCACTGGAACCGTAAAACACAATAGAAAGATGCTACCCTGCGCGATTTGTTCACCACGCCCCTTCAATATATATCCCTCACTGTTACTTCTGCACACAAACCCCGAGGTACAAGGGGAAGAAGACTACGCAATAACTGTCAATTTTTTTTTTTTTAGTTCCTCCCAGAGACACACTAGCTCATCAAACTTATCCGGGGGATTATCTTCACCCACCCGCAAACGATCCGCGTCGAATGTCCCTCGGGGCATGCCCCTAAAGGTGATCGTGGTCCCTCTGTCCATGCACTGCTGGAAGGAAATCGTCAAACGGTGTGGAAACTGATAGGAGGGGAGTCATTGGAATATTGATTGGAAGAGTAAAAGTGTTTGCTTTGAGACGAATTCTACAAATGGATTGGTTTGGAGATTTTCTTGTGCAAGAGCTACTCAAGGCCATGGTGCTGATCTATCTAAAACCGTAGTGCTGTATCTCTACCAGGGATGAGAGTGATCAGAGAGCAAAAAGGAGGAAATCCAAAAATTCGTTGAAAGCTCGCAGAAGGAATGCACAAAAATTCAAACAAAAAAAGTATGTAGGAAGGACGATTCAATAATTTTAAAGATACAATGAAATTTCTCATACTATATAACAGTTACATTTCAAATATTAGAAGTCAGTGAAGTAATCTGTGAGAAAAGGGGAGCTAAGAGGGAAAATCTTTTGTTTAGACATGAGGAAAAGTATACTTTTTGCAGGAAAAACTGGTTCAGATCAGAAAAATGTAGATCCTCAAAACAGGGACAAAAAAGGAAAATGTTACATAAAAAACCAAAAAGGAGGAAATAATCCAAAAGGAGGAAAACTGTCATCCCTGATCTCTACTTAGGGCTTATTTACAAGTTACCAGTTGAGATTGCCAGTCATGTGACGTCAGTGGAGCGACCGCTGCCTCTTCTTCGGTGGTCCCAGAAGAGCTCAGGTGATTGGATGATGGGATTCGCAGGCGCCAGTAAATAGAAAATGTTTGATCTACTGGAGTCAGCAGCCAGGTGACGTCACTGGCTGATGATTTCAAAAGGGTACACCGACTGGTAGAGTGTAAATCAGGCTTTAGCAGTACGAGGCAAGAAGTTTTTGCAAATAGAGTAACATAGATTTTAGTAATGGAAATAGTATACCACAGTAATTGACAGAATTTCATTACGATCACAACAGTTTCAGGCAACGCCCATGGGGAGAAATACCACTTTTGCTTGCTTTGCCAATCTTACAAAATTTTAACAGATTCTCTAGGGACTGTTGTTTTTTTAACTCACCAAGGCATGCAGAAACAAACAACCACATTACAATAGTATGAGATGCAAGCTTCTTTCAAAATACTGTCAGTTGCATTACTTCTAAATATATCCTCCTTCCAATGACTCTTTTTTCTTCCAGGAGTATCAAGACTAATTCAAAGTTCAAACCATTCTCAAAACCATCACTTAACTCTTCGCCCGCACCCACCCACACACAAATCCTCCAATCCAATTACCCCATCGCCAATTTCCGCTATTGACCCCCCCCCCCTTTCTCCTTAAAAAAAGAGCACCATAAAACGTTCCATCCGGAACGATACATCTTAGCGGACTGACAGGCGTGGTCAGAAATCCCCAGATATCAAATCCCACAGCTGCCATCCCCCTCTAAAACATTGGACACCTCAGCTGTGTCATCATGACGTCATATACCCACTATATCCCCCCACTGTTTGCATTTAGATAAAGCCCTCCACGCAGGACACTTCCCAAATCCCAAGTCTCAACAGTGTGCTCAAGCTATCTCCTCTCTGGATCATCCGCCCGTGGGGTTCGCTTTAATTGAAGTACTCAATCATTCAATTCCATGGACGCTGTCACGTGTTTGAGTGACGTATGTGGTATTAGCATAAATTTGCACAAGTATTAATTTCTATGGAGTTGGAGGGATTACGGCCTTTCTGCTGGGGTGGGACTAATTATGTGTGGAGTAATTGCTGGTATGCGGGATATTAAAAATGTGCCGTGGAGAGAAATTCGTCGCTGGAGATGGCTTTATCCTGCTGAGCTTAAAGTGGAATATAATTCAGTTCTTGAAACAGAGTCTCAAGTTGGGTTATTTAAACTTATACACAGGGTAGCCACAAAATTCAGGAGAAAAAGTTCTCTGATAATTCCCGTGACAGATTTCTAAAAAATTCCCTGATTTTACGGCTAACTATTTTTTCAAATTTCTCTAACTTTTCCAGATATATAGATACCCTGATCAAATAGAATATATATGCTAAAGAGATAATATGCAAATTTTGTAAAAATTTGTTTCGGTGGCAATGAAAAGTTTTAATTATTCCGTAAACGTCTAACGAATACCACCATATTCTCCGGGTAAATAGCGTCAAAATACGGATGTACGACGAAATGTACTGTTGCGTGGATGGGTTCGAAAGACTTGAAGCCAAAGCAGATTAAAACTTGAAGACATTTATTCCGATGCAATTCTTCGCAGATTCTTTTACAATTCCAGAACTTTCCGTTCTAACAGACTCAATACAGCTCTTTACACAACAATGGAGCTCAAACAGCAGTTAAAAACTAGATACACAACTGCTAAATTCGTCGCAAAAGACAATGCAATACAGTTCACTTTCGCAATACAGCTCTCTGAATGCTCGTTGAGAGACAACTAACTCAGTAACTCCACTCAACTAACTCCATCACCCGCTCTCATGGTCTTATATAGGAAAGTTAATTCTTTCGCGAATCTTTTAGAGATAGAATTTTGGAGAATTTTCCAGATCGCTGTCGAAAAGCCCTATACAGGTACATGGGGACCGAAAATGTCGCCAAATGGTTGCCAAGTTTGGCGACATTTGGCATTTTTTTGTCACATTTGGCTACCAAAATTAGTCGCCAACTTGGCGAGATTGCCATTAACCATAATGTTAAATGGCCTTCTCGTAAAACTCGTTTTCCAGCATTATCTCTGTAAAACTCGTTTTCAAGTATTAAGAGACACATTGCAGGAAAGCAAAGTAAACTCTTGCACTGCCTTATGCGAAATGTACATAAAATTTTCTTTTTTACATAATTAATACTTAGAAATATTTACAGAAATTCGTAACAGTACCTTCAGAACCAAAAAAAATTTCTCCGATTTTCGTAAAAAATTTTAAAAAAATTCCTTGATTTTTTTCAGGAATCAGAAAACTCTCGAGCATTTCCCTGATTTCCAGGTTCTGTGCCTACTCTTTATACAACAATAAAATATACAATTTTAAAGGATGAAGCAAAAGCGTTAAAATATGCATTTGAATTCTTTTGGGTAGGCATTTTAATTTATGCTGGTAGATTTCTCCAAACTAAAAAAAGAAAAAGGAGTCTTTAAGGGATTTTCTGGCATAAGATCTATACTGTGCTGGAATGTCATTTGATATAGGAGGAAATGCATTTCAAGAAAAAGTTCTAAAGGGTAACTAATTCTCAAAGATTGAATGAGAAAAAACGAAGAAATCTAGAAATAGACAGTTCATTTAAAGGAATAATAAATAGGCAGAAAACATTTTAAACAGTTTTAAGGAAATTATAAGTTTTTAAGTACTTGTGTAGGTTAAAAATAAAGGAGTTCTTAAGGAAACTTCAAAATGAAAGCTAAAATTAAGAAATTCTTAAACCAATTCAATAATCCTTGTGAACCTTGTATTGTACGGCACACCAAAATCGAAATTAGAATGGATGCTTTTTATTGAAAGTTGGAAAGTTTCATTTTTGAGATAGATGGCGAAAAAGAATACATAAATAAGTCTATTTAAAATTTCTAGTTTTTAGATAGAGAATGCTATAACCTCAAACCAGGTTTTAATTGTCCAGCAAAGAAGAGCTTACTGCCTATCCATCAGGAGAATAGAATCCACACTAGAATATGTGAATGGGAGAGGGACAAGACTTGTCGATTTCGAATAGGGGTGATGCAAACAGGAAATTAGCGTCCAAAAAAGTACCATACAATAAATGTCTGGAATTCCCCGTGGGAAATGAGGTTAGTCTTGTTTCCACAACATTGGACAACTTCTTCTTTTTATCAAGGACTATGGGGACTAAGGCACCTCTGCTTAAGCATTTTGTACCAACCCCATATCCCGTACAGATCGGTAGTGGGCAGTACTGCACAGGATGTAAGCGCCCACTCGAGAGAGGGAGTGCGCAAGTCTACCTATAGCCACCGAAGAGTTCATTTCTACCTCTTCTAGGTAGCTACCCTGTAGATGGCAGCACTACCGACCGTATGTGAAACTTCTTAATTTAGAGGCAATACCAAGCAGAAGATTCCATCAGAAGACTTGGCTTTGCCACCCCCCAGAGGAATTGATTTGTATGGGAACTTGGAGGACTTTGCGACCATGACTGATTTAACATGCTCCTGTCACCATTAGCGAACACGGCGGTCTTTAGTCGGTCCCAGGCCCGAACTCGCAACCTCAGGGATCGCAACCTTCTAGTTGCGAGAACGATACTCTCCCGACTGGGCTACGCGGCCCTTTTGGATAACTTGGTAGGAACTATTCTTGTGAAAGACAGAAAGTACAGTAGAATCTCGATTAACCGACCTAATTCCGACCAAAGGCGGGTCGGTTAAGCGAAAATTCCGGATAAAAGAGAGTTGTAAAAAACAATAAAAAGTAAATGATTTTCGTTTATTGAATACAGGACTTTTAATGTTTTTTTATGACATAATTGTTGGAAATGAGTTTTTGTTGCAATAATCTTGATAATCTTTGTTTCGCTGCTCTATCTCGGAGTCCTTTTGAAGGCAATAGTTCAGTTTGATCTGCATCCGAAGGTTACTCTAACCACGTCAGTTCTTTAGAAAAACCAAAGGTAGGTCGGTTAAGCGAAAATTCCGGATAAAAGAGAGTTGTAAAAAACAATAAAAAGTAAATGATTTTCGTTTATTGAATACAGGACTTTTAATGTTTTTTTATGACATAATCGTTGGAAATGAGTTTTTGTTGCAATAATCTTGATAATCTTTGTTTCGCTGCTCTATCTCGGAGTCCTTTTGAAGGCAATAGTTCAGTTTGATCTGCATCCGAAGGTTGCTCTAACCACGTCAGTTCTTTAGAAAAACAGTCAAAAGCCTCACCATTACTTATGTAACTTTAGAGCAAGGGAAAAGATTTCGGTTTGAAAAGGAACAAATGATTTATTACTCATTTGGGAGATTTTTGATGTCGACTAAATGATTGCCGGTTAACAGAGAGTTCCGGATAAAGGAGGGACGGTTAATCGAGGTTCTACTGTACATTTACTGCTTTGACTCATCCGTAAACTTTCACTCGATATAACCTATTTCGCATTTAAAATGTGGACCATTCTTCTAGAATGCTACCTTATTCATCTTTAAAGTTATCTAATAGTAATTATACACTTTAATAATACAGATTTAATTAGCTTAACACATTAACAACGTATTATTGAAGATGAAAAATCTGATTGCCATGAAAATCTTTCATAATTCCAGTCTGTGTGGTGTTCAGTATCGTTAATTTCATAATTTTCTGTATCCTCAAAATTACAATTCGTTTCAGGATGAAACCTAAAATTTCGACACAAATTATTTCTCGAAATGGAATTTTATCTCTACTTAGTTTCGAATTGAACCAGAACTAAAAAATATTATCGCAAAACAAAAAGCAATGGCAGAATTTCATTTTATCAGTAAGTGCATCAGATACAAAATTCCACTCGGAATGTTTCCAGAATGTGAACTCAATTTAAAGGATAAAAGATTTATAGCGCGACTTTTTAATAGTGATGACAACCTACTAGGTTAAGATTAAGTACGGACATTTAAGTAGGTGAGACAGTGTTACGTATTAAGTAAAAAAAGGTTCCTTTTGACAGACATTTTTCCTAAAAAACTTTTTTGAAATCAATATGTTCCAAAACGTGGAGAAATGCAAAAAAAAAAAAAAAAAAAAAATCGAAATTTTTTTTTAACCGAATGCTATACTTTCATTACTCTATGTATACATATTGGTAATTGAAAGTAATATGTTTGAAAGTCTTTATACAAGCATCTATAAATAATATATTTTTTCTTTGTACTTCTAAATCTTTGTACAACTAAAAATATCAATTACTTTTTGTAGAATGGGGATATCTTAAATAAATGCTGGAATATTTAAAAAAAAAAAAAACTTAAAGTATTGATTTTTATAAAAAAAGCTCAGAATCTTTAGCTTACTGCATCTCTAAATCTTTATAAGATATTCCTATGCCAAAATACAATTAAAAATTATTTTTTAGACAACTAAAGAGAAGAAAAAAAAAACTTTATTTAGAAAAAAGTATACTTTATAATACAGTAGTTAGTTTTTTTTTTTATCGTAAGGTTGGAAATATATCGTTCAATTTGAGTTTTACGAAAATCGGATGCACAGAAAATATTCATTAGGCATTGACCAATCGACAACTTAGGAAACGGCTGTCACTTTTTACGTGACAGTACTGGCACACTAATTCATTACATTCACCGATCTACAACAAAGGCCATTGTCAAAGAAATTCCCCACACGAACGCCAAAACAATAAAACCAATACTTCTCAACCCCACAAAAAAAAAAAATTCCCACCCCGACCTAACACTACACCCCTCAACAAAACGGAAACATTCAGCACGGGCCATCGCTACACAACCCCACCATTTCTTTTCACCCCCCACCTTTCCCCCTCTTCCTAAATGACTAACTTCACTTCTATCACAAGAAGAAGCGTTCATTGAAATCTAATGAATGATTCAGCCCCCGTTAATGGACCCGACCATTGTGACGTCACTCCCAGTGGATAAAATAGAAGTGGGGGCACGTGCCCATTGTTGACAGGACCCTTTTCACCTCGCGGAAATTTAAGCTTTTTCTTTGTTGAGTCCACCCGTCACTTGGAAAGGAAGGTGGCGGAATGGCGGTTAAATGGGATTTGATGGGTATTGTATTTGAATAGGGGGCAGCAACCCCCCCCCCCCCCTGAACTTGGCTGAGTTGGAAGAAAGTTTAGGGATTTGTACTGGGATGTTTATATTATTATAACGTCAAACTCATAGTAACCAAACAACCTTTGAATGGAGAGGTTAAGAATTTGACCCTTTATTTACTGATGGGACTTATAAAAGTCCCGTCAGTTTTCCCGTCACAGTAACCAAAAATCTCTGAATGAAGAGGTTAAGAGTTTAGCCCTTTATTTACTAATGGGACTTATAAAAGTCCCGTCAGTTTTCCCGTCACAGTAACCAAAAATCTCTGAATGAAGAGGTTAAGAGTTTAGCCCTTTATTTACTAATGGGACTTATAAAAGTCCCGTCAGTTTTCCCGTCACAGTAACCAAAAATATCTGAATGAAGAGGTTAAGAGTTTAGCCCTTTATTTACTGATGGGACTTATAAAAGTCCCGTCAGTTTTCCCGTCACAGTAACCAAAAATCTCTGAATGAAGAGGTTAAGAGTTTAGCCCTTTATTTACTGATGGGACTTATAAAAGTCCCGTCAGTTTTCCCGTCACAGTAACCAAAAATCTCTGAATGAAGAGGTTAAGAGTTTAGCCCTTTATTTACTAATGGGACTTATAAAAGTCCTGTCAGTTTTCCCGTCACAGTAACCAAAAATCTCTGAATGAAGAGGTTAAGAGTTTAGCCCTTTATTTACTAATGGGACTTATAAAAGTCCTGTCAGTTTTCCCGTCACAGTAACCAAAAATATCTGAATGAAGAGGTTGAGTTTAGCCCTTTATTTACTAATGGGACTTATAAAAGTCCTGTCAGTTTTCCCGTCACAGTAACCAAAAATATCTGAATGAAGAGGTTGAGTTTAGCCCTTTATTTACTAATGGGACTTATAAAAGTCCCGTCAGTTTTCCCGTCACAGTAACCAAAAATATCTGAATGAAGAGGTTAAGAGTTTAGCCCTTTATTTACTAATGGGACTTATAAAAGTCCCGTCAGTTTTCCCGTCACAGTAACCAAAAATATCTGAATGAAGAGGTTAAGAGTTTAGCCCTTTATTTACTAATGGGACTTATAAAAGTCCCGTCAGTTTTCCCTTCATAGTAACCAAAAATATCTGAATGAAGAGGTTAAGAGTTTAGCCCTTTATTTACTAATGGGACTTATAAAAGTCCCATCAGTTTTCCCGTCACAGTAACCAAAAATATCTGAATGAAGAGGTTAAGAGTTTAGCCCTTTATTTACTGATGGGACTTATAAAAGTCCCGTCAGTTTTCCCGTCACAGTAACCAAAAATCTCTGAATGAAGAGGTTAAGAGTTTAGCCCTTTATTTACTGATGGGACTTATAAAAGTCCCGTCAGTTTTCCCGTCACAGTAACCAAAAATCTCTGAATGAAGAGGTTAAGAGTTTAGCCCTTTATTTACTGATGGGACTTATAAAAGTCCCGTCAGTTTTCCCGTCACAGTAACCAAAAATCTCTGAATGAAGAGGTTAAGAGTTTAGCCCTTTATTTACTAATGGGACTTATAAAAGTCCTGTCAGTTTTCCCGTCACAGTAACCAAAAATCTCTGAATGAAGAGGTTAAGAGTTTAGCCCTTTATTTACTAATGGGACTTATAAAAGTCCCGTCAGTTTTCCCTTCATAGTAACCAAAAATATCTGAATGAAGAGGTTAAGAGTTTAGCCCTTTATTTAATAATGGGACTTATAAAAGTCCTGTCAGTTTTCCCGTCACAGTAACCAAAAATATCTGAATGAAGAGGTTGAGTTTAGCCCTTTATTTACTAATGGGACTTATAAAAGTCCCGTCAGTTTTCCCTTCATAGTAACCAAAAATATCTGAATGAAGAGGTTAAGAGTTTAGCCCTTTATTTACTAATGGGACTTATAAAAGTCCCGTCAGTTTTCCCGTCACAGTAACCAAAAATCTCTGAATGAAGAGGTTAAGAGTTTAGCCCTTTATTTACTAATGGGACTTATAAAAGTCCCGTCAGTTTTCCCGTCACAGTAACCAAAAATATCTGAATGAAGAGGTTAAGAATTTTACCCTTTATTTACTGACGGGACTTATATAAGTCCCGTCAGTTTTCTCTTGGTACTGCATTAATTTGAACGCTGCGAGACCAATTGAGACTTTGAAACCCACTTTAATGAAGTTCATTCTTCAACTGTTGGATAGCAGCACAAGCATGCTTTTCCCTGGAACCTTGCTCGACGCATCTAAGATGGTTTAAGACTAAAATAGATACTTAGAAGAATGAAAATCGTCCATGTGTTTGTTTTTAAAGAGAAATAAGCTTGTATTTCTATCCAATAAATGAAGAACGAAGTTTATAGAAATTGATTTCAAAGTCCCAATGGGTCTCAAAGTGTTTAAATTAATGCAGTACCAAGAGAAAACTGAAAGGGACTTTCTACTGATTATTTTCCTGTCAGTAAATAATGGGTTAAGAATGAGTAGACGCTATGCCAATTGTGACATATACAACCTTTCATTAATAAACGGCTACTTGGTGGGTACTTTCCACGTTTTCCCGTTTTCTAAACGAAAATGTCCGAGTATACCATTAAAAGACTTCCCCAATTGAAATTGGAACCAGTCTCAGTGATCCAAATGTCATTACAAAGATACTTCCGTGCAAGTATAGCCTTCGCATAGCTCTTGCGATGTACTGTTAAGGCAGAGAGAGTTATGGAATGTTACAGGCCGGTGATTGAAATAATTAGAATTGGAAGTTGTATATCCAAGCTAACATAATCGACAAGTAAAAGTATTGATAAATTGTCGGCTTAGAGTGAAAAGGTGCTATCTCCACTTTTGTTCTCAAAACACTTTTTTGGTATAATTGGAAATGGGAAAAGAAAACCCATTGGTTACTAAAAGCTGTAACTCGATCATTAAAATAAAGGTATGCTAAATGAGCAATACTCAATAGCGCTATAAATTCAGCTTCAATTAGCGCTTTAAGAGGTTTTACTTTGTTCTTCTTGTTATTATTAAGAACTATGGGGAATAAGGCACCTGTTTCTTTTAAGCATTTTGTACAAGCCCCATATCCAGTACAGATCGGTAGTGGGCAGTACTGCACAGGATGTAAGCACACGCTCATGAGAGGGAGTGCGCAAGTCTACCTATAACCCCCATAGAGTTCATTTCTACCTCTTTTCGGTAGCTACCCGGTAGATGGCATCACTACCGACCGTATGTGGAACTTCTTAATTTAGAGGCAATACGAAGCAGAAGATTCCAGCAGAAGAATCGGCCTTGCCACCACCATAGGTATTGATTTGTATGGAAACTTGGAGGACTTTGCGACCACGACTGATTTAAAGTGCCCCAGTCACCTTTATCGAACACAGCGGTCTTTTAGTCAATCCCAGGTCAGGAACGATACTCTCCCGACTGGGCTACAAGGCCCTTTACTTTGATACAGTGGATAAGAGTTAATTCTCATTTAAGCCGACGATATGCAGGTCCGAATTGAGCAAAAATTGTTAGGTCTTCTGCTTACGTCTATTAACGTGTTTTTTAATTCTTGAAAATGTAGATGTAGATTAGCCATAGCAATTCTTCGAAAAGTTAATTCATTCCTTCGCACAGTCCTACGCAAAATCTTCAGGATCTTCCACTGATTAACTACAACTACTGTAAAGTGCATGCTGGTATAGACTTGAAACCGAAAAAGCTTATAGTCCGAGAGGCGACTGCAATTTTTGGACCCCATCGACATCATTCTGAGTTTTTTATAGAAAATGGAGAAAAGTTATTAGATTAGGAATCCACTGGTCTGCCGTGGCAAAAATGGCCGAAACTGATCAAAAATCGACTTGGAATGAGTTGAACTAAAATCCGATTGCCAAATATGTCATTACTTGCCAAAAAGAGAACAAACGTTTTCGTCTGGCAACCCCCTGCATTTTGATTTTCAATGAGAAAAAGGGCAAACGATTTCTGATTTCTGGCTTGGAAAACTTGTATCTTTTAAAAGTAAGCCAAATTGGTGACATTAGTTACATTGTTTATTGCCAACTTGGCTCCCTTTTAACAGATGCAAGTAGACCGTCGCCAGATATCTGAATCGTCTACAACCTTCTTAATTGAAAATTAAAGAGTGAGGGTTACCTAATAAAAAAAAATGCTAAATATTTGGCAAGTTATGGCGCATTTGGCATTTGGATTTAGTTGAACTTATTAAAAGTCGATTTTTGACCATTTTCGGCCATTTTTGCCATGGCAGACCAGTGGATTCGTAATCTACTCACTTTTCTCTAATTTCTATACAAAATTCAGAATGATGTTCGATGGGGTCCAAAAATTGCAGTCTCCTCTTAGTCTATTAACAATCACCATAAGTGTCTACATTTTAATAATTTCCCTCCAAACTAGTTAGAGTATATTGGTAACCATGAGCAACCTATTGCGTACTATAGACGAGGGGGGGAGGGTGGTATTCAAATGGAATCATCAGCTTACAGAGCAGAAACAGCTAATAAACTATCCAGAAGCTAAGAGTTAGAAATCAGTAGTTTATCCTGTCAAACTACAAATATACAATGAAGCCTCTATAGAATATATTCCATTCCTTTAGATTTGAATACTCCCACAAAAGTCCCAAGGCTTTTGCTCTTGGTTTTTATAACTCCCCCTCAAATGGATAGTAGTCGATAGGGGAAGGGGGGGTTAAATGTGCTTGAGTGGAAATTGGGGGAACTGTTTGTCGTTTTGTAACTCCCTCTCCCCCGTTTACGCGATTGTAACGGGGTTGAATGTTTAACGTTCAAAAGCAAGCACGAGCGACAAATATATGTGCACCAGAGGGACTTGAGTTTCGATTGGACATTGGCGGTGGTTAAATATTGGATGTTTGCGAACGTGTTCAAATTTCACGGAAATATGTACGTTGGAGGGAAAGACGAGCATAGATTCGGTAACTATATATAGGTAAATGGGATAAAATCTATTCAGCATCGGGATAGAAGTAGAATTAGGGGTGTGGAACATCGCACAACTTTCAGTTGCACTATATTACTGATGCGGATTTGTGTCATTTACCGTTTTTGTATTTTCATCATTCACTTTAAAAAATTGCCAGTTTGGCGATATTTTTTTATATGGGTCTTTTAAAAAAAAAAGCTTCGCCAAAATAGTGTTTTTTGGCGATATACTTTTCGAAAATTCTTATATTATCCTTTCTTACAAGTGAAACTGAGAAGAGGAGAAAAAACGATCGTTAATGAGCTATGTTCAAGCAAAGAGAACTCTGTGTTGAAGGCATTCGTTTTTCAACTTTTTACACCGTTAAAGCATTTTCACGGAAATTTCAGATTTGGGGATGTTTAGAGCACCTTAAGAGGCATTACCACAGCGATTTTGATCAAAATAGTTAGAGCCGTTTTTTAGCAATCATTGAAAAACGTGATTTTTTCAATGTCAGCTACCTTATGCACATGTCCGATTTTGACGAAAACCTTAATGGTAGGTCCCATGGCCATCACCAACCTGCACACCAAATTTGAGCATCGTAGGTCAATTTGTTCGGGAGTTATGCTGACCAGAGAAAGACATTTTTTCTAGATCACTTTTTTGAAATCACGATGTTCCAAAATGTTAAGAAATGAAAAAAATAAAAAATATCTATTGACCGAATCCTATACTTTTATTACCTTATATATGCGTATGGATATTTGAAAGTAAAAAGGCCAAATGTAGCTAAAGTTTCCGTCGACTCATATATATTAAAAGGAAATACTAGTTCCCTACCAGGTGCTTAAGCCAGGGGGAGAGATATGGGGATATATCTCCACTTGAAATTTTTATGTATGCAATAAATAACACAAAAGTCAATTGATATTTAGTTAAAAATGTGAAATTTATTTAAAATGTTTTCAAATGTCTAAAGATGCGGGGAAAAAAATACCTGTTATCTTGATTACTAAATATATGCGGCACTGATAAAGAGGATTGTATGATTTATTGACGTAATTTCATATCGCCTACCGAAATTTTTTTCTGGCTTCACCCCTGTTCCTTATGTTACAGTCTTCTAGCCCCAGTGCATTTAGAAACTACTTTGTATAAAACCTTGAAATTTGGTGAGTAGGTACGAAAAAGATCACTTAATGAAATCATGTAAATTGTTTTGATTTAATGTCGATCTAATGAAAAATAAAAACAATGAAATTAAAGTAATGAAAATTACAATAACAAAAGTCAAGACCAGATGGAGCCACTGTATATGCATTGACGTAAGGACTTCAAATATAAAATAAATCATTTATAATAGACATCAAATGAAAACAATTTCTGTCATTTCATTAAGTGATCTTTTTCGTACCTACTCACCGAATTTCAAGGTTTTATATAAAGTAGTTTCTAAATGCACTGGACAAAAAGACTGTTAACATACCGAGTATAGGGAATGATCCTTACTAGAACTTTCTTTTAAAAGAATTACATTAAAGATGGCAACGGTTGGTTGGAAAAGTCCTTGTTTCGATATAAAGATAATGAGGATCTTTCACGTTTTTTGGTTTTATTTTTAAATAAAAGTAGAGAAAAAATCATGAAAAACAATACCATTCTTTCAAAAATTTGAGCTCGGATAGATAGTTAAAAAAAATATTTAGTTTTTCACTTTGCGATTTGGCGGGAAAAAAGCCACTTTTGAGTGAAACGTCAACGAGCAGATAATGAACCAGTCTAAAACCTGTTTTAGAAAGGGAATGAGTGAGGTTTCTCCTTCGTTTTACGACTTCATCTCTGCGTAACCACGTCACGGTTTTTTCACGCGTTTTTGGTCACGTGACCTTTGTTGTGATTTCGACTAATTTCAAACTCGATTTTTGATTAATTGAAAGCATAAAGATAAAAAATAATTTCACTGCTCAAATATATTCGTTGGATAACACTAGAAAATACATAAAAAAATATTCATTTTCCTCACTTGTGCAAATTCCTCATTTATAAGTCTTTACAATGCCTTTAATATAGAAATGCTCTAGAAAGAGATGATAATAAAATCTTATTTGTTATTTTTGGAAAATTAATGCGTAATATTTACCTTGAGTTAAAAGGCTTAATGTTTTCGAAAGAATATATAAAGAATAGGTGTTTCTGTAGAAGTTGTTTCACTGCAACATTACCCTATATACAGTGAAAACTACATGTAGTGTGTTCAAAAGTCGACGCAATGGAAATTTTACATTTTAAGCGGACCAAAAAGGCTGAAATTAATTACGACTTCAACGGCAATCGTACCATTCTTATTGCAATCAAACAATTTCAGGTCAAACCAACCACAAATATAATTTTTATTGGCCTGTGCGTAAACGGCTTGTGAGAAAGGATGAAAATTGGAACTAGAAGTACCCTTCTTCTATTATTTATAAGAAAACCTGATATAAAATTAAAACATAATTTCATATAAATTTGAACAGTGGCACTATATGGTAACTGGCTAATTAGTAATAAGAAATACTAAGGGGCTCCGCCCCCTGCTCGCTGACGCTCGCCAACCCCCTGGATTGTTATGCAATCCCCTTGGCTCGCTTTGCTCGCCTCAAAGTGAAGCATTTAAAATATGTCCTAGCAAAAAGCTATTTCAGCTGCATAATACCATGAAATCGAAAACGTTTTGTTATTTATGAAGAGCCTGAATACTTGCCATGTCATTATCTTACTGCTGTCGAGACGCGTTAAGCAGGGACAGTGTGGCAGCGGAGTAGAAAGTTCTTGGAAAACAACAAAAATAAACAGTATCGTACATATATTTAAAAAAGATAGGTTATTTCATTGAACAATTAAAATTCACGGCCTGTTATCGTATGAAGAGCTAAAATAATTAAAGTTGTTTATCGAAATTTCTTAATGAAGCAATCGTATGTTTCGCATAATATTTTTTGCGTTACTTAGAAAATATAATAAAACAGTGAAAGGCCAATTATCCGGCATTCAATCAACAGGAATTTTTTTTAAATCCAATTTTGCGAGAAAATTAGCCCTAGTTCGCCAAAAAAAATTATTTTTTTTTATTTCATATGAGATTTTGAAGTTGAGTGGGTGGTTTTATTCCTTATTTTGATAGTTTTCAATTCGTAATAGCTGAATTTGCACCGATCTGAAATTAATATAGATTCAGATTTACTGCACAATGACTCATAGCGACTTTTTGAAAGTTGGCGATTTAGCGCTGAATGCAACCGGGCGACCTCCGGAACATGTTCCAGCAGATAACTTTTCCGAAAAGTCTGGTTTATCCGAAATTCTATCCAAAAGAAATGTACACACCTTGGATCTATTTATTCTTGCATCATCGTAACTATTAAATCAATATGTTTTCAATAGGCAATAATTTCTATCTGTAGACTGTAATAAGAAAAACAAAATATAGCGAATCCAAGTTGTTGCTGTTGCCAGTTGTATTAGTTAAATTTCAGAAGATATATTGTGATTGACTGGATTGCTGAATTTGGAAATTCATGCATAAAGTACATTTAAAAGATTTGTTTGAAGCCGTTGCCATTCTGCTCACAGAAATACAACCGAATTTGGACGTTACGCAAGAGAATTATATATATAGATTCTGTACAAACCCATCTGTGTATGTTGCAAAACTACTGTATTCTACCAAAAAAACCATCTGTGTATCGTATGAATTGTATTATCCAGCCCATTCCTATTTGGACGAATTTGTTAAAACACAAAACTGGCAAATACGGGATACTAAAGACTCATCTGTATGTCTTGTAAAACCATTGCATTTTGCTAAAGTGACCATTTTGATCGCACTATCTAATAAAGGTATCAGTCATTTTTACTTTCATTTACCCATATGTATACATAGGATGATGAAAGTATAGCATTCGGTCCAAAAAAAAACCAAAAAAAGCATTTCTCCACGTTTTGGAACATCCGAATCTCAAAAAAGTAATCTAGAAAAAATGTCTGTCTGTGTGTACGTGGTCAGCATGACTCCCGAACAAATTGACCTACGATGTCCAAATTTGGTGTGCGAGTTGGTAATGCCACATGAATCTACCATTAAGGTTTTCGTCAAAATCGCGCATGCGCTTTTGGTAGCTGCAATTGATAAAATCATGTTTTTCAGTAATTGCTAAAAAAATCACTTTGGTAATGCTTTTTAAGGTGTTCTAAACAGCCCTACCTCCGAAATTCCCTTAAAATTTTTTAATGGCGTAAAAAGTTGAAAAACGAATGCTTTTAACACAGAGTTTTATTATACAAGAATTATGGTAAAAAAAAAATATCTCCATACTGGCTATTTTTTCTTACTGAATGTTGAAAATTTAAATACGGCAAATGACACAAATTAACATCAGTATTACAGAGTAATTGAAAGTTGTGCGATGTATCACACCCCTAGTTTCATGAGGGAAACTAAACTCATTCCATCATATTTAGATTTTACAACAATTTGTTTCCTATTTTAATTTTTGCAACTAATTTTCCAAACTGGTTTATTCAAATTCCATATTTATTGATCGAACTTACCACCACTGGTCTCTTTCCATCTCTCTCTGTTTCGCAATTATGTAATTTAAAAAGTCCTTCCTTGGACCCTGCACTTAGGACATTAACGCAGCATAGAACATCAAATACCAGAACCACCTTTGCAACAAAAAGCGCACCTGATCAGCACAACTCCATCAGCGGTCCCATCAATCTCAAGCAACCCCCCTCCCCCTCAATCACCCCCTTTTTAACACCAGTACACGAAAAATACCGGGTCCGGTTCTTCAATTAACAATCACCAGCAACGCCCTTATCGTCTGCAAAGGAACTGGTTTACTCGTTGCCAGCGGAACCCTAACCAATTCCGGCGAAATAATTATACACTCCCCTATTCCAAAACGACATCATTAAGTTGATGCCACGCTCAGTTAAAACTAATACCTTCGCGCTAGGGGGTGCGGAAATGTCATTTCGAGGGGCTCTTCTTGATGAATGGGATACTGAGGGGGGGAGGGAGGCAACATTCCGTTACCCCCTCTCCCCCTATTACGCCGCCCCCGTAATTAGAGGTAATATTTGTTCTGGCATTCTTTCGGTTGTTGGCCGAGAAGTATGCGGAGTGAAACTTTTCTTATTAGTTCTTTGTAGGTTCTTTTGTAGGGTATTGGGATGGGGTGGTATTTGGCGAGGTGTGAACGGTTTTTTACTGGGTGTGGGTGTGAAAGTATCGCCAAGGGGTAGTGTCAAGAGTGTGTTGGTAATGTTTTAATTAGAGGTCGGCGATAAATCGATACGACAATATTTTTATCGACATTTAAAAAAAAATATCGATACTAAAAATATCGATACAAGTCACCGATATATCGATATTTTCAAACATTTTTAGTTTTTGATGATCGTTTTGTAATTCTATGCATTTTTTCGATTTTCTTTATTCCCTTTTCGAAAATTTCAAAACTCAAGTTTGGACTTTAGTTACAATTGCAGTTAAAATGGTACCCTAACCAAAAAGAAAACATAATGTAATGGAAAGATAAGCTCATTTATTAGTAGTCATTAACATAGCGCCGTTTCTGTTGCCAAGGTGTGCCTGGAATTTGCATCCTACTTTAAATATTAAAAACATCACTATCGGCAAAATATACGGTAAACAACTTTTCAAAATTTCTTCTTTAAAAATAAATGTGAATTTATGCATTGATATCCAAATGTATTTTATCTATTCTGATTGATAATATAATTCATTTAAAAAATATTTACAATTTATTAAAACAAATTTGGTATGAATTCATGAAAAGTAGAAATTTGCCCCGAAAAACTTCGTTTTTTGGCAAAATTAAAAATCAAATAAAAAAAAATCATGTTCCAATATATCGATATTTCTTTTTATGCAACGATATAGTATCGATATTTATTTTGATCGATATTTCCGACCTCTAGTTTTAATAGGAGGAAGATAATTTTTCAATAAGAACTGAGAAGGAGGATTTAAATTCTAGTGGTGCTATCTGTTTTTCGTATGTACGATATCTGTAAAACTGAAATTTATTGACGAGTCTTTGTGCAATTTCAGTACCTATGATTTTAAAAAATCAACTTATTTTTAAATCTTTTATATTAACTTCAATTTTGTGTATATGATGGAATCTATGGTGACCTAATTAACCACCATGCCGCCATCTAATTGGGCTGAAACTTGGCAGATAGATTCCATGTCGATGACAATGCATTCTATCAAATTTTGGGGTTGCAACTCTCACTAAAACATCGCTTTTACACACGCTTCGGAATACTAATACATGTTTTTATCTCATCTTAACCAATCATTTGTTGAAACTCTTGCATGTAGCCAAAATTGTTTTAATCAAAATAAATAAAAGATAATTGAACGTGACTGCATAAATTGATTATGGAGTGCAGTCCAGTCAATTTAACTTTGCGTTGCTTAGCAACGCTATAAGTGAAATAATTTTAACCGATCATTGTTGAAACTCTTTCCTGTTGCCAAATTTTTTTTAATCTATATAAATAAAAGACATATGTTTTTATTATCATACGTCAGACTTATCAGCTATCGTTGACTCGTTGTAGATGGCGATGTATTCGATCAAGTTTTGAAGGAAAAAAGAAATTAGTAAATAGTTCAGAATGGATCTTTTGTTCTTAGTGATCAAACACTATGAAAACTCGATCTCAGATCAAGAAGTTGAAATTAGACGTAAAAATTGGCAATACATATAAAGGATTTATATCAAAAACTTTGTTTTTGTGAATTGTATTATTTTATAGAATTTTATAACAATATGTTTTTTGTTCTCGATATATTTGTAATCACTTTTCAAAATTAAATTTCATGCAAAATATGTTTTCCTACTGGCGAATATACTATATAAAAGAGGTATTAAAAAATAATGCCAAGTTGGCGTCCCTTGCTCATGAAAATCTCTCCAAACCCAGACATTTTTTTCATATAACAGCCTTTAGTTACGACATTTAATTTATAATTACAATTATTTAAAAAAAAAAAAAATGTATTGAAATGAAAAGAGAAAAAGTATTTGTTTACAAATATTTGTATAAAATATTAAGAACGTTTTTTTTTAGCTTTAAGGAAGTCTCTATAATTCGATATTATAATTAGGAAAAGACTATAATTAGTTGGTAGGGCATGACATTTAGCATTTCAACAGGCAGTCCAGCACGGAATATATAATCAGAGATCCGTGTACAACAATTCTCTGGCGAAAAATATGTTTCCATTTTTTTAAATGTCTAAAATTATATATTTAATATTACGCCACTGATGACGTAAAATTTATTGCCAATTTGGCAGACTTTTAAAAAAATGAAAGACCATGCCGCCAAGAAAGACAAATCGCCTCCAACCTTCTTAATTAAAAAGACTGGTGGGTTAACAAATAATAAAAAAATACTCATTATTTGGCAAGGTATGACATATTTGGCAATCGTATTTATTTCAACTCGATTTTTGAATAGTTTCAGCCATTTTTGCCCCGGCGCACCATTGTATTCATAATCTACTAACACTTCACCTACATTGAATAAAATATTCAGAATAATGTTCGATGCTTAACTTGCAGTCATCGCTCGGACAGTAAAGCTTAATTTTTTTCAGCTATATTATCAGCAAAGGCATAACTTCAAAACACACAAATTTTCACAGTAAATATAACAATAGTAATATTAGTCTATTTAAAAAAATTTAAAGAAAAAATAACTAGTAGAAAAAGGTGGCTCGTATTCATTAAATATATATATATATATATATATATATATATATATATATATATATATATATATATATATATAAATAAAAAACAACAACATAAAACAAAGTTTTTAATATAAATCCTTTTTATGCAAGGCCAATTTTTATATTCATTCAAATAGCGACCCTTTCTGTTGCCAGCGTGTGTTTGTTTTTATAGGTGCAAACACCATCTCCAATCAGCAAAATAATCAGTAAACTACTTTTCAAAATTTATTTATTAAAAATGACTTTAAATTTATGCACTCACATCCAAATATCTTTTATTTATTCTGATTAAAACAATTTTATTATTTATTTATTAAAACAATTTTGGCGACAGGTTTCTTCAGTGATCGTTTAAATGCTATTTCAGCGCGATTGGTTGACCGCAAGTTGGTTTATTAACCCTTTGCACTCCAGGCCTTTTTCGCGCGGAGGGACCAGCAACTCGAATCATTTTAGGTTCGGTTGACGTTTACGGATTTTCTTCATGGAAACTAAACACAGTCATTGGCTTTGCATCAAATTTCCGCATCGAACCTAGAGGTCCTCTCGTGTTTCGGCATCCAATCGTGTGGCGCCTGAGAGGCGCCGCTGGAGTGCAAAGGGTTAGTATTCCGTAAAAGCCACCTTTTAGTGACAGTAACCCCACCAAAATTTTATAAAATGCATTGTCATCAACTTCGAATGAATCTGCCAAGCTTCAGCCCGAATTGATGACGGTAAGGGGGTTAATTAGTCCTCCATGGATTTCCCCACCAATGACACACACACACAATCGAAGTTAATGTGAAGGATTTAAAAATGCATAGTCGACCTTGTTTTTTTCATCTGATATGTCCTTTATAGTGTTCTTTACCCTTTTAACACAGAGTCGTTGAGAGGATTGGCGACTTGATGGCGAAAACCGCGATCATGTCGCCAATCTTGGAACCCTTCACCTCAAGAAATCTTCTCTGACGGAAGTCGAAAGTGTAAATGATAGAGAAGATGGCAACGAAGAAGAGCGAGAGGGGGGAAAAAAGAAATATGCCAAAAATAAGAATAAAAGAACGAGGGAAAAAAAGAATCAGGGAACGAAAAGTGGAATATTTGGATTTTCGGTTGATGAAGGAAGATCGAGTCGAGTTGGAATGCAAAGCTCCTGCTTCTTCCCTCCAGAATATTTTTTTAATGTAATGACTCATTCCGACGGGGTTGCTTTTTTTCCCCCCCATTTCCCGTTATGAGGTTTAAAGTTAACATCAGTTGGCAACCGGGGGAATTTTTCAGACGAGAACGTGTCACTTATATCAAACGATGGGATAAATGGAATATTTTTTTCGTTCCATTTTTTTCTTCACAGTTCTGATACTTATAGAAAAAGAGGGTAGTTGAGGAGGGGACCTTAAAGCTCATACGGTTACAGAGACGGAAACTCAGACCAAAACTGAACCGCCTTGAGCTGTCTGTGGTAATAACTTTAAGATTTTTGATACTACCAAGAAATGGAGTTAGAAAAACAGCTTGGGGTTTTTAATGTGGCACATGCGCTTAAAGATGATATCTGTCTCATAACTGGGCGGTCGGCGCTTCAACACTTGGCGACAAAAAAAAAAACTTCGCTAGAGATTCATGCTTTATTTATAAGTAACAGAGAAAAAAGATTAAGAAATTGGGTGTCATGCTTTCAATTACGTGCTTTTTCTGCCTAAGTAATGTTGTTTTTTTGGGCACTTAAGATTAAAAAATGCCATTAAATTACTTTATCGCGCAATTTGGATCTTGGGATTGGATGGGAAAAGATTTTTTTTTATGTAACATTTTATAGTATGGTGGAAGGCTTAGGTTAAGTGTTAGGTTTCAAAGCATATGTTAGTGTGTTTCATGTTAAGGCAGAAAAAAATATGTTCATGCTGAAAACATCTCGCATAAATGTCATTTTCTTTTAGCTTAGATAAAAATCTAAGTTCTCGCATCTATATAAACACGGAAATGAAATGTGCTTACTGCTTGCATAGCTATAACTAACATAAATATGACTTTAAAGGCCCCTTTACAAACCTGGGTACCAACTTTTTTTTATAAAACTAAAAAAAAAAATTAAGACTTTTTCAGGACTCATTTTTTTTTAATAAAAAAACCTATCAAAAACATGTTAAAAGTCCGAATATATAAGCACTCATCACGAACGTTGTACTGGAGATTTTCTGTTGCAAGTGCGATACTATAGCAGAACATCATTTGTTAAAGAAGAAAATGCCTTCCTGGAGAACTCTAAAGGGATAACTTCACCAGCATTTGTGTCTTGAATAAGAGAAAACGAAGACAGAAATTTAGATATGAATAATACATTTTAAGGGGTCTGGGTACTACAAAAAATACTACAAATATTTCTGAATAAAATGGCATAAAAATTTTATTTCTATCATTAGTAGAATTTGAAATATTTAAGTTTTTGTTACATGACCACTGTATTTCAGATATGCTATCTTGAAATTATTTTCTCGGTAATGGCTTTTTGTCCCTTTTTTGAATTTAAATTGATATAACTTAAAAACTACTTGCAATAATTAAATCTATGAAACTTCCCACAATTATTTTTCATATATATTTTTTAATTTGTCTTCAGGAATTATGTTTTTTTTGTAAAGTTTTTGGAGCTTAGCATACTATGGATTTAATACAGTTTTTGCACAAGTATATATTTTTTTTTTAAAAAACTTTTTCTAATTATTTTATTGAAAAATAAAGAAATTTTTTTTTATATGAATTTATAAGAAGTAATTTTATGCAAAAACGAAGTGATTTTTTAAAAAAAGTTTTTTAGAAACCTCAAACTTAGGAAATATCAAAATTTTAAAGTTATTAATTTATTAAAAAAAATATTTTTTAAATTTGAAAATTTAAAACATTTTTTTTTTAAGTTTCAAATCATCATACATTACTACACAAAAAAAAATTCAAAAAATCTATATAAATAAAACTGACTTTCTGTCACACGGATTTGGGGACCGTTTCACGTAAAAACTACCTAACGGATTAGGATGAAATTTGGTATATCGCTTAATTAAACGACCAGGAGTAAAATAGGCGATATATTTTTAATTTTAATTGAGTTTTAAAATTTCCGAAATAATTTATTTTGGTGTTTTTAAGCAGACACAATTTAGTATTTCCTGAATGGCAACTGAATGACAATCTCCGTTTGGTTTGTTTTAAAAATCGCAAATGATATTCTACATTCACAATGCCTAGAAAAAAAAACGCCCATCATTAAGCGAAATCGACAAAAAAGTTTTTAAAAAACGTTTAAAGAGGAACGAATTACAAAATGACAACCAAGAAGCTTCGACTTCGCGGCAGCCGGACATTTCCCCAGAGGACAGATTAGCGTCGCAACGGCGACGCCAGGAGTCTGTAAGGAGTAGAGAAACATCAGAGAGGCGTGCCGTTCGTTTAGAAGCCGATCGGCTATGACATGCCGAACTAAACGAACAAAGAATGAATTTACAATGGGGGTGATAAACTTTTATATTACTTTTATTTAGTACCAAAAACTGAGTTTATCCGTCAACGACGGGCCACGCAGCTAGTTAATTATAAAATTAAAGATTTCAGAATTTTGAGTCCCATACCCCTTAAAAATAATAATAAACAGACTTGAAATTATTTTTAACAGGTAAGTTTAAGAGGGGGGGGGGGGGGAAATTAACGATCTTTTTTATAAGGAACTCTTAAGGACTTGAATTGTATACGTGGAGACACTGAAACCTGGAGAATGTTTTATGCATATTCTTTTGTAGTTGCTCCAGTTTGAAGTCAGTTATCACTTATCACTCTTCCTTTATCACCGATCACATCTAAAGCGGCATTATCCAAAGTCAATCAATAAATTCAAAAGAACACAAAAACTTATTTGATAAAGATCAAAGGGGAATTCATATGAAACACAGAGAGGATTTCTCTATTCCGTCTTTTTAAATCCTTTATATTAACTTCGATTTTGTTTTTGGCTATGTTTGTCGATGGGGAGAAAATCTGCAGAGGCCTAATTAACCCTCTTGCCGTAATCCAATCGAGCTGAAACTTGGCAGATAGAATCACCGACATCGATTCTATCAAATTTTGGGGCTGTAACTGCCACTGAAAGGTCACTTTTATGGAATACTAATAAACCAACTTGCTATCATCCAATCGTGCTTGAATAACATGTAACCGACCTTTGAACAAACTCTTTCCTGTTAACAAATTTTTTTTAATTAATTATAAAATTGTTTTAATCAGAATAAACAAAAGATATTTCGATGCGAGTCCATAAATTCACATTAATTTTTTAATAAATAAATTTTGAAACGTAGTTTGCCGCACATTTTGCTGATAGAAATGTTTTTAATATTGTTGCTGTGTTAATGAATATAAAAATTGGAAATGCATATAAAGGACTAGCTGAATACGCTACGAAATTTTACCATTAGCATTTTAGCGATCATAAAACATTCATGTATTCTACACTTCAGACGTTTGCTCTCATTACGAATCCGACAAATTGATTTACCAAAATAGGAACTTTCGTTTGTTGACATTTTTAACAAAATTTATAATTGTGAATAGTAAATTGGAAAGAGACATTTGAATATCTCTCGTTTAGAACGTTTAACTCCCTTCGGACCCTTTTTAATTACGTAATCGAAATTGTAATAGTTTATTGTGGAATTATACTTAGTGGGTTAATCGAGATCGGAATAGCAGGCGTTTTCTATGTTTACCATTGTTGGTATATGTACCAATTTTCAAAATTGTGGCCATGTTGGAAGTGGGACATTCGAATATTCCTCGTTTTGAACGTTTAACCCTTTTAAGTGGGTTAATCGAGATCGGAATAGCTTACTTTTTCTACGTTTGTCTTTATTGATATTCGCACCAATTTTTAGAGTTGTGACGAAATGGGAAGTAGGACATTTGAATATCCCTCGTTTAGAACGTGTAACCCCTTTTCCACCCCTTAAAGTGGGTTAATCGTGATCGGAATAGCTTACTTTTTCTAAGTTTACCATTGTTGATATTTGTACCAATTTTCAGAGTTGTGGATATGTAGGAAGTGGGAGAATTAGTGATGAGTGAGGGCTTTGCCTTATATATATAGAGAGAGAGAGATTTTTTTTTTAAATCTTTTTTATGGTTTACATTATAGATTGAGAGGTGACTGCAATTTTTGGATGCCATCGAACATCATTCTGATTTTTTTTATAGAAATTATAGAAAAGTGAGTAGATTATTAATCCACTGATCTGCCGTGGCAAAAATGGCCGAAACTAGTCAAAAATTGACTTTTAATAAGTTGAACTAAATCCAATTGCTAAATGAGCCATAACTTGCCAAATAATGAGCATTTTTTTTTTATTTGGTAACCCTCACTCTTCAATTATCAATTAAGAAGGTTGCAGACGATTCAGATATCTGGCGACGGTCCTACTTGGATCTATTAAAAGGGAGCCAAGTTGGCAATAAACATTACGTCACGGATGACGTAACTGATGTCGCCAATTTGGCTTACTTTTAAAAGATACAAATTTTCTAAGCCAGAGATCAGAAATCGTTTGCGCTTTTTCTCATTGAAAATCAAAATGCAGGGTTGCCAAACGAAAAAGTTTGATATCTTTTTGGCAAGTTTGGACATATTTGGCAATAGGATTTTAGTTCAACTCATTCCAAGTCGATTTTTGACCAGTTTCGGCCATTTTTGCCACGGCAGACCAGTGGATTCGTAATCTACTCACTTTTCTCCAATGTCTATATTAAAATTCAGAATGATGTTCGATGGGGTCCAAAAATTGCAGTCGCCTCTCGGACTATTACTCATTCTTCGGCTATCCCATTCCACTTGGAAAAACAATCGCAAAATACACTCACACACATTTATACTAAACAAAAAACTAAACATATCTGTGTATTTATCTATAGTGCCTGCTCAGTAGCAGAGTACTCCGTAACGGGTCAGTGTACATTTTGTAGGACGTAAATTCCGGCAAACGGCGCCCTTTGGGAAAAGGATAAAGAAGGGATAACATTTAGATCTTCAAGATTTGTTTTTTTCTTATGCCCGGAAGGATGTTTTATGCATTTTCTTTTGTAGTTGCTCGGATTTGAATTTATTTCTTTTGTTGCTATAAAAGAGCTTTTCAAGATGAGGAGAACGGTTGCTTGGATGGTTTTAAATGCTCGATCGGTGAGATTTTAAGTATTGTTACACACATTTTCTGTGTATAATGGACAATTCCTGTATTTTTTAAAAATGAGTGAAATTAGTTTATATATTTATGAAAAAAAAATTCTGATTCCAAAGATGTAAACAAAAGTTCTTTAAAAAAATTAGTTACCAAGCCAAAACCAGTCCGATCAAAACACAAAAAAAAATATGTGACGTCAAAGCTTCCTTTCGTTTCTATGGTTATCGTGAGGTTTCTACCAAATAGTTGGCGTTGGTGGACCATTGCCATATCCCTAACAGGTTGGCGCGATTTGTGAGAAACTTGCAAAACTGGTTTCCGCTGCCGCATTTCAAGCCAAGATGTTTAGGAAGTCTTGACGTCACATTCAATTCGAGCCGAATGAATCGTTTTCTCGCCAACGTGTAACAGGGGAACTTTGATTGCAAATTTTAAAAAAAAAGAAAGAAAAGAAGAAAAGAAAAAAAAAAAGACGAAGAAAGAAAAAGTGCATTGAACAGAACAATTTCTGTTTATGCCCTATTCGAAACATTTAGAATTGAATAAAAAAAATTAAAATGCGGGAATTGTCCATTGTAAATAGTGATGTATTTATTTTTAAAGTTCTATTTTACTTTATTTGTTAACAGCGATGATACAGGTTAGAAAAAGATGGCAACATCTAAAGCAATGGGGAAATTTCGAGATGTTTCTATCAATTGACCGGTCGACTGGATATTTCGAGAAAGTTCCGACGCGCTCCTACAAATAAGACCGCGGATCGGGGAGAAATCAGTTTAACTTCGAATGTCGATTTGATGGAAGCTGAGCGCTTTGCTTACCAGAATTATCGATGTATTCGGAGTTGTATGAATTGAAGCTGATAAGGATTTTACTACTGTTTAAAGACATTTTGTGAGCTTCCAAAGGAAGAATAAATTATAGTTTTTATCTAATAAAAAATGCATCCACATTGCCTCTGCGAAAATTTCATACTATTCATTAACCAACAAGGGTAATCACATAAAAGCGTCAACTAGCGGTACTGCTTAAGAAACAAATATTTGTTTATTGCAATTAAATACTCAATAAAATGGAAAATAGTTAATTTTCTAGATAATTTTATGTTGAGACAAAAAATAATTTCGGTAACTTTTTTAATTGTGTGTTAAAAGCACTGAACTGTAACTTCTTGATAGCGTATACTTGGTTATGGACTTGAAACACAAGAAGACTTAACAATCACCATAGAAATCTATATTAGCAACTTCCCCTCGAAACTAGTTAGAATGTGTTGGTAACCAAGGGCCACCTATTCCTCAGCAAAGATGGAGAAGTATTCCATTGGCTTCATCTGCTTGCCAGAGAAAAAAAAACGCTTGTAATCTATTCAGTAGTTATAGTTCAAGATCAGAGGTTAAAAGTCTTGATTCTATTTTACCTTGTTTTTACTTTAATGCTTTGGTGACAAAAAATATAAGCAATACAATAACAAAATAAATAATATAAATGGAAAAAACTGCTTTATAGGCTCGAGTAATTTTAATGTTACCAATAATTATTCAAATAAAAATGCTCTTGGCAAATTTATATATTTTCAAGCAATTTTTCAATTTTATATTATAAATTTTATTTTTTGTCCTCTTCCATTTGCAATGATTCGGTACCAAAAAATACTTATCAAGGTCAATAAAAATGAAGAAATTGAAAAACGTTAAAAAGAAAAGTTATATGTTTTCCCAGTGAAAATACAGAATGCGTATAATTAAATTAAATACTTTTAAGACGTTTGTAGCAATAATAGATCTTTAGAAAATTTTGTACATGTACAACTGCGATCATTGAAAAATTATGTATGTATATAAAATAATTAATAGTTTAAAAAACTAAAAAACACGCTTTAATGGAAAAGTGAACTAAAAAGTAAAAATAATTTTAAATAAGTTTGAAATAAGAATAGAGTGATTAACAAGAAATATTTATTTTATCGTAAAAAAGCGTGGGGTGCTTTTTAAGATATTTTCATAATGGCTCTACTTTTACCAATATCTGTCATTAAATATATACAACAATTGATATCAAGCACCCCACGCTTTGTTACGATAAAATAAATATTGCTTGTTAATCACTCTATTCTTATTTCAAATTTATTTAAAATTATTTTCTACTTTTTAGTTCACTTTTCTATTAAAGCGTGTTTTTTAGTTTTTTAAACTATTAATTATTTTCTACTTTTTAGTTTGGTTTTCTGTTAAAGCGTGTTTTTTAAACAATTAATTATTTTTTCTGTAAATTATAATTTTTTTTTAGTTAAGTGTACAAAGCTCTCCAGTTGTTCCTGCCAATAGTCACATGCTTGCCTCAAATTTAAGTCATGTGTATGCCTTAGTACACACCGTATTACTTGGCACAAATTACTACCGTCTCTCTGAATATGAAAAATCTCTAATCCTGAAGATCCTGGAAAGGATAATGCGACTAAAAAAACACGCTTTGTATAACCGTCGTGCCCACGACAAATCTTTCAAATGTCTGCCTTATCAATTGACGATGATAGGTTCTGTGATTACTGGGATTGTAAAAGGTAACTGCACACCAGGGATCAATTCCGGAGAAGGTTGGTGGTTGATTGGCATTCAACGGCGCAAGTTGGTTGGTTGTATTCAGATTATCTGGCACCGTCAGCAACACGAGGGCTATAATGCGCCGAAACATTCATCATTAGACAAGCCAACATACATTTACAAACACCCATGCCAAACACGGGACTCGAACCCGCAACCTCGCGGTCTAGAAGCTAGCACGCTAACCACTATACCGTTTTCAACGGAGCAAGGGCAACAAGAGCTAATCCTTGTGATAAAGCGACAAACTTATTAAATTATTGTATTGTACTTTGACAAGTGTGCAAAGCTTGAATCAAATCTGATCGCTCAAAGTAGGTCAAAATCGAGCCCAAAAAAGTCGGTTACAAGCATACAGGTGAAACTAACAAAAGCGTGTTAAAAAGAAAACATTCGTTGAAATTTGCTAAGTCAGATAGAAATCAGGCACAAAAGACATATACAGTTTACAGACTGATTATTAATGAAAAACTTGATTGCTACAAACTTGATTCATACGCCTGTAAATGAACGAACTCTAATTATGAAAATCATGTATACATCGATGAGGGTTAGAAATGTAAAAAAATCACTAGTGACTCGTCAATCCCCACAGAAAAAACTCACCGAAAGTACCCTCTCCCTGCAAAAGATGTCAAACCACCAGCATAAGATCTCAACCCCCTCAATAACCAAAACCTCAGAAGAAAAAAAAAATTAAGAAAAAGACGAAACTAACTTTTCAGAAGAAAAAACAAATTGCGCAACGGGTGAAATTAGAAAAGAAAAAAACCACGCCAAATGATACTCTCGACCCCGCGGCAGCTTCTGCCTCCCGAGACATTTTATAGTATCGATAAAAGTAAGGGAAGACACCCCATAGATACGAAGACAGCAGTCTAAACCAATTTCGGATCTATCTTCTCCTTAAGGAAAGGGTTCTCCCCTTTCTCATTATTTTAACCCGATTTCTATTTTTTTCCTCACTCCCTAACCTTAAGGGGGTAAACGCCGTTCCGATATTAACCTCCCTACTGGAAACCTTTAATTTGAAAGACATACCCCCTCCTTTAGGATAGTATGAAGAAGAAAAAAAATCGCCAAGAAATTGCGTCTATGTACGCTGCCCGGGCATATTTTATGATTGCTGTTAAGTGCTCACTAATTGCATCAACCCCACCCCCTTTCCAATAAAGATATTGCGGGGTCGTTAAATGAAATCGATTGCCGACGTGGAATGGTACTCGTGGTGGTAATTAATACGTTAGGGAGTTACTCGTAAAAATGGGGTTGTTTTGCGAAGGGCGCCAATTTTGGGTGATGTAGGGTGTTTTGGGTCTTGGTGATGTATTTTTATAGTGTGAGGGTGAAAGTTTTTAACAAATTAATGTGCTGGAAGTCCCAAATACCTTCGTATTATATTCGATTCGATACAAGAGTAGCAAAGCCAAGCATACTTAGATATGACGAGTCCATTGTACCTTTCATACTAAGAAGATGTACAGTACAGCCTATGGAATGTTAAACAGTGTGGTTGGGCCTTTAGAAAACTCCAGACAATCTGATAAGGAGACATGTTGTTGCTTATCCTCAGTAGATCTGACATTTGTCAGATCAACTCCAGAAGGTTGTTGACCACCAGAAAATTGATGACAATAAGGGAATCTGATGTTAAGTCCGCCCTGGAAAGTCCCGACGCAATTCAGAATGTGATCCGGTGAGGACTGGATGGTCACAGCATTTTTCACAAGTGGGGCACATTTTTGTGCCATGTTTAAATGACAGACATTTTAGGTGGCCACTTGAGAGTCTGGCTAAAGCAGTCTGGGAGCCTCGATCGCATTTGATTTCCAGAAGAGTGCCAGGAGATGTTCCGGAGGAGATGTTCAGGTGGAATTCGCTAGATAAAATTTTGTTTAGATTTTTCATTGGAGTAAAGTTCCTGGTAAGTAAGCGAGGAGCCAGTGAGTGCTACTTCCTCACTTCAATCTATGGCCAATTTATCCGCGACCTCATTACCTCTAATATTTACATGTGATGGAATCCATCACATGAAAATATACCATAAGGAGACATGACAGAATCCATCAGATTTGTATCTGTAACATTTTTGCCTTAAGCCTAGTGCCTATGTATGATTGGCATTTGCCAATCATACATAGGCACTAGCTCTGCTGTTTCAGTTGAGTTTCCACAGCCTCTGCATAGGTTATCCTCTACAACTTAGTATGTTATCTTAGTTAACTTCCTCACTTCCCTCTTTGGCCAATTTATCCGCGACCTCATTACCTCTAATATTTACATGTGATGGAATCCATCACATGAAAATATACCATAAGGAGACATGACAGAAGCTATTAGATTTGTATCTGTAACATTTTTGCCTTAAGCCTAGTGCCTATGTATGATTGGCATTTGCCAATCATACATAGGCACTAGCTCTGCTGCTTCAGTTGAGTTTCCACAACCTCTGCATAGGTTAACCTCTACAACTTAGTATGTTATCTTAGTTAACTTCCTCACTTCCCTCTTTGGCCAATTTATCCGCGACCTCATTACCTCTAATATTTACATGTGATGGAATCCATCACATGAAAATATACCATAAGGAGACATGACAGAAGCTATTAGATTTGTATCTGTAACATTTTTGCCTTAAGCCTAGTGCCTATGTATGATTGGCATTTGCCAATCATACATAGGCACTAGCTCTGCTGCTTCAGTTGAGTTTCCACAACCTCTGCATAGGTTATCCTCTACAACTTAGTATGTTATCTTAGTTAACTTCCTCACTTCCCTCTTTGGCCAATTTATCCGCGACCTCATTACCTCTATTATTTACATGTGATGGAATCCATCACATGAAAATATACCATAAGGAGACATGACAGAAGCTATTAGATTTGTATCTGTAACATTTTTGCCTTAAGCCTAGTGCCTATGTATGATTGGCATTTGCCAATCATACATAGGCACTAGCTCTGCTGCTTCAGTTGAGTTTCCACAACCTCTGCATAGGTTAACCTCTACAACTTAGTATGTTATCTTAGTTAACTTCCTCACTTCCCTCTTTGGCCAATTTATCCGCGACCTCATTACCTCTAATATTTACATGTGATGGAATCCATCACATGAAAATATACCATAAGGAGACATGACAGAAGCTATTAGATTTGTATCTGTAACATTTTTGCCTTAAGCCTAGTGCCTATGTATGATTGGCATTTGCCAATCATACATAGGCACTAGCTCTGCTGCTTCAGTTGAGTTTCCACAACCTCTGCATAGGTTATCCTCTACAACTTAGTATGTTATCTTAGTTAACTTCCTCACTTCCCTCTTTGGCCAATTTATCCGCGACCTCATTACCTCTATTATTTACATGTGATGGAATCCATCACATGAAAATATACCATAAGGAGACATGACAGAAGCTATTAGATTTGTATCTGTAACATTTTTGCCTTAAGCCTAGTGCCTATGTATGATTGGCATTTGCCAATCATACATAGGCACTAGCTCTGCTGCTTCAGTTGAGTTTCCACAACCTCTGCATAGGTTATCCTCTACAACTTAGTATGTTATCTTAGTTAACTTCCTCACTTCCCTCTTTGGCCAATTTATCCGCGACCTCATTACCTCTAATATTTACATGTGATGGAATCCATCACATGAAAATATACCATAAGGAGACATGACAGAAGCTATTAGATTTGTATCTGTAACATTTTTGCCTTAAGCCTAGTGCCTATGTATGATTGGCATTTGCCAATCATACATAGGCACTAGCTCTGCTGCTTCAGTTGAGTTTCCACAACCTCTGCATAGGTTATCCTCTACAACTTAGTATGTTATCTTAGTTAACTTCCTCACTTCCCTCTTTGGCCAATTTATCCGCGACCTCATTACCTCCAATATTTGCATGTGATGGAATCCATCACATGAAAATATACCATAAGGAGACATGACAGAATCCATCAGATTTGTATCTGTAACATTTTTGCCTTAAGCCTAGTGCCTATGTATGATTGGCATTTGCCAAAAAACACGCTCTACTGTTTCAGTTGAGTTTCCACAACCTCTGCATTGGAAAATCCTCTACAACTTAGTATATTTTAAGATGATACCCGAGACAGTGCGACCGGTCAATAAACCAATAATAATTCTACAGGAATCCATGTTTGTGTTTGGTTTGGGATCCCTTTATAAAGTGTTTGGATAGTCTCATACTCTGAGACTTTTGGCTCTTTAGTTCAGTTTCCTTAATAAGACCTGTTCTAAAGTGATGGAGATGAGAGAAATGAAATGGATAATGGAGATGAAATGGAAATGGTCTCGCACAAATGACCTGTTGGAGGATCCAAGCCTGGCCAGTTCATCTGCATGCTCGTTTTCCAGTATCCCAAAGCGTCCAGGAACCCAGATCAATGGAGCTTCGTTGTTTCTACCTTCATGATAAATGTATCACAGTGCTTCATAAATAGAAGAAAATGCATCTGAATAAGCACGATCAGTAATTATGTTAATTTGAAAGCACACATAATGCGTTGCATATCAGATACTTTGAATGTTTTACAGAAGCATTGAGTAATTAAGTTTTAATTTTGAAGGCAACGCGGGCTAATCATTCTGAATCAATCAGAAAGTACATTTCATGCACGTGTGTAGAAAATGCCTCAGATTTTGTCATATGAGTGGCGAAAATCTTGAACATTTTCCAGAAATCCAGAAAATTTAAATTTGAGTCGATACATTTTGTTCTTTGAATCTACGTCTGCAAAAGAACTGCATGGCGATACGTGGCAGCTAATGTTAGTAAATTAAGAATACATTGTTAAAAAAAATTGTCCACCATGCACCAAAATTTGGTTCCCATTTAGCTGCCACCAACATTTGGTGCTTAGTTTCGCGATTTAATGGTGCTTACGGTCCGAGGTTGCACCATTAAATCGTGAAACTAAGCATCAAATGTTGGTGGCAGCTAAATGGGAACCAATTTTTGGTGCAAGGTGGAACAAAATTTTTAACAGTGCATACTGGCCTGCCATGACAAAAGCAGTTCAAAAATTGATTTTGAATGAGTTGAAACAAATCCGATTTCCATATATGTCTTACCTTTCCAAATAAAGAGCATTCATGTAATTTGGTAACCAATCGCCCATTTATTTTCAATGAAGAAGGGTGCATATGATAGCTGATCTCTGGCTCGGGAAACTTGCATCTTTTAAACAGAGCCAAATTGGCTTCATCGCTATTGCCAACTTGGCCTAGCTTTAAAAGATGCAAAAATTCCAGATTCAGAGATCAGAAATCATCAGTAACCTTCCTCATTGAAAATTAAAGAGCCGTAGGTTACCAAATAATAAAGAATGCTTATTATTTGGCAATTAAGATTTTAGTTCAACCAAGTTTTGAACTGTTTAGGCCATTTTTGCCCAGGCAGACCAATATATTCATAATATATTAAAAAATTTCTACAATCAATATAAGATGTTCGAGGTTATACCTAAACTTGCAGTCGCCTCTTCAATCTGTAATGAGTACCAGGACAGGTTCCATAAACCGAATTTAAAGGATCCAAATCTAAACCACAAGTCAAATCTTTCATAAGCAGCCATATCTATAGAAAACACAGTAACTCTTCGTGATATCGATTTTCAACGATAGTTTGTCAAGCTGAATTTCGAAAGCAGTTTATTTCATCATTAAAACTCACAAGTTTTTAATTTTCAATGTGGTTTGTACATGGTTTCCGCTTTTATTGAAGAACAAACTTCCAAGGACTTTCAAGGTCCTTTTTAAGAAAATTCAAGGACCATAAAATTACATACTTTAGAGAGAAAAAAAGTAAAGATTATCGGTGATCGCTAAAAACTTTCAAGGACTATCAATGACTGTGGGACTCCTATTATAAATATAAATCGAAGGTAACATAATGGATAATTAAGTTTCCTAGTATTTCATAGTATTTGGATGAATATAAAAGCAAAAAAAAAAAAAAATAAGAATTGTTTTAAAATACAAAATTAAGGACTTGTAACAGTCTCGTGTTTAAATAACAGACAAAGCTTCTATGCAGTGGAGTACTCTTTTGCATAGAAGGCAAGACATCTGCTTCGAGAACCAAAGGTCCCACGATCGAGGCCCGTCACCCGCATGAAAGCTGCTTACGCTTTATTGGTGACATCGGACAATTGAATCATGCTGCCATCTATCGGCACCTTCTGAAATACTGCACGACTTCCACTCGATTATCTTGGCATCATTGGCGACTCACCGCCGAAACGGCAATCGGGAGACTCACTGCCCCACGCGCTCAGGCAACTCAATCGTTAGTCTCTTCGCGACTCACTGGGAAGTGGCTATGTGGCGGTCTCGTGTTTAAATAACAGTTAAAACTTCAGTGCACTGGAGTACTCTTTTGCACAGAGGTAAGATAAGCGGCTCGAGAACCAAAGGTCCACCGATCGAGTCCCGGTTCCCGCAGAAAGCCAACTACCCTTTAACGCATCAAGTAAAAAAGAAAATGGTTGTTGTACTTACACTGAGGGGAAGTCGTCTTCTCCGTCTTCTCCTCCCTCCACATCTACAGCATCTCGACCATTGGTCAAGAAGAGGACTGGACTAGAGTGACCAGCAGCCATCCACCCTACAACACAAACAAAAATTATTAATTTTAGAGCACAAAAATATTCTTTAATAAAAGACACGTCATTAATCGAAATAAAGGTAAAACCGTTGATAACTATAATACCTTAGTTTTAGCCAATAGCTATTTTTATATGCAAATATAACAACGCGATGCATTAAAATACCTAATAGATTCTAAAATCTAGAGGTGAGGAACATCGCACAACTTTCAACTACATTATAATACTTGATCATTGCATTTAAATTTTACGTAGATCGGTGTTACTTAACGTTTTTATTAATTAAAAAATTATCAGTCAAGCGATGTTTATTACATTAGCTAAAAAAATCCACAAAATTGTGAAATTGGCAGTATTTTTTTTTCTTCCGATAATTATTACATTACTATTTCGGGTAAATAAAACAGAGGAGGAAAAGTCGTTGGTGGGTTATGCTCAAGGGAAAAGAACTCTGTGTTAAAGATGTTAGTTTTTCCCCTTTTTAAGCCGATATCGAATTTGTACAGGAATTTTGGAGGTGTGAATGGTTAGAGCACCTAAAGACGCATTACCACAGCGATTTTAATCAAAATTGGTGGAGCAGTTTTTTAGCATTTGCTGAAAAACTTAATTTTTTCATTGGCAGCTACCTTATGCGCATGCGCAATTTTGATAAAAACAATAATGACAGGCCATATGATCACCACTAACTCGCATTTAAAAGTCGAACATCGTAAGTCAAGTTCGGGAGTTATGCAGACACACATAGATTTTTCTAGAAGACCACTTTTTTTTAAGTCGGTATATTCCGAAGAGTGTAGAAATGCAAAAAAAGAAAAGAAGGAAAAAATCAAAATGATTTCAGATGACAGAAATACAAAAAAAGTAGCGCAAATATAAAATAACACTAAAATACACGACCCATAGAATGCTAAGTTTTTAGAATTCAGAGAACACTTAGTAATAAGTATACTTTCAAAGCGTTAAAAGGGGACTGTTAAGTCAAAAATAAAAATTCTTCAATTTTTGTTCAATATTCATGAAATTTTTTGTGCAGTTCCATAGCAATTAGATAAAACTAAACCCAAAATTTCAAAAATTTATATTGATTTTTTTTCAAGAAATTACATTTTTATTGAAAAATTTAGCGTTTTTTCCGTAATTTTAAAAACGCTCCTTGCGATTCAAATTTTTTGCAATCTGTCTCAATTTTTTTTTGTACAAGCTAATCAAATATATATTGACATAATTGTGCATGGATTTTGAATTTGACTCATTGGTTAGTTATTTAAAAGTAAAACTTTGGTACAGTGGCAAAAAATTTAAACTTTTTAAATAGAAGCATTACGAAAATTGCTGTAAAACAATAAAAAAAAAAAAAAGATTCCAAAATCCATGCACAATTGTGTTCAAAATATAAGCAATACTTCCAAATTAAAAAAAAAATACATCAACTTATTAAAATACAACAACTTAAGATAAAAATATACAACAATCGCGAGGAACAAATCGAATACCCTAAAAATCTTAAAATACACATGAAGATAAAAATGCAATTTAAGAAAATGAAAAACAGACGATTTCTGATATGCGCTCTTACAAAAACTCAAATAATATTCTAAATTCTTCTCGGATCAGCAAAAGTAAGGTATGTACTGAAAGCTAGAATTTCAGGCTATATTTTTCCACTAAAATATAAAAATCGAAAATTTTGAAATTTTTGCCTTAACAGTCCCCCTTGGAAAAACAAAGAAGAATAACATCGCTATGATCGAATGAGAAGAAAAAAAAATCCAAAGGACGCTAAATCTCATTCTTTACTGAATATATTTTACACAATCCATCAATATACATCATCTTTAAAGCCAACTTTGCCTATCACTCTCTCTGTACATATCATCGCTCTATTCAAAATCGGATATTCAGATCATTATGTGTGAAAGTTTTTTATTCATCGAGTATAAACTTTTATAAAAAACGTTGAATATCGTCCATAAAAATCTTTTATTTCGAAAAGTTGAAGGGAAATATCCGTTTAAAACCCGGATGTTTCTGAGGTACTGAATACCTAAAAATGGCGGCAGTTGCCAAGAAATGTTAAAATGTAAGAATTGATTTTAGCTGATTTCCTAAAATTGTTTCACTTCATCCAAAAAATCAAAATTGAATGAGACAATATATAATTCAGTAGTTTCACAAAAATACTATCTGTCAAAATATTGCTTGAAAATATAATTTTTTTACCAGATATAGAACATTTTTACCAGATATAGAACATTTTTACCAGATATAACAACATCCTACCTGGTCAACGCACTTTTTTAAGAAATATAACACCTTTTTTTTGCTAGATAAATCTTTCTTTACCAGATATAAAAATTTTAGCTATCACAAAATTTTTACTAGATATAATACCTTTTTTACCAAATTTAACATCTTTTTTACCAGATATAACAACATTTTTAAAAGACATAAAAAAAAATTATACCGTTTAAAAATGTTAACAAATATAACAACACTTTAAACAAATATAGCCACATCTTTTCAAGTAAAACAACACTTTTTTCCAGATGTAACATCAATATTTAGCAGATATTATCACATCTTACCAGGTCTAACAATATTTTTATCAGATATAAAAAAATTTAAACAAATATAATAACATTTTTACCAAGTATAACCGCATCTTTTCTAGTAAAACAAAAAAAAATTCCAGATGTAACAACTATATTTAGCAGATGTTATCACATCTTACCAGATCTAACAATATTTTCATCAGATATAACATTTTCTTAAACAAATATAACAACATTTTTACCAAGTATAACCGCATCTTTTCAAGTAAAACAAAATTTTGTCTAGAAAGAAACAATGTTTAGCAGATATTATCACAACTTACCAGGTCAAACAATATTTTTGCCAGATATAAGAACATTTTTACCAAATCAAAGTAACCATATTTAAATCTTTTATATTAACTTCGATTTTCTGTTTTTGTTTTCGGCAAATCTTCGAATGGCTAATTCACTTACATAACAGCTTTTTTCCAAATAAAACAATTTTTTGATCATATATATTGTTGCGTGGAAGGGTTTGAAAGATTTGAAGCCAAAGCAGATCAAAAGTCGAAGAAATTTATTCCAATATAACTCTTCTCAGATTCTCCCGAACTTCTCGTTCTAGTAGACACAATACAGCTCTTTTCACAACAATAGAGCACAAAACAGCAGTTAAAAACTTAACAACACAACTGCTCAAATCGCTGCACAAGACAATGCAATAACAGTTCGCTTTCGGAACTCTCTGAACGCTCACTGAGACTCAGTATCTCAACTAATGGACTCAGCTAACAACTAACTCCATCACCCGCTTTCCTGAGCTTTTACAGGGGAGGGAACATTCTTGAGACTTCTAGAGGTAGACATTTGGAGAACTTTCCAGATTGTAGTCGAAAAGTCCTATTACATGTACATGGGATACATGTACCGAAAATGTCACCAAGTTTGGCGACATTTGGCAATTTCTAGCCAAATGTGGTGACTCAGTGACTCAGAATCGACTAACTCCATCACCCGCTCTCCTGAGCTTTTTATAGGGGAGGGGAACATACGTGAACCTTCTTGAAACTCCTAGAGGTAGATATTTGGAGAACTTTCCAGATCGTAGTCAAAAAGTCCTATACATGTAAATGAGGACCGAAATTGCGCCAAATGGTCGCCAGGTTTGGCGATATTTGGCGATTTCTCGCAAAATCTGGCGACAAAAATTAATCGCCAAAACCGTCGCCAACTTGGCTCTATCTCGCCAATTTGGCGAGATTCCCATTACCATAATGTTAAATGCCCTGCTCCTTGTAAAACTCGTTTCCCAGAGTTACCTCTGTAAAACTCGTTATCAAACATCAATACACACATTGAGAGGAAACAAACTAACGACGAACTATTGCACTGCCTTATGCGAAATGTGCATAAATTTTACTATTTACAAAATTAACACTACGAAATATTTACAAATATATTACAATGTATTTTTTACCAGATATTTCAGAACTGTACAAATTGAAAACGAAAAAAAGAAAGAAAATATCCACCACGGTACTCGGTTTATTATTCAATGTCCCCCCCCCCCCCTTCCCCTTACCCAACCTTCAATCTGTTAAAAATTATTTCACACTCCCACTCCACTGACAACAATTTCGTCTCATTAATCTCTCAAAATAATCCTCATGGGTGGTCGAGGCTATATAGCCTCGAGCCCAGGACAGGAGCTTTGATTAAGAGAGTTCAATTATTTACCCCCTTTTCCCATCCAAAAAGGAACATTTATTTAACGGGTCTTGATGGATGACGTAGCGGGGAAAAGAGGGCATTTTTATACCCGAGATTTTTAAAAAGGGAGAAAATGACAAGAAAATTGGAATTTTTACGGAGACTAAGTGTTAGTCTTTCCGTTCCGTGTTTGTTTAAGAATATATTTTCTGCTTTTTCGCCTCTTCCGTTGCGAATGTAGTTGAGGGTTTGCAATTTTGTTGGGAGGGAACATTTTTATTTTGTTACCACCGGCTTTTGTTCTTCTTAGGGGAAAAAGTAGATTGCAAGTTAAAGTCATTTTCAAGAGGAGGGGAGAGTCTTCAGGCGGTTTATTAAGATTTTAAATTGCTTTTTTTTTTTTTTTAAATCTTTGAGAAGGATTGATATGAATTAGAATTTGCAACTTGTAGCTAATTTTGTTGCTGAATAAAGATTGGTTTTCTGGGAGATAGCGCAGATTCAGAGAGTTGTATTGTGAAGGAGGGGGGGGGGTTAAGATAAGAATGTGACACTTGCGTACTAAATAAACAGTTGAGTGTGCGTAAACTCAGCTAACAACTAACTCCATCACCCGCTTTCCTGAGCTTTTACAGGGGAGGGAACATTCTTGAGACTTCTAGAGGTAGACATTTGGAGAACTTTCCAGATTGTAGTCGAAAAGTCCTATTACATGTACATGGGATACATGTACCGAAAATGTCACCAAGTTTGGCGACATTTGGCAATTTCTAGCCAAATGTGGTGACTCAGTGACTCAGAATCGACTAACTCCATCACCCGCTCTCCTGAGCTTTTTATAGGGGAGGGGAACATACGTGAACCTTCTTGAAACTCCTAGAGGTAGATATTTGGAGAACTTTCCAGATCGTAGTCGAAAAGTCCTATACATGTAAATGAGGACCGAAATTGCGCCAAATGGTCGCCAGGTTTGGCGATATTTGGCGATTTCTCGCAAAATCTGGCGACAAAAATTAGTCTCCAAAACTGTCGCCAACTTGGCTCTATCTCGCCAATTTGGCGAGATTTCCATTATCATAATGTTAAATGCCCTGCTCCTTAAAACTCGCTTCCCAGAGTTACCTTTGTAAAACTCGTTATCAAGCATCGATACCCATTTGCAGGGAAACAAACTATTGCATTGCCTTATGCGAAATGTACAGAAATTTATCTATTTACAAAATTAACACTAGGAAATATTTACAAATATACAAAAATTCGTATCAATATAATAATAGTTGAAGCCCCAACTGAATCTTTCAAACCAAATTCGGATTGCAGCTCAAAATGAAATAACTTTAAAACGCAACATCAATCAACTACAAGACTGTTTTTCAAATGTCAGAATTTTCAAAAACAGCGACACCAAGTCATTAGCACCAAAAAAAAGAAATCCTATCGATTATTTTTTTATATATAACAATTTGTCTTCTTTTTTCCCCCACATGCCACGATAAAATCCTTTCACGGCTTCTGTCCGTTAATTCGATGACAACAACTAGAAATTCGAACATTTTTCAGTGGAACGAAAAGAAATAATAATAATAAAAAAAATAAAAAAAATACTACGAATAGCGGTCAACGAAAAAAAAAACTAGATAACCAGTGACAGACATAAAACACAGTTGCTGAAAAGCTTGAAAAACGCGACATTCTGACGTTGAAATATGATCCGAGATGCTATCAGAAAACGCAACTAAAACTTTACTTCATTTTTTTGTGGCAACATTTTTCTCTTCTTCTAAAACTTAAAGTTCTACAATTTAACTGTCAGCGCGATGCTCTTTAAGTTTTTAGATGGTACACTTAAGCTTCTTTCGGGTGGTTTCATTGTTTCTATTTACTTTTGGAACTTTTCGTTTGTTTACTTTTCAATTTATCCGTAACTTCTTTTTTTTAGTTGTTTTTCATAGAATAAGGTTTTATTCTGTTGGAAGTTATTTTTCTTTCCGTTGGTGGCCGTTTTATATTTTATATTTTTCGATTAATTTTAAAGACGCTTATTTATTAGTATCTGCACTAAAATATAGAGAGATACTCGTACAAAGGCTCTGTTTATCGTAGGTCAGTATTTCCAGCTAAAACTGCAAAAAGACAAATCCAACATTTTTTAAAAAGGAGTGAAATTAGTTTATAGAGTGAGAGGAGACTGCAATTTTTGGACCACATCGAACATCATTCTGAATTTTTTTATAGAAATTGGAGAAAAGTGCGTAGATTACGATTCCACTGGTCTGCCGTGACAAAAATGGCCGAAACTGGTCAAAAATTGACTTTTATTAAGTTATACTAAATCCAATTGCCAAATGCGCCATAACTTGAAAAATAATGAGCATTTTTTTTTATTTAGTAACCCTCACTCTTTAATTTTCAATTAAGAAGTTTGCAGACGATTCGGATGTGTGGCTATGGCTTACTTGCATCTTTCACAAATGAGCCAAATTGGCAATAAACATAACGTCACTGATGACATAACTGATGTATCTTTTAAAAGTAAGCCAAATTAGCGACGAGTTTTCCTAGCCCCAGAGATCAGAAATCGTTTGCACTTTTTCTCATTGAATATCAAAATGCAGTGGGTTGTCAAACGAAAAAATGTGTTCTATTTTTGGCAAGTTACGACATATTTAGCAATCGTATTTTAGTTCAACTCATTCCAAGTCGATTTTTGATCAATTTCGGCCATTTTTGCCACGGCAGACCAGTGGATTCGTAATCTACTCACTTTTCTCCGATTTCTATAAAAAAATTCAGAATGATGTTCGATGAGGTCCAAAAATTGCAGTCGCCTCTCGGACTATTACATTTATGAAGAATTTCTTTCTGATTCCAAATATTCAAACAAAAGTTCTTTAAAAAAATTAGTTATTTAAATATTAAGAAAGGAAAATGCCTGAAAACCTCGTCCGATCACAATCCGATCAAAACGATCCACTATAGGTGTGACGTCAAAACATCCTTCCGTTTCTATGGTCATCGTGATGTTTCCGTCAAATTTTTTCTGTGTTTGATAGATAATTGCTACATGACGTATCAGTTGGCGCAATTTGAGAGAAACTTTCAAAACTAACTTCCACTGCTGCGTTTCAAGCCAAATTGTTTCAGATGTAGTGACGTCATATTCGCTTCGAGCCTCACCAAATCTAACAAGTAAACTTCGGTCGAAAATTTGAAGGAAAAAAAAAATCAGTGAGCAGAAATTTTTGTTTTATAGCCTTTTCGAAACATTTAGAATTGAATAAAAAAAAATAACTGGGCAATGTGTATTTCTTCTTACCGATGATACACATCAGAAATTCCCCTCTTAAAATCTCTCGCTTTTCAAATAAACTAAATGTTTTTAAAGAAAAACATTAGCTGTTAATAAGTCTCTCACTTTAAGAAAGACATTATTTCGTTTTTTCGAAAGACGTTTTTCAGTGACAGTGACAACCCAACTTACTATACATAGTGAAGCAAACTAAAGAACACTAAATATGAAAACTTGCTGCTACCACCTAACAATTATACAAACGCAGCTTAAACCATTACAGCAGTTACTACTTTAAAAAAAAAAAAATTATCATTACGCTTTGTAATAAATGCCAAACAATTTAACTATCTGTAATCTAGCCAACACAAAAAATACAAATAAAATTTACATTAACTATAAAATTTTCGGCGAGGAACACGCATTAATTTTTATAACTCCTTGCACGTTAGCAAACATGCATAACACTAACTTAATGGAAATACTTAGTTTGTTTTCATTTTAATGTAATTACGTAGATTAAATAAGCTAATTATGTTTAAAAATAAAAAAAATTCGAGTGACTCTGTAATAGTGTTATTCGGGACTAAGATTTTAACACGATTAAGTGGAACGGCGTAATATTTTCAGAGAGTACTTTAAAGAATATAATGAGGTAGACAAGGACTAGTAAAAAATGACTAGTTAAGTAAGTAGGTTTAAATTATAAAGACCATAACACGAGCTTTATGTACTTATCACGTCATAATAAAAACATTTATCCAGAATTAAAAAATGCGACGTGATAATGCGCTGCATGTATTCTGTAACTGTAGACATCTATATATATAATTCTCTTGCGTAACGTCCAAATTTGGCTGTATTTCTGTGAGCAGAATGGCAACGACTTCAATCACCAATCTTCTAAATGCACTTTATGCACGAATTTCCAGCCAATCACAATATATCTTTTGAAATTCGACTAATACATCTGGCAACAGAAACAACTTGGATTCGCTATATTTTGTTTTCTTATTACAATCTACAGATAGAAATTATTGTCTATTTAAAAGGTATTAATTTAATAGTTACGATGATGCAAGAATAAATAGATCCAAGGTGTGTACATTTCTTTTGGATTAGAATTCCGGATAAATCAGACTTTTCGGAAAAGTTATCTGCTGGAACATGTTCCAGAGGTCGCCAGGTTGCATTCAGCGCTAAATCGCCAATTTAAAAAAAAATCGCTAAGATGCGTTGTGCAGTAAATCCGAACCTATACTCATCTTTAATCAGTGCAAATTCAGTTATTACGAATTAAAAACTATCAAAATAACGAATAAAACCACCCACTCAACTGCAAAATCTCATATGAAAATTAAAAAAAAAAAACTATTGGCGAAATATGGCTAATTTTCTCGCCAAATTTGATTTTCAAAAAATTCCGGTTGATTGAATGCTGGATAATTGGCCTTTCACTGTTTTATTTTATTTTCTAAGTATCGCAAAAAAGATTAAGTGAGCATATGATTGCTTCGTTAAGAAATTTCGATAAGCAACTTTAATTATTTTGGCGCTTCATACAAAACCAGCCCGTAAATTTTAATTGTTCAATGAAATAACCGATCTTTTTTAAATATATGTACAAAACTGTTTATTTTTGTTGTTTTCCAAGATCTTTCTACTACGTTGCCACACTGTCCCTGCTTAACGCGTCTCGACAGCAACAGAATAATGACGTGGCAAGTATTCTAACTCTTCATAAATAATAAAAGGTGCAGTTTCATGGCATTATGCAGCTGAAATAACTTTTTGCTAGGGCATATTTTAAATGCTTCTCTTTAAGGCGAGCAAAGCGAGCCAAGGGGATTGCATAGCAATCCAGGGGGTTGGCGAGCGTCAGCGAGCAGGGGGCGGAGCCCCCTAGTAGGATATAATTTAGGCCATTGGTTTACCTTATTACACAATGGACAATTCCCGCATTTTTTAAAAACGAGCGAAATTAGTTAATATTTATGAAGAATTTCTTTCTGATTTCAAATATTCAAACAAAAGTTCTTTAAAAAAATTAGTTATTTAAATATTAAGAACATACCCCAAAACCGAGCCAAAACCAGTCCGATCAAAATACTCAATAAAATCTGTGACGTCAAAGCTTCCTTCCGTTTCAATGGTTATCGTGAGGTTTCTGCCAAATAGTTGTCGTTGATAGACCATTGCCATATCTCGTACTGGCGCGATTTGCGAGAAACTTGCAAAACTGGTTTCCGCTGTTGCGTTTCAAGCCAAGTCGTTTGAGATGTAGTGACGTCACATTCAATTCGAGCCTAATGAATAGTTGTCTCTCCAAAGTCTAACAGGGGAACTTTGATTGCAAAATTAAAAAAAAAAAAAAAATCGCATTGAGCAGAAATTTTTGTGTTTATGGCCTCTTCGAAAGATTTTAGAATTAAAAAAATAAATAATAATAATAAAAAAATAATAACTAAAAAAAATTAAAAAATTAAAAAATGTGGGAATCGTCCCTTCCATGTAGTGTGCCATTTTTTTTTAATATAAACTTTAGCTCAAAAAAGAAAAATTGTTTAGTTCAGTCACTTTTGTAACAAGGACACTGTGGCAATCACAAAGAAATTAAAATCCCTTTGTTAACGAAAAACCTTTTCAATACCTAATACTTCTATTAGATAATTAAAGTGTGAAATCCATAAAGTCTTAATTGCCAATTTCACCATAGTTTCTAGAGCTATAAATTTACGAAAATAAATATTGAAAAACGCGATTCCACGATTTAAACTACATTTTAAATTAACGCATCAAGTATTAAGCAGAGATCCCGAATTCATAATCTTTCCAATCTACTATCCAACGTGTTAATAGATTCACATTCAAACAGAAAATAAAAAATAAAAAAACATTCTTATCAGAATGGTAAAACTTTCATTACTACCCCCTCCCCTCCCCGGTATATTCTCCATAACAAAATACTCCAACTAAAAATCCGAATCCTAAAATGACGCACTAAAACACATAAAACGCGAGGAAATAATTATCTAAAATCTCAATTAAAAGGCGATGGAGAAATAAATGGGAAAGTATCGATCAGCCAATCAAATTATTTTCTCATCGAAAACCTCCTCTGTTATTCCTAATATTAAAAAGCATCTTATTGCCATTACATTATGATGGATGAAGTGGTAATTATTTAAGAACATATCATGAGAATTGAGTTCTAATTTATTTTTTAAATTCGACTTTTGTGCGGTTTTTTTTTTTTAGAAGGAAGCGTACTTTTCATTAATGTTCCATTAGGAATATGATTTTTTTTCTTCTCATCCATATTTTGGGGGGGAAAAAAAAAAATTCTTCAATGTCATTCTAATAAGAAAAGATTTGGGTAAAGTGGTTTTTAAAGTTCTTTGGAGTTTTTTAATTGTTGAAGAGAAAACGACGCTAATGAATTGGTACGACTTTATTTTTTAGATTGAAGAAAAATATAGCTTAATCCTAGTATAGGTAACACGATGAATTTGGCGACATTGGCGATGATTTATATGCTCTTTTTTTTCCACAGTATGTTTATGTATTTGCCATTTGCAGATTACGATTTTCAATGTTTTTGCCTACGCCAATTCTTGGCGACAATCGTAAAAACGTTATTTCGGCCCTGGAAACAGTTTGGCGACAAGCATCAACGCGTCGTTTCGGCGTTGGCGACATTTTCCAAAATCACGCCAAGCATGTTACGTACACTAGGATTTTACCAAAACTACCTTAAAGTATCTTCTGAAGTTAAACCAGAAATATAAAATACTTGAACAATCTACCGACCATAAAATATTTACGGGGATTTTAAAGTGGGAGGTGAACTTTAAAATTGGAGGAACTACATTTAAGATTCTAAACAAAAACAATCTGAAACACCACAATAATGAATAACGTTATTCAAAGCTCACTTAAGTACGTAAATCACATTTTAAAATCTTCCGACTCAAGTCCAGAAATACAATCTAGAATGGCTAAATTGCTGAAAGAAAGCGTTAACTTATCTACCTCATGGGCATGCGCGGTTTTAACGAAAACCTTAAAGACAAGCTCGATGGCACTACCAACCCCATACACAAAAGTTAAGAGGAAGTCTTAGTAAGGATCATTTCCTATACTCTCTATGTTACAATCTTCTAGTCCAGTGTATTTAGAAACTGGATTTACTTTCTTCTGGATTTACTGGAAACTACTTTCTATAAAACTTTGAAATTTGGTTAGTAGGTACGTTAATGATCATTTAATGAAATGATATAAATTAAAAACTCAAAAATGGTGTCTAATATATTTTATTTTATATTTGAAATACTTACGCCAATGCATATGAAGTGGCTCCACCTGGTTTCGTCTTTTGCTAGTTTAATTTCCATTTATAATAGGTACACATTAATTGGTAACCATTTGTGTCATTTTAATTTAGGTTATTTAGTTACTATATTTGGTTACTTATGTTTGCTGCAGTTTGGTGATATTTTTTTTTTTTTTTTGCGGTAGTTCTTATACGAGTCTTAAAAAAAAAAAAAAAAAAAAAAAAAAAAAACTTTGCCAAAATGGGCATTTTGGCGATATTTATTTCGATAATTCTTATATAACCATTTCTTATAAGTGAAACCTGCGGAGAGGTGAAGAAACGATCGTCGATGAGAACTCTGTGTTGAAGGCATTCGTTTTTCAACTTTTTACGCCATTAAAGCATTTTTTTACGGGAATTTCGGAGGTAGTGATGTTTAGAACACCTTAAGAGGCATTACCACAGCGATTTGGAACAAAATCGTTAGGGCCGTTTTTTAGCAATTACTGAAAAACATGATTTTTTCAATGGCAGCTACCTTACGCGCATGTGCGATTTTAACAAAAACCTTACTGGTAGGTTCCATGCCTACCACCAACCTGCACACCAAATTTGAACATCATAGCTCAATTTGTTCGGTAGTTTCGCTGACCACACACACACACACACACAGACAGACATTTTTTCTAGATCACTTTTTTGAAATCAGGATGTTCCAAAAACGAGGAGAAATGGGGAAAAAATCCCCCCCCCCCCAAAAAAAAAAAAATTACCGAATGCTATAGCCGACCAAACGGTATAGTGGTTCGCGTGCTAGCTTTTAGACCGCGAGGTTGGGGGTTCGAGTCCCGTGTTAGGCATGGGTGTTTGTAAATGTATGTTGGCTTGTCTAATGACGAATATTTCGGCGCATTATACCCTCGTGTTGCAGACGGCGCCAGATAATCTGAAAACAACCAGCCAACCGAATGCCATACTTTCATTACCATGTACACATATGGGTAATTGAAAGTAAAAAAGATGAATTAAAGAAAATGAAATTTTTATTCTTTTAAATAGACAGTGGAATAATAGTAGAAAGTAAACAGATAGTGGTCCACAGTTCGACTTCACCCTCGGTAACACCTCACCCACACCCACCCCTCAGCATATTGCAATACCCAGTCCATTAAACTCCCCAGGATTACATCTCTACACTCCACTACATCCAGGATTTACCAACCCTAAATCCCCGACCCCCCCCCCCCCCTTTCCAATCATTCCTCCAACCCTTCATAAATCTCTCGGCAACAAAATTCCCCAAACGAACTCCGCCAAGAACGTCTGATCGATAACCCCCTCCAATTAATTCGGGAACTCCAGAAAATATCCCACGCTCCGGTGACTCCTGAAATCCCACCTAGATCCCCCCCCCCCCTTCTCCCTTGCAGCAAGGTATAGAATATTCTAGAACTGTTCTATGCTGGCGAATAAGAGTGTCGGGATGGGAAAGTGTTATTGCGACCCTTGCATAGACCTGGGGGGGGGGGGGGGGGGGTATCGGATTGCTCCATTTTTTGGCGTGATAAGGATTTCATGGTCTCACGGTTCTTATTGGAGTGGATTGGTGAGTGGATGATTGCAGAGTATGTGTGGTAAAATCGTAAGTATTCTGAAAAGGAACATAATTCAGATTCGAAAAAGCTGGGATGAAATATTTTTTTTTTACGTTAATGAATTCAGTAACAGATTTTTTGGGAGCAGTCTTTAACAAAAATATTTGGATTACAATTTTTTTATGCGGATAACTAGCGAATTTGAAGAATTGTTAAAAATTATTTTATGTTGACATATTGCCGGGCAGAAATTAATACCATGCTACTACGAATTGACTATTTTGAAATAAATAAAATAAAATAAAATATAAAAAATAAAATAAAATTTAAAATATAATTATAAAATATAAAAACAAAATAAAAATATATAAAATAAAATAAAAATTTATAAAATAAATTAAAAATTTATGAAATAAAATAAAAATTTATAAAATAAAATAAAAATTTATAAAATAAAATAAAAATTTATAAAATAAATAAAACAATCACAAATTTCAAGAATTGAACTTTCTTTTAACGACCAGAGCGCTAACCACACTTTAATAATGGCTGCGTGGTTAGCGCTCAGACCCGGGACGCCAAAGGTGCCTGTTTCGAATCCTGGATTAGGCATGGATGTTCGTTGAAGTTCGGAATCCATGTTAAGCTGTCGATCTCGGCCTGATTAACCGTTATTGTGCATAAAAATAGGTCACTGAGCGTACAAACCAACCTTTAATGACTTTGTTACGGTTTATTGAAATCATACGCATCATGTAGGGATACAATAGTTACACACTATGCTCTATTGTACAATACACACGACATCAATAAGACATCGTTCTAAGTGTTTTCGATATCGAGGCCAATCTTATCCGAGCACTTGCCGTATTTTGTAGATGCTAGTTTTAGCACTCATACAATGATACATTAACAATATTGTTACGAATTTCTGGATATTTGTAAATATTTCGTAGTATTAATTATGTAAAGAGGAAAATTTATGTACATTTCGCATAAGGCAGTGCAAGAGTTTGTCTTTACTTCGCTTTCCTGCAATGCGCCTCTTAATGCTTGAAAACGAGTTTTATAGGGATAATGCTGGAAAACGAGTTTTACATTGAGAAGGCCATTTAACATTATGTTTAATGGCAATCTCGTCAAGTTGGCGACGGTTTTGGCGACTAATTTTGGTCGCCAAATTTGGCGATAAATTGTCAAATATCGCCAAACCTGGCAACCATTTGGAGACACTTCCGGTCCCCATGTACCTGTATAGGTCTTTTCGACTGCTATCTGGAAAATTCTCCAAATTTCTATCTTTAGAAGATTCGTGAAGGAATCTTTCATCATATATAAGGCCAATAGAGAGTTGAGTGAGTTAGTTGTCTCACAACGAGCATTCAGAGTAGTTCCGAAAATGAACTGTATTGCATTGTCTTTTGCGTCGATTTTAGCAGTTGATTATCTAGTTTTTAACAGCTGTTTGTGCTCCATTGTTGTGTAAAAAGCTGTATTGAGTCAATTAGAACGGAAAGTTCTGGAGTAGTAAAAGAATCTGCGAAGAGTTATATCGGAATAAATTCCTTCAAGTTTTAATCTGCTTTGGCTTCAAGTCTTTCGAACCCATCCACGCAACAATATTAAATTTATAGTATAAATTATTAGATCCCTAAATCACACTAATTCAATACAAAACAACTTTAGGGGTGGCCTCTCCTGCGAGAAGTTAGATTTGTTCTACTATAAAGTAATAAAGTTGTGGGATTTAGGCTATTAGACAGTGAGGAGACTGTAAGTTTGATAAGTTATCAAACAACATTGTGTAATTTGTATGGAACGGTTGAAAACTACTAACCAAAAGAAGCAACAATTTGACACGAGGAGAATAAAATCATCTGTTCCCTTTCAAAAGGCAAATTAAAGAATGGTAAGTTATCCGTTAACAAAAAAAGAAAGAAAAATACTTAGCAAGTTACGACAGGTTAGTTATATGGAGTTAGTTTGAAGTGATTTTAGGATAGTTTCGGTCATTTTTTTCCCTTCCGACCCTATACACTTTAGTATTTCTAAATATTTAAAAAAAAGTTCTTGCACAAAGCGAATTGGGATTGGTCTTAATACTTTGTGACTTGGTGATCCATTTGCCGTGAAATTCAAAGTTTCAAGGAGACTTAAAATATTTCGAGTGTTTTAGAATCATAGAAATTTTTATTTTCAATTACCTATCCTCGATTCTGTCTATCCCTTGACCACCGACTTACAATGTTTACAATAAAGTTATTCTTCTATACAGTGTCCAACGGCTGCTTTTTCTCATACAACACACATCTAAAAGTAACTTAAGAGGATAGAGGAATTACTATACTAAACTTCAACTTAACTTGACATCATTAGACGGTAGATCGTCACAGTGCTCATAGGCATTTAATCCATTTTGGCGGCATGAAAGCATAATGCTCGCCAAACCCCAACCCTGTAGAGAACAAAAGGCTATAAGGTTTGGCGAGAATTATGTCTTCACTCCGCTAAAATGGATTAATTGCCTATGAGCAAGGTGAAGATCTATCGTCTAGTGATGTCAAGTTAAGTTGGAGTTTAGTATAGTAAGGATAATTTCCTATACTCGCTATGTTATAATCTTCCAGCCAAGAGCATTTAGAATTCACTTTCTATATAAAACTTTGAAATTTGGTGTATAGGTACGAAAAAGATCACTTAATGAAATGACAAATAGTTTTCATTTAATGTCTATCAATTATAAATGAAAATAGCAAAAGGCAAAACCAGGTGGAGCATATGCATTGACGTAAGGATTTCAAATATAAAATAAAATATATCAGACGCTATTTTCGAGTTTTTAATTTATGTCATTTCATTAAGTGATGTTTTCTTCTACTTCTTCTTATCAAGGACTATGGCACCTCTGCTTAAGTATTTTGTACCAACCCCTATATACCGTACAGATCGGTAGTGGGCAGTACTGCACAGGATGTAAGCGCACACTCGCGAGAGGGAGTACGCAAGTCTACCTATAGCCACCGAAGAGTTCATTTCTACCTCTTTTAGGTAGCTACCCGGTAGATGGCAGCACTACCGACCGTATGTGAAACTCCTTAATTTAGAGGCAATACCAAGCAGAAGATTCCATCAGAAGACTTGGCTTTGCCACCTCCAGAGGTATTGATTTGTATGGGAACTTGGAGGACTTTGCGACCACGACCATTGATATAGATAAACAACTGGATAGACTGCTTAATGCTGAGAAAATGAAGCCGTTGCCAGATGCAATTGGTGGCATAAAAAATACGGATTGCCGAGGATTGAAAATAAAATTTTGGGTTGTACACAGCAGAAATGTCAATAGTAGACCTTAATTAGTAATAATGTGTAAAAAAAATTATACTCTAACACTTTACAAGGTTTTTCGCATTCCCATCCAACTATAAAACTGAACTGTGATTGGTTAATCATCCCACCAGCTTCGCAGTCCCCGGCGCGCTTTTCTCCTTGCATTGACATTGGAGCAGTCTATCCAGTTGTTTATCTATATCGATGACCACGACTGATTTAACGTGCTCCAGTCACCATTAACGGTTTTTAGTCGGTCCCAGGCCCGAACTCGCAACCTTCTAGTTGCGAGAACGATACTCTCCCGACTGGGCTACACGGCCCAAGTGATCTTTTACATACCTTTCCACTAAATTTGAAGGCTTTATACTAAGTAGTTTCTAAATGCACTAGGCTATACTAAACTTCAACTTAACTAGACATAACTTAGACGGTAGATCGTGACAGTGCTCATAGGTATTTAATCCATTTTGGCGGAGTGAAGACATAATTCTCGCCAAACCTTATAGCCTTTTGTTGTCTATAGGGTTGTAGTTTGGCGAACATTATGCTTTCACGCAGCCAAAATGGATTAAATACCTATGAGCACTGTCACGATCTACCGTCTAAGTGATGTCTAGTTAAGTTGAAGTTAAGTATAGAAGACTGTAACATAGCGAGTATAGGGAATGATCCTTACAAGGATTTCCTTTCAACAGCATTCAAAATCTACAACGATTAACTACCACATCTTCCTCTCCACAAGGCCCATGCACAACTTCATCCAAAACACATCACAAGAACACAAATAAAAAACCGCTCTCATATCCACGATCAACAACAACACACTCAAATGACGGGTCTATCAATAAAGCATTGTCAATTGGCGACAAAAATGATGTGGTTGGCGACATGAGGAGGCGGGATATCTCCTCCATCTTTCTCAAAGACGCGTCTGTCGCAGCGTCCGTCTCTTCTTTCAGCGAAGGATGTCGTCCTCCTCCATCATTGTTCTCATCTCGAGCAACAAAACGGCTTCATTTCAATCTTCATCTGCTTTGCAATGCAGAAGGGTGTTTCCATCACGCTTTTGTCTTAATACGAAAATAGCTCTTTGATATTTCAGCTACGTCGAACGCAATAGTGTCACAAGGCAGGAGATACGGTCGATGATTTAATATAGAGTTGTACTCTAATAATTGAGATGCCTTCTTTTTTTACTTTCAATTACCCATATGTACACATTAGGGGGAAAAAAAAAATTTTGCATTTCTACACGTTTTGGAACATCCTGATTTCGAAAAAGTGATATAGAAAAAATATCTGTATGTACGTGGGCAGCATAACTACCGGGCAAATTGACCAACGATGTTCAAATTTGGTGAGCAAGTTGGTGATGGCCCAAGGACCTACCATTAAGGCATTCGTCAAAATCGCCTATGTGCATAAGGTAGCTGCCATTGGAAAAATCACGTTTTTCAATGCTTGCTACAAAACGGCTCTGACGATTTTGATCAAAATCGTTGTGCTAATGCTTCTTAATATGTTCTAAACGTCCCCACCTCCGGAATTCCCGTAAAAATGCTTTAATGGTGTAAAAAGTTGAAAAACGAATGCCTTCAACACTGAATTCTGTTTCCTTGATCATATCTCAACGATAATTTTTTCTCCTCTCCTCAGTTTCTCTTATAATAAATGATAATGTAAGAATTATTGAAAAGTATATCAAGACCCATACAAGAATTATGGCAAAAAATATCGCCAAACTCGCCATTTTTTTTAAATGCATGATGAAAATATAAAAGCGGCAAATGACAAATTTAAATTAGTATCATAGTGTAATTGAAAGTTGTGCGATGTTCCACACCCCTAGTTTTTGTCAATTTACTGGTATTTATTATTAAATATACTACTTAGTATATTTAATAGTACCTATTACCTACCTAATACTATACTATTAAATACTATTTAAAACTACCTAGACTATACGTCTTGGACTACATATGAAGAATGGTAAATTGTAAGTCTTTGTCGAATGCCTACAGGAATTTCTGAGGTAAGGATGTTTAGCAATTTCGACTAAAACTTTAATATTAGGTCCCTTGACAACAAATAGCCCCTATACAAAAATTGAACATCTAAGATCAATATGTTCGGGATATATGCTGACTACCAACAAACATACCGACATATTATTATTATCTATATATTTAATAGGCAATACGTTTTTTGGGGCTAGTCCGTCCGCCTAAACCGCTCAACCAATTTCAATGATCAAGGTGTCATTTTAAAGGAAATAAGCTGTAGATTTGCCAAAACGTACCAAAATAATTTATTAACACTTTATTAATTAGTTAAATTTCAATATTTTTCATCATTAAGCTACTACAAAGCCTCAATGATTTTGAATATGTGATTGGCAACATCCTTACGTATGTAAACAACAAACCGGCTGCTCGGGGGTTCAACCAATCAACCAATCGTTGCTAATTTTAAAGCTATCCTTATATGTAAACAACAAACCCGTTGCTAATTTTAAAGCTCTTTTTAAACTCTTCGTTTCAAAGTTGATTTTTTCTGTTTTTCTGAAGCATTTTTGTATTAGAGTAATTATTATTTTGAAGTATTTCTATCCAGAAAATGCTTCGCGTTGGACGTCGTTCTCTAACGGGGCGACTTATCAGAATAAATAAAAGATATTGGGACTTCAATGTTAGGACATAGCTAATGAAGTTTTAAGTCAGAATGTTGGCGGATAGTATATTTAACTTTCTATTATGAAACTTGCAATTTAGGTGTTTTCTCTATTAGGCCTTACATTAAATTTTTTATGGCTGGCAAACCTATTCGTGCGCAGCAAGATGTTTTAACCACAAATTCGAAGCGAGGCGTTTGGGGGTTGGCGAGCGTTAGCGAGCAGGGGGCGAAGCCCCCTAGTTATTATTATTATTATTATTATTTATTTATTTTTTTTAAACTTAGAATCTTTGTAAATGTGCAAAAGTGGGGAAAACAACCGAGATTTTTTTCCGCCTTAAATGCAATACTTTCATTACCTTATGTGATTAAGAAAATGATGTGATTAACATGTGATTAAGAAAATACGAAGCACGAATTTTGACGATAAAATATGCATTATTTTCTAGTGATCTGGCAAGGAAGCGACAAAACCGTAAAATACCAGACTTTGCACAAATGGTTGCGTTCTCTAAATAAATTCAGTTTCCAGTATCAATTGGTGACAAAAATTCTGCTTGGGTGTAGGCAGAAGAGATAGGTATTTCTTCCATCACTAGAAGGTATTCATATCTTTCTTCCGAGACGGTTGCAGTACCATCTACCTCCATCACTGAGCTCATCTCTCAAAACAGTACGACTCCTTTCAATCTTCATCCGCTCCATTGTAGAGAGGTGTTCCATCATAAGCAGCGTACGTTCGTTATTTTAATGAAGGGATGGGTCAGTTGTCAGACTGCAAAAATAACATCTCCACTTTAGATATCGGTCAGATAACAGCCACCGACACCTAACAAGAAGATGCTAAGTTTATATACCCCATACATTCTGGATTTAAGAACGTTCTCTAAATAAATTCAGTTTCCAGTATCAATTGGTGACAAAAATTCTGCTTGGGTGTAGGCAGAAGAGATAGGTATTTCTTCCATCACTAGAAGGTATTCATATCTTTCTTCCGAGACGGTTGCAGTACCATCTACCTCCATCACTGAGCTCATCTCTCAAAACAGTACGACTCCTTTCAATCTTCATCCGCTCCATTGTAGAGAGGTGTTCCATCATAAGCAGCGTACGTTCGTTATTTTAATGAAGGGATGGGTCAGTTGTCAGACTGCAAAAATAACATCTCCACTTTAGATATCGGTCAGATAACAGCCACCGACACCTAACAAGAAGATGCTAAGTTTATATACCCCATACATTCTGGATTTAAGAACGTTCTCTAAATAAATTCAGTTTCCAGTATCAATTGGTGACAAAAATTCTGCTTGGGTGTAGGCAGAAGAGATAGGTATTTCTTCCATCACTAGAAGGTATTCATATCTTTCTTCCGAGACGGTTGCAGTACCATCTACCTCCATCACTGAGCTCATCTCTCAAAACAGTACGACTCATTTCAATCTGCATCCGCTCCATTGTAGAGAGGTGTTCCATCATAAGCAGCGTACGTTCGTTATTTTAATGAAGGGATGGGTCAGTTGTCAGACTGCAAAAATAACATCTCCACTTTAGATATCGGTCAGATAACAGCCACCGACACCTAACAAGAAGATGCTAAGTTTATATACCCCATACAGTCTGGATTTAAGAACGTAATCAGTGACGTTATATATATCGCCAACTTGGCTCACTTTTAAAAGATTCGAGTGTTTTTCGCCAGTGATATCGTCTGCACACCTTTCCTTATTGAAAGTTAAAGCGTGGTGGGTTATCACATAAAAAAAAATGCTCATCATTATTTGGCGAGTTATGACATATTTGGCCATAGGATTTAGTTCAACTCATTCAAAGTCAATTTTAGACCAGTTTCGGTAATTTTTTCCCCGGCAGACCAGTATATTTATATTCTACAAGAATTTGTCTATTTACTACTTCCCTACATACTACTAAAAATATTAGTATTTCTCTATAAAAAAAACCTAAGCTTGCACCTCCTCTGCAAAAATCCTCGCCGCGCTCACCACATTAATTGAATGAAAATGTGCATTTGTTTTGTAGCGATTTGCGCTAACGGGGAGTTGAACTCGGGACTCCTAGATCGGAAGACAGGTGTGGTAACCACTAGGCAAAAGTGATCACTAGTGCCTAGATGTTGTACCAGTCATTTGTACACGGGACAACCAGTTTTATTACAAAGTTCATACAGCTTTCTATTCACACTGGAAGTAAAGAGAAGTGAAGTATTCTTGGAAATTTGCGATTCCAAACGACTTGGAAGATAAAACTATTTCGCCAGTGAAAGATGGGTTCAAACCACTTAGAAGGGTAAAATAGCAAAATCAAATTTTTGAGAGATAAAACAAATTAAGAAAAAAAAAAATTCGTAATTGAAAATTAAGGGCCCGACAGGAAAAATTAGGGACTTGTAAGAACCTACCAAAAATTGGTTCTTAAGAACTTTTAAGAACAGTAACTCTGATATAATGTAGCCAATCTCAATCCAACACAATTTTTCCCACTCCAACAGAAATTAAAATCTGAATAAGTCACCCAAAGCAACAACATTTCAAACACAACTGTTACTTAGTTGAAAGAATTCAAATATTTCATTTTTAAATTCAAGGGATCGGGCGTAAAATTCCTAATATTAATTAAATTTTTGTTTCTCCCCAAAATTCCAAAAATTGTACGCTAATTCCTAAAAAAATTTCGCGAATTCCTAAAAAAATTAAAAAACACCAAATCTTCCCCGATTTTCCTCCAAAACTTGAGAATTTTTTTTTTAATTATTTTAAATTATTGACAATTAAATTTTAATTATTGACAAACTATTTTAAATTGTAACTAATAAGGGGATTTAATTAAATTCACAAGTTTATCAAAATAGTATAATTGTTTGATTATATAACTGTTGCTTTGCTAAAAAGTTATTTAGACATTATTTTTTCTTTTAAATTGGTATTTTTTTGCTGGTATTGAAACAAGCTTTAGGAAGAATATGTTTCAGCTAGAAGCTTCAGTTAGCTTTTAAAGAAATATCCCTCAATTTTTTGTAATTATCCCTAAAAATTTTGGAATTATCCCTAAAATTTTTGAAATTATCCCTATAATTTTTAGAATTATTTCTAAACGTTCCTAGAATTTTTAGAATTATCCCTAAATGTTCCTAGAATTTTTTGAATAATCCTTAAATGTCCCTAAAATTTTCGGGATTATCCCTAAAATTTCCCCCTAATTTTTTAAGAAAACTTACTGCGCCCCTTGAAATTCCCTTAAAGCAATAAACAAAGCGGCACAAAAAGGGTCAAAATTACAAAATAAGACCCCTTTAAAAGAAATATGGCAAGCCTGCGACCTTTATAGGGGGAGCCTTGTTATCCACTCCATTGACTTAACGAGCTGCGAGCTCGTTAAAAGAGCTTAATTGAGGAAGAGGGGGAGGTAGGATTTTTAGGGAGGCTTGGGGGTCAAAGGGGACTTCTTTATGTCCCCCCCCCCCCCAAATCCCTCACGGCTGGGGGGAGCCACGGGGGTGGAGCCGTTTCGTTATGGAATGCTGACAGACGTCAACGTTTTGAAAGAAAAAAAAAAGAGAAAAAAAAGAAGCAACGGTGAGTGAACTTTGGTGATATATCTGCTTGATGTTTATTCTATGTCATTTTTTCTAAGGTCAAGTACTGAGTTGATATTTTTTTATTTATTTAGTTAGTTAGTTGTTTTGGGAAGAGAGTTTATTTGAGGGTGGTAGATAGAATAATAATCAGGTTCAGATTTTCTAGTTGGGTGGATTGGTACAAGTCTAGGGGAGTTGTATACTCTGTTACATTAATAGTGGCGGCTCAAGGACATTGTTACCTTTCACAAGACACCATAACAAAGGAAGCATCATCAAAAACTAGTTTAATTGGCTATTGTACTGATTCAGGCTATTGTTGTCAAATTGTGAATACGCAGGAATCAGAGTACTTTTAAATGTAAAAAATAAATGGAATTTGTCATCTATTGCATTTCTAATTATGAATTATTTTCATGTTGTTTGTTTAGAGTTTGATAATTAATTTATAGTTGGAATAATTAATTGAAAGTTCCCAAATTAGTTGAAAGTTCCTCACTTAATTAAAAGTTCAACAATAAACTGAAATTAAAAAATTGGAATTGCAAAACTTATTTTAATTTTCACAAATTAGTTGAAAATATCTTAATTGAAAGTTTCATAATTTAAAGTTCTATAATTAGTTGGAGTTCTATAACTAAATGAAAGATCAGCGATTAATTCAAAGTTCAAGAATTAATTGATAAAATTTAAAAAGCTTCATTTTACGTATAGGTATTCATAAAATCGGTTAAGAATAATAATAACAATAAATAATTCAAATAAAAGAGAAAAAAAAATTCTTCAAAAAGTTCAACTATACTATACAATAAATTTATTAGAAAAGTTCTTGCTAATTTAAAAAAAGTTTCATGTAAGTTTTTAAATAAATCCTTATAACAAAGAAATGTCCAACTACAAATTCTTTCCAACATTTACCAATAAAAAAAGAGAAAAATATATTTACTTCAACATTCTTTGTACTTCAAAATGGCGTGTTTTCGATTCAAAATCAATTTATCGACCCAGAAGTCAAGAGAAAAACAAAAGCAAAATGTGTCAAATATTGCCAAAAAAAAAGTAAAAGCAATAAAAATAATCTATTCTATTCCCATTTCGAAAATAGTCACCTTCGAAAACTTTAAAAACCCATCATAAAGCTATCGCGAAAAGAATAAAATCCGAATTTTTACAAAAACGTGTTCAAAGGATTTCCGAGCAAAATAAAAAATATATATATTATTTGCTTTTCGCAGATGACCGAAAGAACTGAAATAACAAAATTTCTTTCGACGTTAGTGGCAATAGCTTGTTCGAAAGCAGAAGCCTTCCGCCTGTTGCCAAACGGGAAAGTAAAATAACAAGAATTCGGTCTTTCGGAGGATTTGTGAAAACACTTGAGCAAGGGAAACAATTGTTGCTTCTTCTAGTTCTTTTTTTTTTCTTTCTTCTTACTTTCGGAAAAGATCTCTTGTGTAATATTGATCCCAAGAAAATGGAGAAAAGAAAAAGATTTTTCTGCGAGTTCTGTGCTTTATTTATATTCGATTGCTCAGTTTATATTTCCTTGGGTGTAATAGTGCAAAAAGAATGGAATTTTGAAGTGCTTTTCCCTTGTGGTTTTGGAAAATATTAAAAAAAAAGCGGGGGGAAATAAATAATAATTGTAATAAAGTTGGTTGAAATAGAGAGATACTAAGATTTTGTTTTTCAAAAAAAAAAAAGAATTGGAAATAATAAAGTTCTTATTGAATTCTTTTGGGGATATAATTTTTAGTACCTATGCGATAAAAGAATAACGAAATAAAAAATAAATTCCGTTGCAGCTACGACTTAAAAGATGTATTTAATTATTTTCATTTTTATTATTTGAAAAATTTTAATAAGGAGGAATTAGTTATTGTAATTTTTTAGTTCTGATTTTTTGAAGAAATCTTGAAATGAATATTATAAGAAAGTAAGGTAGGTTTATCACCAAGTAGAAAACAACGCAAATAAAAATTATTAGACATCACAAAAAAATTAAATAACGCATCTTATTTTTAAATAACCTTACTACTTGAAACAATTTTATTTATTCCTATACAGGGTCCATACAGCTTTTGAAAGAGACTTTTTTTTAAATGTTTGAAGGACCTCTTACAAATGTGTAACCCAAAAGCTTATTATTTTCTTATACAAATTTAAAACCTTACATTATAAGAATCAAAATTGATTAATAGCCAATTTAAATAACATTTAAATAGAATTTTATTAATAACTTGGGCGACTTTTATAGTGAGGTTTCTGCTAAATAGTTGGCATTGGTTTGGTAGACAGTTGCCATATCAAGTACAGGTTGGAGCGATTTACGAGAAACTTGCAAAACTGGTTTCCACTGCTGCGTTTCAAGCCAAGTTGTTTCCAATCAAGTGACGTCACATTCAATTCGGACCGAATGAATCATTTTTCCTGCCATAAACTAACAAGCAAACTTAGAATGCAAATTTAAAATTAAAAAAAAAAAAAAAAGCGCAATGAGCAGAAATTTGTGAGTTTATGGCCTTTTCCAAACATTTAGAATTGAATAAAAAAAAAAAAAAAAAAAAAACATGCAGGAATTGTCCATTAAATGTTAATAAACGAAGTTATAATCATTCAAACTGTGTTCGAAATTTGTTGGCATATACATAATATACATATCAATTAATAGCAATCGACTTTCATGATTGAATACAGAATTTATTCTTATAATTATTTTTTTTTAAATATATTGATTGTGATTAAATTAGTAGGTATTGCATAGAAAAACCTCGCAGTTATCAAGTTCGTATTTAACACTATTTCAATATTCACTTTGACCAGAAAAAAATAAACCATTACAAAGCAACTACCTTGCACAAAACACATGAATGACGAAAAAAAAATGCTTGGCAAGACGGGTGCATGTGAACCTCACTTTCTTTTTGAACAGGTCACAGTGAAGCTAACCTTAGCCCACAAAGGATTAACCCAGCTTCAAAAAGGGAGCCCCCCTCTCCCCTCCTTTGGATAACCTCGTTAAACCGTACCTCCCACTTTATCTCTACAACGTATCTCTCCACTTTCTAGTGGCACGCCGTTGAATTCTTCAGACGTCCCCACTGGGAACGAATCTTCAAGAGCAAAGTGAGCATTTGATAGTAGGAGACGGAGGACTTCATGTTGTAAATAAGTTTTTGGACGGAAGAAAAAATTGTGCATAGTTTTAGCTTGTTTTGATTCATGAAATTCCAGGATATTATTTCTATTCAGGAAAAGAACGACCTTCGTTTTTAAATCATTTATATTGTTAAGAATCTCTGTATATTTGTAAATATTTCGTAGTATTCATTATGTAAAAAGGGAAATTTATGTACATTTCGCATAAGGTAGCGCAAGAGTTGACTTTACTTCGCTTTCCTGCAATGCGTGTCTTAATGCTTGAAAAAGAGTTCTACAGGGATCATGCTGGAAAACGAGTTTTACAAGGAGCAGGCAATTTAACATTATAGTTAATGGCAATCTCGCCAAGTTGGCGAAGGTTTTGGCGACTAATTTTGGTCGCCAAATATAGCGAGAAATCGCCAAATGTAGCCAAACTCGGCTACCATTTGGCGATATTTTCGGTCCCCATGTATCTGTATAGGGCTTTTCGACTACGATCTGGAATCCAAATTTCTATCTCTGGAAGATTCTCGAAAGAAACTTTCCTATATAAGGCCGGCCAAGAGTTAGTGGAGTTGCTGAGTTAGTTATCTCTCAGCGAGCATTCAGAGAGTTCCGAAAGTGAAGTGTATTGCATTGTCTTTTGCGGCGATTTTAGCAGTTGTGTATCAAGTTTTTAACTGCTGTTTATGCTCTATTGTTGTGTAAAGAGCTGTATTGAGTCGACTCGAACGAGAAGTTCTGGAGTTGTAAAAGAATCTCCAAAGAGTTATATCGGAATAAATTTCTGCAAGTTTTGATCTGCTTTGGCTTCAAGTCTTTCGAACCCATCCACGCAACAATATGAACGGAGTTGGTGTATGTATTTGTTTGCAACTATGCGGAGGACTAATTAACACACTTGCTGCCATGCAATTGATCTGAAACTTGACAAATAGAATGCATTGTCATCGACAACGAGTCTATCAAATGTTAAGGGTTAAAAAAAGTTAGTCAATGGTATGGGATCGATGATTTTCTTCGTTGATGTTGTTGTTTCTAATCTCCATGTCTAGCCTCGGCTATACTAAACTGACATCACTAGGACGGTAGATCGTCACAGTGCTCATAGGCAATTTATCCATTTTGGTGGCGTGGAAGAATAATGCTCGCCAAACCATAAAGCCTTTTGGTCGACAAACGGGATGGACAGGAATACTGTATCACCCCCTTTTCATTCGTCTCCCCCCGTCCCACAGGAAAAAATCACGCTAGGAAACTCAGCCCAGCAACCCTGTAGAGAACAAAAGGCTATAAGGTTTTGGTGAGAATTATGGTCTTCACTCCGCTAAAATGGATTAATTGCCTATGAGCAAGGTGAAGATCTATCGTCTAGTGATGTCAAGTTAAGTTGGAGTTTGGTATAGACGATATCCACGAGATTATTCACTTGCAAAAAATCAAAAACAAATAATAGTCCGAGAGGCGACTGCAATTTTTGGACCCCATCGAACATCATTCTGAATTTTTTATAGAAATTGGAGAAAAGTGAGTAGATTACGAATCTACTGGTCTGCCGTGGCAAAAATGGCAGAAACTGATCAATAATCGACTTGGAATGAGTTGAACTAAAATCCGATTGTCAAATATGTCATAACTTGCCAAAAATAGAACAAACTTATTCGTCTGGCAACCCACTTCATTTTGATTTTCAATGAGAAAAAGCGCAAACGATTTCTGATCTTTGGTTCGGAAAACTTACATCTTTTGAAAGTAAGCCAAATTGGCGACATCAGTTACGTCATAAGTGACGTAATATTTTTTGCCAACTTGGCTCCCTTTTAAAAGATGCAAGTAGACCGTCGCCCGATATCTGAATCGTCTGCTGCCTTCTTAATTGAAAATTAAAGAGTGAGGGTTACCAAAAAAAAAAAAAAAAAATGCTCATTATTTGGCAAGTTACGGCGCAATTGGCAATTGGATTTAGTTCAACTTATTAAAAGTCGATTTTTGACCAGTTTCGGCCATTTTTGCCACGGCAGACCAGTGGATTCGTAATCTACTCACTTTTCTCTAATTTCTATAAAAAATTCAGAATGATGTTCGATTGGGTCCAAAAATTGCAGTCGCCTCTCGGACTATAAGGGAAAGTCAAACAGGTCATCACGGGACGACCCCAAACACCCTAGGATGTGTGCAGGAGAAACCTGCTCTGATTGACAAATGGGACAATTGGGATAAGCTTAACTACCGCCTTGGAAAGTAAGGCCTCTCTGATGACCAATGAAAAAACGGGAGAGTGGGCGAGTCTGTCGCCATTTATTTTTTCTTCGTTGTCGTCAAATTCAATCTGAGATCAAAACTACTTAAATAAATTGCAACTTCAAGGTTTCTTGAATATGTACTGAGTATAGCATTCATGAAAAATTAAATTCCGTGTACTTAAAGTTAAAAGAAAATACTTATTTTAAGTTATAGAATTCAAAAGGAAACACATTTTCATGCACGCCTATTCTAACGGGCAGTCGTGGCTCGCTTGGGCAGTTGTAAACAGAAAATGGGCAGTCGTAAATCTAAAATCGGACAGTAGTTAAAAGTACAAAACAAAAATAAGTAATAAAAACTTTAAGTGGTAATAATGCAAAAATATTTTTTAAATACATATCCCATCCGATTTTCTACCTGATAAAACGTTTTAGAGAGGATTACTTAATGTACTTACTCATTAATTGTAATACATTTAATATATATTTATGATATTTTTTAACAAGCACTGTGTCAGTCAGGAAGAAATATTTGATGGATTCATTACAGTTTTTCCATCACGAAAGAAACACAAGTCAGGGGTTTCGTTTTTTGTGAGTGCTTCAATGGTTAACTTTGTCCGAACAACATTATTACTAAATTCAAAGCATCCAAAATACCATCACCAAAGAAACATACCCTGCCTATCCCACTGTTCGACTTTATTATACACTATTTTTTTAAGGAGAAGGAGGATTTAGGAAGTCATAAATTTTGCTTAGAATAACATCTTGCATTCACCAACAAGCTCGATTAGCTTTCCAACGATCCCAGATATTTCACTTCTCATGGTGGAAAAGCACAAAGATTGAATCCCCCTCCACTAGCACCTTATCATCAAGCAGTAAACACTCATTTCTCAGCGCCAACTTGTATATGTAAACAGACGCCACAGTAGTGTCAGAATAAAGCCGAGTGATAACATGCACCAGGTTCAGACCAGACGCATCCACGCTGTCAACTTCGGCTGGATAACATGGGAAGGAATAGCTGTAACGATGGACATGTTCCAGAAAACTCTTCCTCTCGCATCTGGTGAAGATTTAGCGATCCATATCACATCCATACTAATTGTTCTTTGGTATACATGCTTTATAATATAGCTGGTTTTCTGATACTAATTCGTCATGCAAATTGCCAAGCCATCTGCGTTCGATGACTGGAGATAATTTCTGAAAGAATTGCTTCAATGATGGATATGTTCCAGAAAATGCTTCCTGCAGACTTGCCATCTTGGAAAAGCATGTCATTTTGTATGAAAGTATTTTAATTCAAACTAATCGTTCTCTGTTATTCAGGTTGCATTGATAAAGGAATCGTGCTGTTATTTAAATACAGATTGAGTGTTATTAGAGCATAATCTCATAGACAACTAAAAAAAATTAACTCATAAAACAAAGTTCTTACTATAAGTCCTTTAAATGCATAATCAATTTTTAAGTATAATTGCAACTAATTTAAGCGATTTTGAACTCAAATCGAGCTTCATCACTAAGAGGTTGACCTTACTCAGATTGACCCCAAAAAGAAAAACACCGATTTCATGCCCTTAATTAACTTTTATTTATCTCCTTAATTTGATAGAATGCATTGTCATCAACAACGAGTCTATTTTCGAAGTTTTAGCTCGATTGGATGATGGCATCCCTACGCAATGTACCTTTCTTATAGCTTTTGCTCCTACAAAATCTCCAAAGACCTTTCAGAAACTCCCTCACATAGGTTTTGAACTGACATTGTTTCTGTGGAATATTTTGATTGATGTGGGATCAGCGCTCTGGCCTTGCATGCTAAAGATGCAGGGTTCGAATCCTGGGGTAGGCATGGATATTCGTTGTGGTTCGGAATCCATTTTAAGTAGTAGGTACAGGCCTAATTAGCCTGCAGGGCTTCTGCAATCAAGTACACAGGCCAAGCAGCAACACTATGCTCCCACGCTCTGTGCATGTGATATTTAAATAAGAATCGGCGGACTCAGCTATACTGGAAGACAGGATGAGTTGAGCTCACTCAATACTCTACAACGATAGCGCAACCATCGATATAGATAAACAACTGGATAGACTGCTCCATTGTCAATGCAAAGAGAAAAACGCGCCGGGGATTGCGAAGCTGGTGGGAAGATTAACCAATCACAGTTCACTTTTATAGTTGGGTGGGAATGCGAAAAACCTTGTAAAGTGTTAGAGTATATATTTTTTGGCACATTTTTACTAATTAGGGTATACTATTGACATTTCTGCTGTGTACAACCCAAAATTTTATTTTCAATCCTCGGCAATCCGTATTTTTTATCCCACCAATTGCATCTGGCAACGGCTTTATTTTCCCAGCGTTAAGCAGTCTATCCAGTTGTTTATCTATATCGATGAGCGGAACCGGTTCCTACAGTGTTTTCAGTGAGCTCAACTCATTCTGTCCTCTAGTATAACAACAAAGCAAACTGCACAGCGATTTCAGAGAGGACAAACATGTTCATTCCTTCCTTCTTAATTTCCCTTTGTTAAAAATTTTGTACCTAGTGTTGGATTGCTACTCTTTTAATTATCGAAGCAATCAACAGTTATTATTTTTTATCCTTTGATTGTTGTTTTATAATTCTGAGATATTGGCGTTAAGCTTGATTTTATAGATTAAAGTATTTATCGGGAAACTGAATGTTCCGACGTGCCCTTATCAGAATCTAAGGGCAAGCAAACAATTGAGGGTTCACTAGAGTTGGTCATTAACACGGGTTAGGAAGGCGATAGGGTATTGACCGCTGATAGCATGCAAACGAAAATCACATGTATAGAAGGTTTAGAACAATTCATTATTTGAATTAGGATGATTAAATTGGAACTTTGACTTATTTGGAAAGTTTAAATACGCGGAGGAAAGGACACACAGATATACACACTCACACACGGAGTTGAGGTCTCGAAGTTGGACTAGCTGACTGCAAAGATGATTCAACATAGTACGTACCATTTCTCTATCTCTCGCTCCAATCACAACCTTACTTACTAATTTTTACTTTTAACTAAGCACGCATTTGTCTACGTATTTTGCATCTTGTGACCTTTTACTCGTAGTTTGAAGTGTTTCCGCATTGTCTAACGTTGTAATCTATGTGTAAGCGGTAATAAATGATAGTTTCTTTATTTGAATCTGAGTTGCTTCTTCCCTCGGTGTTACTTTGCATTTGACTTCAAAATTGATGTGGTGTCAAGCACAGCGTCTTGTGGCCAGAGGCTTCCACTAACGATTACGATGGCAGCCTAACAAATGCCTAACACTAGTCTTATATTAAATATGTTAATAATTCAAATAGAGTCAGATCAACCTTATCACCAACCCAACCTTTCTCAACAGCACCTCGTTATTGTGCCGAAAGTAACCAAATCGTTATTGTGCACAAAAGTAGGTCGTTGAGCGTACAAACCGAACTAACAAACTGACATAATATAGCCCACGTAAAGCTCTTGCGCAAAAAACCCCTTCAATCTCTAAGAACTACCATCTACCATTCCCGCTCATCCGTTCCCATCAAGGCAAAAGAAGATGAGCAAAAAGCGATCAAGGGCAACTGCCAACAACAGAAAGGAGGCAGAAATGCGGTTCCAGCCGGGACATCGATCAACAGCTGTTGGTGGTGTTGTCGGGGGTCAAAGTCGTTCGCCAAGAAGCAGGGAGGACAATCGTGACAAACGATCACCCCGGTGTCTTCCAACCCGAGGATTATCGTTCGGATGTTCTCTTCCCAAACGACTTTTTCGAGAGAAGAATGATGTTGGAAAGACGTGAGGAAGGAAGGAATGTTGGAGTTCTCTTGGCCCGTTGTTTGGTGTTCTTGTTGTATGTAAGGTGTCATGGGGGAGGGGGGGGTATAGAAGATGGGTTTCTGGACAGGATAGGGGTTGGGGAATATTTCCGCATTCCATAACATTCCAGGGCCGTGAGGAGGTTTTTATAGGTCGATGGCGAACATGAAATGTGTTCGATATTTTATCTTCTACACTAGCTTCTCAGGCTCAAATATGTAATATATTCAACAGGTTTCAAGTTATCCCAACCCTTTAGGGGTTGGAAAAGGGGGAATGGGGTGGTTTTTCAAAACCTATTGCATGGAAGAGCAAGCGTGAAAATTTCTTCATAATTGGAATAAAACTGTTTATTTTTATGCACACCAACATACACAAACACCCAATAATACCTTTTTGTATATATTACATTGTAGAGCAATACTTATACAAATTTGCCTATGAGAACATTCCCATGGAAGTGTTGTAGTATAAAATCAAAAAGTAATGGAGCACTATCAGTGTACACAAGTGGATGAATTTAACTCGCCAGTTTGGCGATGCCGTGAGACTTCAAAATTAAAAAAAAATCTTTAAAATTCAAAAATGTTATTTGTTTAAAAAAGAAAATCATTTAGCATTGAATGTCACTTAAATTACGGTTTCAATAATGCAAGTAAATATTTTAGTTGTAGCGTTGTTTTCCTTTAAGGGGAAAAAAAAAATTAAGAACCGCTTTTAACTGTTTTACCTTCTGTTCGAGAGTTAACTATTCTATGACAAAAAGAAAAATTATCTGATATCTTTTACTGTTCTGAAATGCAAAGGTTCTCACATAATTGTAATTTATTATCCATAAAAAAAAAACCTCTCAGTTTTAATTAGCAATCAACACAAGTTTATCCAATTAAAAATATCTTAAATTACGAAAACGATATTGTATTTAACAGAATAATCAATTTTATTTTTCACTCGATTTTCTTAATACTTTCCACAAGATGACAATAAAATATTGCATAATAATATTTTTTTTTTTTTTTTTAAATTCCCCAGTTAAGATCCTCGAGATGCTTTATAAACACTTGAAAAAGACGCCAACTTAAAATGAGTCAAACACTCGAAATGTCTCTCCAATTACAAAGACAAACAAAAGAAGGATAAAAAAACAATTCCGAAGGGAAAAAAGTAATAAACAAAACAACGCAAAATGAATATCAAGAGCACACATACAAAAAAAAAAAAACTCAACCCCATCCAGCTTGACTCTACGAGTAAATCTGCTATCAATGATTCATTCACATCTCTTGAACATTTTATTTCTTTCTACATCCACTACAACGGAATAGAAAAAGAACAGAACAAAACTCAAGATCAGTGCAAATGGTTGGTTGTATTCAGATTATCTGGCGCCGTCAGCAACACGAGGGCTATAATGCGCCGAAACATTTCGTCATTTAACAAACCAACATACATTTACAAACACCCATGCCAAACACGGGACTCGAACCCGCAACCTCGCGGTCTAGAAGCCAGCACGCTAACCACTATACCGTTTGGTCGGCCAGTGCAAATGGAATGGATAAAGCAGCGTTCGCCACTAACTTATAAAGACGGGCCGCATGACTTATGTTGGGACTTTCCGCGGGCCGCAGATGTATACCGAATACGCCAATGAATATATTGCTTTATTACATATGTTCAATGTTAGAAATGTGATAATTACTAAAGATTCAACTATATAAAACAATTTTGAAAAAAGAAACAATAATTTGTTATTTTATTAATATAAAAAAAGTTAATTGATATTTGATTCTTGTTTCAAATAATTAAAAAAATAATTTTCTTTACATCGTAAATCAAAGTCATAAAAGAAGTTAATCTTTAGTGACAATATTACAATGGCTCATAATTACATAAATTCATAATCAATAAAGATATTTAAACCATACCTCCTAAATCTTTCATTTTAATAGTTGTTAATTGTGAGATGATGACGTCCGTTTTTCACTATCTACTTTGCTTTTAAAACTAGTCTTCGACGCCATTATTGCACTGGAGTCATAGAGATCGTGATACTTCTTTTCACATCAAAACAAAAGAGGCCAGTAGGCATTAAAACCCCCAAATCCTGCACATCACATTCAGAAAAGCAGAAATTGAATTGTGCCAATCACGAGTCGAGGGGGTAGGGTATCATAAGTACAAAACTAAGCAATGCGAAAGAATGCGTCATTGGTAATAATTCAAACTAATTATTTTTTTATGGTAAACTCAGAAAAAAAAATTGGTTTTTTCAGACTTACTGACTCGGCCACTTAATGGAATACGCGATTTTTGGTAATAAACACATACTATTGTAGACAAATTAAAATTATTTCCGCAAAAATTGTTTTTTTCTCTTCTGCACTGCCGGCGGGCCGGAGAAAAAGCTGTCGCGGGCCGGCCCGCGGGCCGCCTAGTGGCTGACGCTGGGATAAAGGAAAGCGTTATCACAAAATGCCAGTTTGAGGCTAAGTTGGTCAATGGTAAACAATTTTTCGAAACACTGAGACTTAATGGTTTGTGCACTCAACGACCTATACTTTTACACAGTGACGGCTAATCAGGCCGGGACCAACAGTTTAACGTGGATTCCGAACCACAACGAACATCCATGCCTAATCCGGGATTCGAAACCGGCACCTTTGACCCAGAGATCTAACCACACAGCCATCAGATGGGCTGAGATTTTATCAATTTCTTGAAGGAAGTACAGTATTTTTTTAGAAAGGAATCCCTAACATTGAAAATACATAACTGAGAAATAGTAAGACAAAGAGAAGAGACCAGTGGTGTGTTTGCTAGACAGGTAGGGAGTTTGAAATAACAAAATTAATAGCTAGGAGTAAATTTGATGACAGCAGCTTATGGCTTACCTGTGAGACCCATTTTCATTTGAAAGCATTTGTCAATAAACAAAACTGCTGGATATGGGATACTTAAAACACGTTTGTGTTTTACACAATCACTGCATTCAGCAAAAGTGGAGGTTCAGACTGACCAATCCAGTATAAGGATCCGATGACACGTTTTCATAAGGGATACAATAAATTCATTCCGCTACATTAAGATTTAACAGCAATTTGTTACCACACTCCAAAATTGTAACTAATTTTGGAAACCGTTTGCATTTGATATTTCCATACCTGTCTAGCAAATGTATCACTTGTCTCTCTTTTCTGTGTCTCACAGTTTCATAGTCATGTTATTTCAAAGTTAGGAAATCTTTTCTGAAAAACTCTCCATTATAAAATTAAAAAGGAGATCTTCATCGTAACTTTACAGTACTCTTAACTTTTTGACATTTTTTTAAAAACTAGAACGTACACTAACTATACTAAACTTCAACTTAACTAGACATCACTTAGACGGTAGATCGTCACAGTGCTCATAGGTATTTAATCCATTTTGGGCGGCGTGAAAGCATAATGTTCGCCAAACCACAACCCTATAGAGAACAAAAGGCTGTAAGGTTTGGCGAGAATTATGTCTTCACTCCGCCAAAATGGATTAAATACCTATGAGCACTGTGACGATCTATCGTCTAAGTGATGTCTAGTTAAGTTGAAGTTTAGTATAGACACTTTTTACCACACTAGAACTCAGCATAACGTAGACATTCTTAAACTTCAAACGTTTCTTAAGCTTACACTTTCTTCAACTTAAACTTCAAACAGGCGTTTCGACTGTTCAATAGTATAACCCATAAAAAAGTTTTTAATACAAATCCTTTTTATGCATTGCCAATTTTTACGCTTGGTGTTTGTACCAAATTTTAAATATTAAAAACATCTCTACCAAAAAAATATGCGGTAAACTACTTTTCAAAATTTATTCATTAAAATGGATGTAAATTTATGCACTCACATCCAAATACCTTGTATTTATTTAGATTAAAATAATTTTATTATTTATTTATTAAAACAGTTTTGGCAACAGGAAAGAGTTTCTTCAATGATCGGTTAAATACTATTTTAGCGCGATTGGGATGACGGCAAGTTGGTTTACTAGTATTCCGTAAAAGTGACCTTTTAGTGACAGCCGCCAAAATTTATATAATGCATTGTCATTGACATCGAATCTATCTGCCAAGTTTCAGACCGATTGGATGATAGAAAGGATGAACCACCCACCCGCACACACAATCGAAGTTAATATAAAGGATTTAAAAAAAGAATGTTCAGTATCGATACAGGGAGGCAATTAATAGGGCAATTTAATAATTGTTTAATTCATGAAAAATGAATTTCAACAGGGTGGCCACAAAATTTAAGAAAAAAGTTCCCTGATTTCCCTGACAGATTTCTAAAAAATTCCCTGATTTTAGGGCAAACTTGTTACTCAAATTTCACCTATTTTCTTATACTTTCCAGATGTCTAGACACCTTGATAAAATTGAACATGTATGCTAAAGAGATAATATGCAAAAAAAAATTTAAATAGTTTTGCTGGTAATGAAAAGTTTAAATTATTCCGTAATACTAAACTTCTAACGATTACCACCACAAATCTCTGGGTAAATAGCGCCAAAACATGGATGAGCATGCCTTAAACAATACAAAATTTCCCTGATTTTCATGAAATTATAAAAAATTCCTTGACATTTCCCTGATTTTTTCCAGAATTAGAAGGCTCCCTGACATTTCCCGTTTTTTTGCAGGTTTTCTCGGTTCTGTGGCCACTCTGTTCAAGGTATCAGATTAAGAGTATTGTATACTAAGTTTGCTGGTAGGTGGCGCTAGTTGTTAAAACGATAAACCTCTTGCATTTCACTGTCGTATTCAATTTGCCTGTATAACTATGAATAATGCATAATCCTGCATATTTATGCAACACATGACTGCTCACCGACCATTGAGCTGTTACCTCACAATTAATAGTTCGCATATTATTCAGTTACTAAATTATCCAAATAATTTGTGCCCACCCTGCACGTTTGTGAACATTCTCACTAATTTTCGTTGCACTTTGATATATATCTGAAAACGAAGGATGCAATACTATTCATCAACCGTTGCGAGAACTGATACCTTACAATCAATATTTCGCAACTTATTCCGTAACAAAATTTCCCATCCAATGTGCCCACCCTATAACTACAGTCCAAGACCAATTTAACCTGAGCACATTGAATACGTCGTAGAATGGATCCTTCCGCTCAAGGAAATAGTTCCAAGCAAATCACAACCTCTATAGTAGTATTGATAACCTGCGCACATAGTTTTGTATTGAACTTAAATCATAGACTTACTATTATCAATAGACTGCGCGTTCCCACTTCAATTATACAACGAGAATGAAACCAAAATGAATCACATGAGTAGGGACTTTTTGGGAGCAGGGTTGCAGATTTGGCGGGTTTCTCCTCACTCAGGCGATAAAGGATAATAAGATTATTAGATAAAGGATTAATTTTACGACGTAGCCAAATTAAAAACCACGTGACTGATAGACGAATTTTGCGATTCATTTTGGTTTCATTCTCGTTGTATGATTGAAGTGGGAACGCGCAGTCTATCGATAATAATAAGTCTATGGCTTAAATATACGTTGATAAAAATAAAATAAAAAAATAGGTGCTTTTAAATTTTAATTTCATGTAATACTTTACTTTTCTAACCACGGTTACTACAGGGATCAAAGTGACAAAATAAGAATATATAGGATTTTTACAATATATATATATATATATATATATATATATATATATATATATATATATATATATATATATATATATATATATATATAGGACAATATAAAACATCCAAATAACTGCACACAATCTCTACTGAACTTTAAAATTAACTCGTTATATATTTCATTAATTGAAACTTTAAATGAAACGTTATTGAAATTAACATAAGACAAACTTAGGAGGACTTTTACACAGTACCAACTAACATAAATTTTCCTTTTTAAGAGAGGAATATATCTATAATTAAGTACTTAGAAAATAACTGTCTCCCTTTAAAACTCGTTATATTGAATTTAAGGGAACAGAAAACACACCATCAAAAAAAGAAATCGCCTGATCCTGAATATGTCATCCTTTATTCGTTATTACTTCAATATTCCATCCTTAGTATTCATTAATAAATCAAGTTTTATTAATTACATTATTTGCACATATTAATTACATATAGTGCTAGTCTTCCAGCATCTATAAGTGCTTTGAGCTGCCCCAATTTCTTTTAAGTAATTTCTTTTTATTCCTGTTTGGGTTAAGATTTACTGTACGGTCCCCTTTGGCGACTTTTTAAAAAAAAATCGCTGAATTGCAAATGGCATCAAAAGGCTGTGTCGCCAAATTTAAAATGGCGTCAAAACACATTCGGCGCCGAATTGCCAACTTTCAAAAAGTCGCCAAGGGGGACCGTATAGTAAATCTTAACTCCTGTTAGCTTTGCAGTCTTTTTTTTTCTCTTTTTCTCTTTCAGATTTACTATTCGGTGTTGGATGAATTGGCGGCTGAAAGTGGCGCCGAATGTGGCATCCCTTTGACTTAGTTTTCCGGCACTTGGACAACACAACGTTTTGACGTCACTTTCAATTTTAGCGACTTTTTTTTTAAATATCGCCTTTGGACACCTTGCTTTAAATCTTAACTATTTTGTTTCCTTTAGCAATTATTGACTGAGCACTTGAAATGTATTTCTATTAGTCCTGCAAATTGTTTTTATCAGTTCGTCCCCGAGGCAGAGATTTGTGTCTGCTAATCTTTCTTTTTCGTTACCTTGCTGCATAAATACCAATTAATTTACTATATTGGAGGAGAAAACAGATCAGAAATTCAAGCTCGCGCGCTATGAACATGTTTACACTTTTACAACTCTTCTCGCAGTCCAGTTGAATCGAGTTGAGTTGTAGGTTGTGCAGCCCGTGACGTCACAAGAAATAAGACGCAGCCGCTTACAAACATTGAGGTCTCTTTCACTTACGCGGCAAAGAATCCGAAATATAAAAAACCACAACGAACGGCGCCGTTATTACCAATTCGAAGAAAATATAGGTCGAATCAACGTGGATATATAGGAAAATTAAAAAATATAGGACAATATTGGACGTTTTTCCCGATTTTTACAATTATATAGGATTTATAGGACATATAGGACGTCTGTGACCCCTGTTACTACAATAGTTTTAACGAATCATATGGCTCTGACCGAGCTATTTCATGACGTCACTCACTTGGCCAATCACTATTGGCTAACACGACTAACCCTGTCTCCTCCCAGTTCATGACGTCATGTAAGATTTTTGCACAGCCAATCAGCGCGTAGTAAAACCGGATCGCACATCACTGTAGCTTATTCAATGAGGTCAGAATAAGCTGTCCAGATATAAAAGAATTCTTGCCAACATTATTTGCAAATCTGAAAAAGCAATTTACGGTGAATGTTTTATGTCATCGTCAGCATTCTCATTGAATGGATGGATTATGGACTGGTAAATGAACTTGTTAAAAAAATAACGGTAATTATTCTATATTTGAACTTTGTTGAGAATGTATAATTTAAACTTTCTTAAAATCAAATAATAATTTAAAATCAAAATAATAAATGTTGGCTAAATGACACGCGTAACTTTGTTTTGCTACAAACTTAAGTTGACGAATTACATGATTTTTTCGACATTGAAATACTTTGACAATGGTAATTGACTTATTAAAAATTCTTCTAGTGACGTATTTCGGTCGGAAGAATTTTTGACGACGCGACGTTGCCTCTCAGCCTTAGTTTTCGCGCCTAACTTTTATTTCCTTTTAGTACATCCACCAGAATGGATTAGAAAAAAAGTGTGCCAAGAAAGTACTTCCGCAAAAGGAAATAAAACGACAAAACACAAACAAAAATAGAGAGGATATCATTGGCCGAGAACATTAGTTAACGTCAGCCGATTCCTCAGCTTGGAAAATAAATCTTTCGCAATGAACGAAAAAGTTCCAGGGATGGATTGTTGAAAGAAAATGGCGAGGAATAAATCCAGCGAAATTGCCTCCATTGGCGGGAAAAAGTACGACCAAACGATTTGTCTTTTCTGCTTGCAAAGAAATTTCCTTTTTTTTTTTTTAGTAGGGGGGTTTGAAAGATTTTTACGTGACCAAATCGTAAGAAGATATGGACGCAGCAGTTTCGCTAAGCCGCTCTTTTCATATTTTGGTTCCTCCTAACGGCTCTTTTTCGATCTTTTCTTCTTTATCTATCATTTTGGAGATTTATTCTAATGGTTTTCTAGAGTTCTTCGGCTAAAGCCCCGGGTCGTTTTTGCAGCTTTTGCCCCGAGTAACACGTAAAGCTGTGAAATTGTAAAATGATACGGGCGGAGTCTGGTTTCTGGGTAGGAAGGGGAAATAATACCGAGTATTTGCTAGTCTGAAACAGCGAGAGAAGAAAAAAAAAAAAGGCTGGTTTTAAAGACTGTCACTAAATAGAAGTGTTTATTGCATGCTTATTAGGAGTACAGTTCATCAATATTTCATGCTCAATGGAATATCTGACACAAGCCATAGTTTAAGATACAAACTTTATAAAGACATAATAGTCCGAGAGGCGACTGCAATTTTTGGACCCCATCGAACATCATTCTGAATTTTTTTATAGAAATTGGAGAAAAGTGAGTAGATTACGAATCCACTGGTCTGCCGTGGCGAAAATGGCCGAAACTGATCAATAATCGACTTGGAATGAGTTGAACTAAAATCCGATTGCCAAATATGTCATAACTTGCCAAAAATAGAACAAACTTATTCGTCTGGCAACCCATTTCATTTTGATTTTCAATGGGAAAAAGCGCAAACGATTTCTGATCTTTGGTTTATATCATTTAAAAGTAAGCCAAATTGGCGACATCAGTTACGTCATAAGTGACGTAATATTTTTTGCCAACTTGGCTCCCTTTTAATAGATGCAAGTAGACCGTCGCCAGATATCTGAATCGTCTGCAACCTTCTTAATTGAAAATTAAAGAGTAAGGGTTACCTAATAAAAAAAAAATGCTCAATATTTGGGAAGTTATGGCGCATTTGGCAATTGGATTTAGTTCAACTTATTAAAAGTCGATTTTTGACCATTTTCGGCCATTTTTGCCACGGCAGACCAGTGGATTCGTAATCTACTCTCTTTTCTCTAATTTCTATAAAAAATTCAGAATGATGTTCGATGGAGTCCAAAAATTGCAGTCGCCTCTCAGACTATAACGAAACAAATTCGTCTCACTGAGGATGCTAACTGTGCACTAAACTGTTTTAAATTAAAAAGCAAACAATAGAGAATAAACAGCTACAGTTAGAGAATCATGAAGATTCTCTAAGGACTCCAGTAACTAACTACAATTTCTAAATAGCTTGTAAGAGTCAAGCAGATGAAGTCCATTGAATACTTACACCCATTTGTGCTACGTAATAGGTTGACCATGGTTACAAACACATTCTAACTAGTTTGAGATGAAGTTGAAAAGAAAAAAAGTACACAACCAAGAGATCTTTTCGAAATGGCCTCACCCTAGAATTTTTTTTTTATCGGAACTCTAGTTAGTTGCACTGTGGAAAAGCAACGTTAAAACAATATATATTTTCGTTTCTTGCATATGTATACTAAACTTCAACTTAACTAGACATCACTTAGACGGTAGATCGTGACAGTGCTCATAGGTATTTAATCCATTTTGGCGGAGTGAAGACATAATTCTCGCCAAACCTTATAGCCTTTTGTTCTCTATATGGTTGTGGTTTGGCAAACATTTTGCTTTCACGCCGCCAAAATGGATTAAATACCTATGAGCACTGTGACGATCTACCGTCTAAGTGATGTCTAGTTAAGTTGAAGTTTAGTATAGTGTAGTTACATCTTCATTTATTTAGAAACTACTAAATGACTGCTGGAACTACTTTCACGTGTGTGGAATAGCGCAAAATGTGCACCCATAAAAAACTAAAATGATAATTACAATTTACTAAATCTAATGTATCCTTGTCACCAATAATTCCAATTAAAAATTTGACGCACGATTTTTTTTTTTTTTTTTCTTCTCAGAGTTGCTAAAATGCTTTCCAGGAGGTCTTTCACGTTGAACTACAGTACATATCAGTTTCGAATTAAAACACTCGAAATTAAAGTGCAGGATGTTTATAATTAAAGTTCGCTAAAAAAATATAGTAAAATGTTACCACATAAAGAGAAGAAAAAAAACGTCAGTTCAAATTTTTCCGACTAAATTTCGCTATGGCATTTTAAGGACATTTATGGACGCTAACTGTGCAGGGTTGGTTGGTTGTTTTCAGATTATCTGGCGCCGTCAGCAACACGAGGGCTATATAGCGCTTAAAAAAATTCGTCATTAGACAAGCCAACATACATTTATAAACACCCATGCCTAACACGGGACTCGAACACGCAACCTCGAGTTCTAGAAGCTAGCACGCTAACCACTATACCGTTTGGTCGGCCTAACTGTGCAGGGACTGAACCTCATCGAGAAAGTTATGAGTGAATTTTTAGACCGATTAAAAAACAATTTAATCACTCATTAAGAGCTGAACGCATCCGATGTCAGATAAAAATCCGCTGTAAAGAAAGGTTCTCCTCAATTCAGCTGAAATGCTTTCCGTCAAGTTGAACTTCCGCACACATGTGTTTCGAGAAAGGGGAAATATTACAATTTTAATCATGATTAAAGTTCACTTTTCTGAATCATTGTAAAATTATATTTGAAGAAAAATAACATCAGTTCAAATTATTAGCACCAGATGGAATTATAGCAACGACTTTTATGGAAGCTCACATAACAGTTTGAACCTCACAGATAAAGTTATGATTAAAGTTTTAGACCAAAAAGAAATGCCATGGGTGTGGAACATCGCACAACTTTCAATTACACTATAATACTGAAGGCAATTTGTCATTTACCATTTTTATATTTTTATCATTCGTAAGAAAAAATGGCCAAGTTGGTGGTATTATTTACCATAATTCTTGTATGGTTCTTTAGAAGAAAAAAAAAGAAAAAAATTCGACACATAGATGATTTTAGCAATATACTTTTCAATAATTCTTATATTATCCTTTCTTATAAGTGAAACTGAAGAGAGGAGAAAAAACTATCGTTGATGAGGTATGCTCAAGGAAATAGAACTCTGTGTTAAAGGTATTCGTTTATCAACTTTTTACGCCATTAAAGCAATTTTACAGGAATTTCGGAGGTTGGGATGTTTAGAACACAATAAGAGGCATTACCTCAGCGATTTTGGACAAAATCGTTAGAGCCGTTTTTTAGCAATTACTAAAAAATATGATTTTTTGAATGGCAGCTTCCTTATCCGAATGCGCGATTTTGACGAAAACCTTAATGGTAGGACCCTGCACCATCACCAACCCGCACAATAAATTCGAACATCGTAGGTCATTTGTTCGGGAGTTATGCTGACCACAGAGACAGACACACATATTTTCTAGATCACCTTTTTACTTTCAATTACCCATAAAGTATATATAAATAGGGTAATGAAAGTATAGCATTCGGTCAAATAAAAATAAAAAATATATTATTTTTTTTTGCATTTCTCTACGTTTTACAACATCCTGATTTCAAAAATGGGATGTAGGAAAAAATGTGTGTGTGTCTGTGGTCAGCATAACTCCCGAACAAATGACCTACGATGTTCAAATTTGGTATGAGGGTTAGTGGCGACCATGGGATATACCATTAAGGCTTTCGTCATAATCGCGCATGCGCATAAGGGAGCTGCCACTGAAAAAATCATGTTTTTCAATGATTGCTAAAAGACGGCTCTAACGATTTTGATCAAAATCGCTGTGGTAATGCCTCTTAAGGTGCTCTAAACATCCCAACCACCGGAATTACCGTAAAAATGTTTTAATAACGTAAAAAGTTGAAAAATGAATGCCTTCAACACAGAGCCCTCTTTCCTTGAGTATACCTCCTCAACGATCGTCTTTTCTTTTCCTCTCAGTTTCGCTTATAATTAAGTATAATATAAGGATTATCGAAAAGTATATCGCCAAAGTGCCCATTTTGGCGATTTTTTTTTTTAGACCCATACAAGAATTATTGCAAAAAATATCACCAAACTGGCCATTTATTCTAAATGAAGGATTAAAATATACAAACGACACAAATCCACGTCAGTATTATAGTGTAATTGAAAGTTGCGCGATGTGACACCTCTTACTTTGAAATCAGGATGTTCCAAAAAGTGGAGATCAGAATGTTCTGGCCAGACTCTGCAGCGGTCATCTAAATGCTCTACAGTTTGAGGCGGGTTTTAAAATTTACCCTCTCTGCCCGAAGTGCAACTTGGTCCAGGCCACTCCTGCTCATGCCTTGGCATGTATTGGATGCCAGCAGGACCAGCTGCACTCAAATCCTGGTGTAGTTCTTGCTCTTCTGAAAGCTCAAGTGTTCATGGACTTGTTCAGATGCTACTGTTAGTCAAATTGGATAAGAAACAACAACAACAAAGAGTCAGTCACGAAAATTTATCAATTTTATAATTTATTTATTTTTTAAATTTTTGAATGATTATTTTCCCATTATCTCAGTGGGACGAATACAAATTTTTTCGATAATCTGTTGATTACTAAACGCTTAAACAGACTAATTTTATAAACACCCGGTATATATTTCATTTCCCCATATTCCTCCAAACATTAAGCAATAGCATCTTCTCTCTAACCACAACATCGATTTACCATACAGAACCAACAGCAAAAAAATTACCAAACAGCGTCCACCTCCAAAAAAAAGAAGAAAACTTCAGACGATTTATCTCCCAAGCTACCTCCTGGCCTGCCCGATCCCCCGTCCGCACCATTTATTTCCCAATGACAAATCGCTTCCCTAACTGCAACTGCAACGCAACACGATCTAATGGAGGTCGAACGGACGTCGCGGGATATCCGCTTGAAGGTGGCGGTTCGTGAAGATCTTTCGAATTCGAAGGAACGATTCCGAAATAACACCAAACGATTCACTCACTTCTAAAGGGGCTTAAGTCACTTTTAAATGTGGGTGGCTTATGTCATTGATTAACTCATCAAGGACTGAAACATTACCGCAAGTTTCTGTTTGTTTTTACATTAACATGTGGATTGACCCTCTGAGGATTACGCACAGAAATTTTCGCCATTGTTTCGTAACACTAAAAACAACACTAACGATTTTTTTCGTCTATTGGTAAATATTATTATTAATTTTTTTTTTTTTTTTTTAATATATACGAGATATTTTATTTTTGGAAACGGTGTCAGTTCTGAACATAAAATGTTTAAAATCAAACACAGAAATTTAAGATTGTCAGTTTAGGCTACAAATTCCCTAGTGCTAAATTTTCCGGTATTAATATAAATGGGCAGTACACCAACAGTTTTAATAAAAAACAATTATCAAAATTTGATAGGAAAATAAATAGTGGTAATTTATAATTATCATTTATAATTTAATTGAGCAGAAGAAAAAAAAAAAAGTTTGGTCAGAAAACAAAATGGTTTGTTTCCTTTAAACCAACCGACCCTAACATTTCAATGCAAAAAAATTACGACCGTAAAGTTTTTTTTTTTTTTTTTTTTTTTTTTTTTGTAATGAGTTTTTTAAAAAGTAATTACAAAAAAAAAAATCACATTAATTTAAACGATAAATTTATTACATGTCAGAATGATGGAGTAATAAGCAACTAAAAATGAAGAAAAAAATTATAAGTACCCACTAAAATACTAAATTGGGTATATATTTGAGTGTATTGACAAGAAAAAATAAATATACCCAAGTATTTTACATACTGTTCACATATCTTATCAATTTTAAATATAACATTAATACTTATATAATATTTCCTTATGCGTATTTGGCAAAAAAAAAAAAAAAAAAAAATTTCCTAACTACCCCTAATATTTTTTATCACGTTATAGGAAACAAACTTTTTCTTTTCTTTTGGATGTCTCTTATTTTTAGCTGTGCCGCTTATTAAAAAAAAAATTAAAAAAAAAAATTAAAAAAAAAAAAAAAATTAAAAAAAAAAAAAATTAAAAAAAAAAAAATACGCCTTCATTTTTTTTTAATTCAGAATTCTAATTATTAATAAATTATTACTCATATTAATTGCATTACTCTTGTAATATCTGGTAAACATTATTGAGAAGTTTTTCGCCAACTTGGTGAATTTTTTGACCTGGTGCTTAATATTACAAACGTGTGAAGAAGCTGTCTTTTAGTGACTGTCACTGATTGAAAGTTAATTAATTTGTTTTTTCTCTCTTCTAATCCTAGTATGATGTATTAAGTTCAGAAACATTCTACATATAAAACGCTATCCCTCTAAAAAAGTTCACATCCTATTTTTTAAAAAATAAACTTTCAATCTGTTTTACTACTTCATTAAGACACAAGTTAAATATTATCACTTTCAATGCACATAATTTGAGGTTTCTTCGCGATGCAACACTTACCAGCCCCTACATTTTCTTTAAAAGATAAAATTGTAAATGTAATTTTAATATATTTCATTGATTAACTAGTTTATTGCAGTTAAACTAGGGGTGTGGAACACCGCACAACTTTCAATTACACTATAATACTGACGTGGATTTGTGTCATTTACCGTTTGTATATTTTCATCATTTATTAAGAAGAAATTGCCAGTTTGGTGATATTTTTTGCAATAATTCTTGTATGGGTCTAAAGAAGAAAAAAAAAAAAAAAAAACTCCACCAAAATGGTGATTTTGGTGATATACTTTTCGATAATCCTTATAATATCCTTTATTTTAAGCGAAACTGAGGGGAAAAGAAAAAACGATCGTTGATGAGGTATGCTCAAGGAAAGAAAACTTTGTGTTGAAAGCATTCTTTTTTCAACTTTTTACGACATTAAAACATTTTTACGGGAATTTCGGAGGTGGAGATGTTTCGAGCACCTTAAGAGGCATTACCCCAGCGACTTTTATCAAAATCATTAAAGCCGTTTTTTAGCAATCATAATGGCAGCTACCTTATGCGCATGTTCGATTTTGACGAAAACCTTAATGGTCCCACGGCCACCACTAACACTCATACTAAATTTTTACATCATAGGTCAATTTGTTTGAGAGTTATGCTGACCACATGCAGATACACACAGAGACAGACATTTTTTTTTACCGAATCAGGAGCATTCTGGCCATAGGGTTGTCCTTGGCAATCACCGGGCTGGTCTGTGTGAGCCGGTGCGGTACAGATTTTTTTATTTTTTCAGTTTTCAAATTTTTTTTCTTATAATTAGTTGCCTTTCCTTAATTTTTTTTTAAAAAAACCAAATACATTAAAAATCCAGTCACTCATACGGAAACTACTAACTATTATTGAACAATCCCTTTAGTTTCAAAGATATAGTTTGTATATTAAAAATTGCCTAAAATGTCACATTACATTAACTTTATGGTAAAATTTAATTAATTTAATTTAAGGTTATAGATTATGTCCAAGTTCACGCAAATTATGCATAAATAGTAGAGACAGAGAAAATTTGAATCAATTAAACTAATTATTCAAACAATTAAATTCTTAGCATTAATTAATGAATAAAACTTATTTAATTGTTGAAATTGTCTGTTAAATATACATATTTATATATAAATACAAATATATTAAATATTAAAACCATTTAATTAAAATTAATTATTTAATTATTGGAATTATTTTATTATTACCTATAATGATTAACATTTTATTAATGATTAGATTGAAATATTGGGCCGGTATAAATCTAAAATCACCGGGCTGATTTTATGCCCCAGTACGCTCCTGGACCGAATGCTATACTTTCATCACCCTATGTATACACATGGATATTTGAAAGTAAAAAATTAGCCAAACGTGAAATTGCCAAAACTTAAGGGGACATAGGACACTTTTGCCAAAATTCTTTAGTTTTGCCTAGAATTAAATAAAATTTGGCATAAACATAGAAGATGTGACTTTAAACAAAACAACACAATTTGAGCAGATAATATAAAATACATAGTAAATTATTGAGAGAAATGCATTAAAATAACACGAAATTTTAATTTTTTTCAAAATGCTCCTCGCGACACAATATTTTGACGAACATGAAAGAAAAATTTGAAGTTGTTTATCAATATATTATAAACATTTTCAAACATGCTTTTATCTTTAGGTGCAATAGTTGAACAGAAATAAAATTTCAAACTTGGCGCCAGTGATTTCTCATTAAAAAATGCACATACTTCAAATTCCCAACATGAAAAAAAATATAAAAAATTATGTGACTTAAAAAAGCATGTGTAAATTTCTTTATAGTACATTAAAAATTATTAATACAAAAAAATTAGGTGGATTTATCAAAAAATGAATCGCAAGGAGCTTTTCGAACATAAGTAAAATGGGAAAAAGCAAAGCTGAGAAAAACGCATTTTTAGCCTTTGCCAACAAGTGTGCGATGCGTTAAAATAGTTACTTAAAAAAAAGATTTTACCACTTAAAATCATCGGATTTCAAAAATTCAAACGCGAAATTAAAGCTAGTGGCATAAGCAGTTTTTATAGAATGAAAACAAAAAACGTCATTTTTAGTTATTTCAGTGTCCCATGTCCCCTTAAAAGACTTCCAGCAAATCTCAATTCCTTTTCAAAATAACGACTTGCCCCACTTTCGACAGCAGTCCTCAGAAGTGTGTCGCTTCCGAAAAAGACAGACAGACAGCAAACATATCTTTTATATTGCCTCAAGGTTCGGCGTCTCAAGAAAAATGAAACCGTCTCGTGGACCTATCGGTTTTTCCAAGATGGCTGTGGCTTCGACGCATCGTATATCACAAGGGTGGGAAGATGTTTTTAAAAGGCGTGGGCCGGGAAGTTCTTCCTTTTTAAAGAAGTTTCTTTGAAAGAACGATTGGAAAGAGCGACAATTATTTTTCTTTTATCGATGGAGGGAGAAATAGAATCTAGGATACTGTATGGATGACTTAGAAGTTGAAGGTGATATATTTTGGAAGGTTTGACAGCAGGAGCAATGGAAACCCATTAAAAGTTTATTTTCATAGCGACAGAGGCTAAGTCACTATTTAATTTATTTGACCTATTTTATTATGGGAGGTGGTTATTGAAATATAACATATTACTCCTTAAATATGTGCACTCGTGATTTTGACGAAATCTTTAATAGTAGGTCCCCTAACCACCACCAACCCGCACACTAAATTTTAAAATCGTAGGTCTATTTGTTCGGGAGTTATGCTGACCACGTACGCAATTTTTTCTAGACTACTTTTTTGAAATCAGGATGATCCAAAAACCTGAATAAATGCAAAAAAATGGGGGGGGGGTCGAATTTTTTTTTACCGAATGGTATTCTTTTTATTATATGGGTAATTGAAAGTAAACTTTGCAAAAATGCCGTGGTTTCGTAAGCCACACATACGGGTTTTTAGTACCCCATATTCACCTGTTTTGTTTAGTGACAGATGCGTCCATAACGGAAAATGGGCCTCATCGTGAACTAGTATATACAGACCTCAAAGAATTTACTTCCATCAACCAATTTTGCAAACCGATGAACTTAAAATTCCAAACCTGTCTGCCCAACAAGCCACTTGAGTCTTTCTTCTGTACGAAACTGTTCCACACTTCGGTTATTTTAAAATTAGGCATTCCCTTTCTGAAAAATCCTGAATATTGTAAATGCATTTATAACATTTACTAATGAAATAGTTATGTTAGTACAGGTTTAGTTGCAATTAAAATGTACATGTTTAAAGTCTCTTGAGACCTGTAATAACCAATCGATCTTCCTAAATATAAATACACTAGCTTCACAAATACCGCGAGAAAATAATCTCACATTCGCTTGTATTTCTGCTTTTATAATTACGGGATAGGTTCAACTGTAGGTGGGAAAAAAAAAATTGCCCCCTCAAACGGACTTAAGAATTACAAGGAAAAGAAGAAAAAAGTATGTCAAAAATTATCATTTAAAATAAATAATTACACTGCGAAACATGGAATTTATATCGAAATTTCAAGCAAATACAAAACCAAGAAAATTACGTTTCTGCTCATTACAGACAGATGGTTACAAATTTTGTATTTGTAATGATTTCTTTTTTAAATAAGTTTTACTAAAAGATAACTTCCAATACCCGTAGAACTCTGAAAATTTAAACACAAGTAGTTTTTGCCATCTAATTTTGTTTGTTACCAAACCCGGAACCTATACACAATTGTCGGATCTCCGTAACGCGGGACCACACGGCTAGTACATCGTATTCCACCAGCCTTTTGTAGCTAAAGATTTTTCAATCAACGAAGCAAATTTTCAGAATCATTGCCTATCTAACTTTTACAGAAATAATAAAGATGACAAACGCAAACACCTACCGGAAAAATAAACACAGGCGCTTCAAAGATAATTCCCGCTCGTGTCACGTCATCAAAAACGACATTAATGCTCAATCATTACCCGAATTAGTGACAAGCACACCAGTGTGGTTTCAAAAGATACCACTTATTAGGTTCCGAGCAACCACATTGTACAAATGCAGTCACAATACCACCATCCGAACCCGCAAATGAGCTAATTCCACGCGTTCCTGCCTCCACTATTAAATTATTCCGAAACGGCATTTAGCATTGCGGTAGTCAACTCGTTAAATATTCCAGCTCCACGAGTTAGGGCTGCCACAAAGATCCAGGAGATTTGGCGACATTTTGGCTACGTTTGGGATCGAATTCGAATTTTAGGTTAGACGTATTAGATTTATTTCTTGGAGAAAGAGCTACACGAGGGTTATTATGTAATATCCTTACGACATGGTTCAGAGTAAGGATGGAATACCTTCCGGGAGATCTTTCAAAGGGAAATTATTATGCATTTGCGTGTCGAAAAGAAAACCCAACATTCTCTCAATGAGCATATCGACAAGAGACTATCTGGCACTATAACGGACATGTCAACTAGGGATTTTTAAATTAGAAATGTGTTTTGATTAGAGGTCGGTGATATATCGATACGACGATATTTTTAAGGATATTTTTTTTTTTTTAAATATCGATACAAGTCACCGGTATATCGATATTTTTAAACATTTTTAGATTTTTGATTATCGTTTTGCAGTTCCATGTGTTTTTTCGATTTTCTTTATTCCCTTTTCAAAAACTTCAAAGCTAAAGTTTGGACTTGGCTGAGAGACAGTTAAAATGGCACCCTAACTAAAAAGAAAACATAATGTAATGGAAAGATAAGATCATTTATTAGTGGTCATTAATATAGCGCCGTTTCTGTTGCCAACGTGTGTCTGGAATTTGCATCTAATTTTAAATATTAAAAACATCTCTATCAGCAAAATATGAGGTAAACTAATTTTCAAAATTTCTTCTTTAAAAATAAATGGGAATTGATGCATTGACATCCAAATGCATTTTATTTATTAACCCCCGATTGAAAATATAATTTATTCATAAAAACAATTTTTATAATTTATTTATTTATTAAAACAATTTTGGCATAAATTCATGAAAAGTATTTGCCTCAAAAAACTTCGTTTCTGGCAAAATTGAAAATCAAATAAAAAAAAAAAAATAATGTATCGATATATCGATATTTTTTTTCTATGCAACGATATAGTATCGATATTTATTTTGATCGATATTTCCGACTACTAGTTTTGATACCGAGACATCTAGCATGGTAGATGCTTTACTGCCTGCAAGCCCGGACAAAAAGATACTCGATCTTTAGGTTGGTTGGTGCGCTCAACGATTTATACTTGCGGTTAATCAGGCAGGTACCTAAAGCTTAACGTGGAGTCCGAACCACAATGAATATCCATGTTTAACACGGGATTCGAAAGTGCCACCTTTGGTATGCGAAGCCAGAGCGCTGAACATACGGGCCATCAGGTGGGCCTTTATCTTTAGGAGCGTCCGATATTTAAAAAAAACTTCGTATTTCAGTGAACGAGGAGAGTTTTTCAGGGTTTTCTCCCTTACAGAACATCACTATGATTTACTACGTCTAAAATCCGTGGTATTCCCTTTCAAACAACTCTACAGGAAAAGTTAAAGCTAGACTCTTTATTAAACTCTATAAAGAGTTTAAAAAAAAGCTTGCATTTTTAATACATCGATTACGGTACTTTTCCGTTAAAGGGAGCCGGCCGTTGGCATTATATAAAATATGGGTAAAACTTCAAAGGACGGTAAGGATTCTGAGCCAATGTGATTTACGCCAATAAATGGCAGCATCCCCCATTTCTTATTAACAAGAAAACTGCTTATAGATTGAGAGGTGACTGCAATTTTTGGACCTCATCGAGCATCATTCTGAATTTTTTATAGAAATTGGAGAAAAGTGAGTAGATTACGATCCACTGGTCTGCCGTGGTAAAAATGGCCGAAACTGTTTAAAAATCGACTTTTAATAAGTTGAACTAAAACCAATTGCCAAATACCCCATAACTTGCCAAATAATGATCATTTTTTTTTTTTTTTTGGTAACCCTCATTCTTTAATTTTCAATTAAGAAGGTTGCAGACGATTCGATGGCTTACTAACATCTTTCACAAATGAGCCGAATTGGCAATAAACATTACGTCACGGATGACGTAACTGATGTCACCAATTCAGCTTACTTTTGAAAGATACAAGTATTCCGAGCCAGAGATCAGAAATCGTTTGCGGTTTTTCTCATTGAAAATCAACATACAGTGGGTTGCCGGACGAAAAAGTTTGTTCTGTTTTTGGCAAGTTATGACATATTTGGCAATCGTATTTTAGTTCAACTCATTCCAAGTCGATTTTTGATCAGTTTCGGCCATTTTTAACTCGGCAGACCAGTGGATTCGTAATCTACACACTTTTCTCCAATTTCTACAAAAAAAAAAAAATCAGAATGATTTTCGATGGGGTACAAAAATTGCAGTTGACTCTTGGACTATTATGGTTGCATAATTTGGCGCGGTTGTATGTAAACAATTCTTGACGCAGAGTCCTCACCGTACTTGAGATACCAACCCCCTTTAATTGAAAAGTATCCAATTTGATTAATGACAACCAATTTTATCAAAAATCGCAAATTTGGCAACTAGACATTTTATTTTTAAATACAAACATCCTATAGGATAATCTCAACAGATTAATTGCTTCGACTGACATTTTGAAAAACCTAAAAACAATGAAAAAAATCTCATTAAAACACTTATCAAAAACTCCATAAAAAAAACCTAATCGTAACCAAAGAAAATTCTATCTTTATTAAAAACATCACGTCACCTATCCCATATGACAACTTCTCGTCTTGTTTTATGCCCCTAAAGTTTCCTTCCTCTGCAATATTAATCACAATTTAATTATTCATAAAAAGAAAGCTAAAAATTCTACTACACCGCTCGATAGATGGCGTTGTATGTGACGTCATTTGACTGGGAAGATGTGTGTATTCTTTCCTGTTGTAGAGATAAAAGAGTTCTTTCTAATTTATTTTTACCGTTTTAATCATTTATTATTTTTTAATTACTCTTTTTTTTTCTTCTTTTTTTTTGAATAAATGAGATTATAAAATTAAGTCTAACTAGGTAAATATGCAAAGAGAAAGTTCTGAGTTTGAAAAAAAAAAAAAAAAAGTGAAAAGATATCCATATCTTCCTTAATAAGAAATTTAATTACGTTGTAGAATAAAGACTTTTTTTTTTTTTTTATTCAGAACATATTTAATTAAATGACTGTGGGTCTCGTTATTGCATAAAATATTATTTAAGATTTCAAATGGGAATTGAGAAACTTCTTTTGAGTTTAAGATACGATTGGATTTTTCCAAAAAGAAACGGCGCAAAAATCTATTCTTTTATTAGAAGATTAAAACTGAAAGAACGTTTAAAAAACATTAAAAAAAATAACCCCAACAATTAAAATATTTTTTTAATTTCAAAAATATTCTTATTCTTCTATTTCGCTTACAAAAGGACAATGGTTTAAAGTCTGTCTAATTAAAATAACTTTAACTTGCCATATATTAATGAAAATTATGGGGATTCCTCAATGTAAATGCATATTATAATTTATTGTTCTATATGCATTAAAAACTAGGGGTGTGGAACATCGCACAACTTTCAATTAAACTATAATATTGATTAATGATTAAAATTTATGGCGTTTTTACCGTTTTCATATTTTCACTTATTTAAATTAAAATATTATATAATAATATTACTAAATGTTATATAATTATATTTGGCGATATTTTTTACATGGGGGGGGGGGGAAAGCGAAGGTGATGATGTTATTCGATAGACATTACATTGCCCTTCTTATGCGTGAAACAGAGAAGAATCAATCGTTGATGGGCGATGCTCGAGGGCAGAGAGCTCTGTATTAAAGGCACTCGTTTTTTAACTGTTTACGCTTTACCGCATTTTTAAGGGGATTGCGAAGGTGGCGACGATTAGAATATCTTAACAGGTATTAGTACGGAGATTTTAATCGAAATCGTATGAGACGTTTTTTAGCAATGGTCAATTCTCGCATTTTTTGGAAACGAGTGAAATTAGTTTATATTTATGAAGAATTTCTTTCTGATTCCAAATATTTAAACAAAAGTTCTTTAAAAAAATTAGTTATTTGAATATTAAGAAAAGAAAATGACTCGAAACCGATTCAAAACCAGTCCGATCAAAACACACAACAAAATCTGTGACGTTAAGGGTTCCTACTGTTTCTATGGTTATCGTGAGGTTTCTGCCAAATAGTTGGCGATGGTAGACCATTGCCATATCACGTACAGATTGGCGCGATTTGCGAGAAACTTGCAAAACTGGTTTACACTGACGCATTTCAAGCCAAGATGTTTGGGAAGCCTTGACGTCATATTCAATTCGAGCCGAATGAATCGTTTTTTAGCCAACGTCTCACAGGAAAACTCTGATTGCAAGTTTGGAAGAAAAAAAAAAGAAAGAAAAAAAAAAAAGAAGAAAAAAAAACGAGCATGAGCGGAAATTTTTCTGCTGATGGCCTTTTCGAAACATTTAGAATTGAATAATAATAATAATAGTAAAAAAAAAAAGGGAAAAAAAAAAAAAAAAAAGCGGAAATTGTCCATTGCTGGAAAACATGTTTTTTTTTTTTAAATACATAATTTCAACCTTATGCACATACGTGATTTTGACGAAAACCTTAATGGTAGGTCCTATGGCCATCACTAACCAGCACACCAAACTTGAACTTCTTGAACTTCGTCGGTCAATTCGTTCGAGAGTTATGCTGACCACGTACACACACACATTTTTTCTAGATCATTTTTTTGAAATCAGGATGCTTCCAAAGAGTAGAGAAATGCAAAAAAAAAAAAAAAAAAAAAAAAAAAAATAATTTCTTTTAGACTGAAAGCTATAAACGCAATATAATTAACTACATTACGAAAACATATGGGTAGTTGAAATTAAAAAGAGATTAACATTTCACTGTATATTACCTTTAAAATTTTGGATTTGTCTCAGAAAATGTTAATAAAATCTAAACGTAATGCGATGATAAATGCAATATAATTACATTATGTCAAGGATGGACGAAATTACAAATGTAAATCCATTACATTCTAAAATGCAGTAATTATAGTACTTTTGGAAATTTAATTTCTATTTTATAGTCTGATTGGTTCTTTTTCTTTTCGCATGGAGAATTTACAATCAGATTAATATAGAAATTACTTTAAATTGGTTTTCAAAAGTTTCCAAACCATATTCTTAAATTCAAAATAAATTATGAACTATATACCCAAATTAAAATTGACCGAAAGATGACGAAAACCTATTTAAAGGAAATAATTAGGAAAACACAGAATAAACTATCGATTGTTCTGCGTCAGTTATTTCTAACAATGAACAATTCTAATTAAAAATTATTGTTTCATTAAATTAAAAAAAAAATAATAATAAATATCGTCTGCTATCGTCATTACACTTTCATACTCAATATCGCTGACGCATAACAACTCATTAGGAAAGAACATCTTTGTTATTTCAACACCTGACGATTGTTCGGAGTCAAACTATCGTTTGCTAATTTGCTGGGGGTGCAGCCGAAGTGACTAACGTAACAGATGTTTTTAATGCTTTTCACCTGTAATACAACAAACTTCGTTGATGTGTGAAGAAACAATTTGGATGAAGGAAAAAATTGGTCCGTTGCCAAATCTATTTATTGGAGCTTTTCAGTTACACTAAAAGATACGCAGAAAACATCCACGTAAACAGAATTATGTGTTAGTAAAGATAATAGTGTAGCACCATGGAATTCTTTTTATATTCCATTTTAGCAACACATTTTAAATACCCTTATTCTGAATATTTTAAATAAAATTACAAAACTACTTTTGATTCGTATTTAATACTACTTATTCTAGAATACTATATATTATTTCTTGATGGTAATTTAGAATTAGATATTAAAATGGAGGTCCCGACGGGTCCCTCATCAGGGGGTTCGACCAGCCGTAAACCTCCAGGAGGCGTTTCTGAAAGAGTACTGCCCCAAAAAGGCAAACTTGTAGGGTTTTTTTATCCTAACTTTTTGATGTTTTTGATAATTGATTCTTTTTCTACACTGTTAAAAATTTTGTTCCACCTTGCACCAAAAATTGGTTCCCATTTAGCTGCCACCAACATTTGGTGCTTAGTTTCACGATTTAATGGTGCAACCTCGGACCGTAAGCACCACTAAATCGCGAAACTAAGCACCAAATGTTGGTGGCAGCTAAATGGAAACCAATTTTTGGTGCAAGGTGGACAATTTTTTTTAACAGTGTATTTTTAAATTCGCTTGTATTTCTTGACCGTGTTATTTTAGGATGATAATTTTTATTGATTTAGGAGGAGGATTTTTCGTAATGGTCAAACACTAAGAAAAGTAAATCTGAGCTCAAAATCAATTGAATAAGTTGCAATTCCACTTAATAAATGCAATTGCAAACAAAAAATCAATTGTTCAAGCTTTGTTTTTATGGTTTTATTTTTAAATTCTATCGTCAGTAACACCTTTTGAGTTGCTCTAGAATATTTTTGCTCAAAATCGTTTAAGTAAATTTCAACTACACAAAAAGTTGTGTTTGCAGTGAAGAAACAAACAAATTTATAGTAAAAATTGTTAGGGTTATTTTTTTTAGGAAGGAGAGGGGGTGGGGGGGGGGGATAAATTTTACTAGAATTTATTTTTAACAGAGTACAACAAAACAAGTTGCCAGTCTCAGCAAAAGTAGTTTCACAACTTTTCAGCGAGTAAATGTAAAAAGTGTACATATTTCTTTTCACAGCTCTATTTTCTTGAATTTAATTGATAAAAGCGATAATACAGGCTAAAATATTTGGCAACACGCAAGTGAATCGAGAAATTTCGAGATGTTTCCAACGCGTTCTGATCTCCAAATCATTTGATCTGAATTTTTCGGGAAAGTTCGCAAGCGAGGATATAAATACCGACAAAGTGAGTTAGCTGCATTTTGATTGCTATTTTAAAAAGAGCTCATTTTCTCTATTTTCAAGAGCTTTGGCGTTTCCTGAATTACTCATATGGCTAAAAAAGTTTTGAAAGCACCTGAGACGAAAAATAAATTATCAGTTTATATTTTTAAATCCTTTATATTAACTTCAATTGTGTGTGTGTCGATGGCCGGCAAATTTGTGGAGGCCTAATTAACCCCTTTTCCGTCATCCATTCGGGTCGAAACTTGGCAGATAGCTTCGATGTCAATGCATTTTATCAAATTTTGGAGGCTGTTACTGTCACTAAACGGAACTTTTACGAAATTCTAAAAAAAAAAAAAAACTTGCCATCATGCAATTGTGCTGAAATAGCATTTAACCGATCAATGAAGAAACTCTTTTCAATTGTCAAAATTGTTTTAATAAATAGTTTAATAAATAAATAGGTAAATAAATAAATAAATAAATAAATAGGTAAATAAATAAATAGGTAAATAAATAAGTTTTTTATTTATCTATTTAGCCATTTATTTATTTACCTAAATAAATAATATTGTTTTAATCAGAATAAGTAAAAGATATTTGGAGGTGAGTGCTTAAATTCTCATACATTTATAATGAAGAAATTTTGAAAAGTAGTTTTCCGCATATTTTTCCAATAGAGATGTTTTTAATGTTTAAAATTAGATACAAACACCATGCATCAAAATTTGCAACGCATACAAAGGATTTATATTAAAAACTTTGCCTTTATGGGTTATATTAGTTTAAAAGCTGAATCATCATTTCATACGAGAAAATTCATAACCCCAATCTTTCGCTCGCAAACAACGCTAATTCCCTCCAATCAAACATTACAATTCACACCGCCAATCCAAGCAACGCGAAGCATTACAATCCAAGTCACACTTCCAAAAACAAGATCAGAATCCCATCCCTAGGTATTATGGAGACAACGGGAATCTTTCAAGAGACAAGGTTACAGTTAATCTACGAGCCCTCGAGTACAAATCAATAGCCGAGAGGGACTCTCCGGCGATAATGGCTCTATTTAGGCAAGACGACTTGAAAGGTTGCTCGTGGGGGAGTACATTTGGCCGTCTTGGGAAAACTCCAATCGATTTGCCCTCAGGGAGGACTTTATAGAAGGAACTATGCAGTGTGTTTAAGATAAACTTGTCTTTTATTATGGCTTGGTGGTGGGTTTGTGTAAAGATATCAGGTAAGAGAGTGTTTTTAAAATGGGTTGCAAGTAGAGGTCGGAAATATCGATACTATATAGTTACATAGAAAAAAATATCGATAAAATATCGATATATCGATACATGATTTTTTTTTCCCCAGAGTTTTTCGGGGCAATTTTCTACTTTTTATGAATTGAATTCATGCCAAAATTGTTTTAATAAATAAAATATAAAAATTGTTTGATTAAAAAAATTATAAAAATTGTTTTAATAAATAAATTACATTATCAATTGGAATAAATTAAAATACATTTGGATGTCAATGCATAAATTCACATTTATTTTTGAAGAAGAGATTTTGAAAAGTTGTTTATCGCATATTTTGCTGATAGAGATGTTTTTAATATTTAAAACTAGATGCAAATTCCAGGCACACTCTGGCAATAGAAACGGAGCTAAATTAATGACTACTAATAAATGATCTTATCTTTCTATCACATCATGTTTTATTTTTTGCTAGGATGCCATTTTAACTGTCTCTCAGCCAAGTCAGAACCTTAGTTTTGAAGTTTTTGAAAAGGGAATAATGAAAATCGTAAAAAACACATGAAACTACAAAACGATCATCAAAAAACTAAAAATATTTGAAAATATCGATATATCGGTGACTTTTATCGATATTTTTATTATCGATATATTTTAAAAAATACCGATAAAAATATCGTCGTATCGATATATTGCTGACCTCTAGTTGCAAGAGCCCTGGACTTCAACCAAATCAGCTGTACTTTTATTTGAATTAAAAGTGCTCTAAATTATTTCAAATACGATATTTTTTATTTATTTTTTGATACAGTCAATAATAACGTATTTGTTAAGATTATAACCCACTCAATTTATATTTTATACATAATTTAAGTAATAAGACTTGGAATTTTAAAATTTCTATATGGCAACTTTTGGTTAGGTACATTTTTCTCAAATTCTGTTGAATTTTAATCCAAATTTTTCCATGACAATGAAAACACACCATCTAGTGAGTCTCCTGAAATATTTATAAAATTAGGAAAAATAAATATTTAATGTGATATTTTATGATGCGAAAAATTATTATTATTATTATTATTATTAATATTTTTTTATTTTTTGCACATGTAAAATATATTAGCTATTAAAATCTAATTTTAAAGATATGTTAAATAAACAAATTGGTTAACTGTATGAAATAGAGAGTTTATTTGGATTTGGTAAAGTTTTCACGTTAATTTATAATACTATATTCTGAGAAATGTACCTAACCAAAAGTTACCTAATAATAATTTTAAAATTCTAAATCTCAAATATAAGGCTTATTACTTAAATTATACATAAAATAACAAAAAAATATATGAGTAATAATCATACCTAATATGTTATTATCGACTAAGTCAAAAAATGAAACCAGTGGACTAATTTTGATGTTTTTAAATTATATTGGGTATGAAGAATTTAGAACAATGGAAAATGATGCTTTTGTTATAATAAGAAATGCTACTGTGTTTTTAATTTCCCTCGAAATAATAATTTTCCGATTTTTAAAAATGTCACAAATAAACTTATGCGGGACCTTATTTGTCGTCAGTTGATAACGTTTTTATTTAGTCTGCCAAAACTTGTCGATCAATCGCAGTGTACCTTTAAAAACAAATTCAAAATTTCAGCCAATCACAACCCGTAATCCCCCCCCACTCCCCTCCAGATATTACATGCATTAGGTCCAATGTTGTGCTGCTAAAAAAAAAAAAAAAAAAAAAAAAAAAAAAAAAAAAAAAAAAAAATTGCAACACTACGGGACATAAATAATATTTGTCATAAATCTTTATGCGCAACTGAAATTTTTTCTTATGAATAAAATTGATTGAATTATCAATGAATAAAAGCCTAATAAAATGCAAAGTAAAAAAACTTTTTTTTTTATATGTTTTCATATGTTCGTTAAATTTACTGGGTACATTGGTCCAAGTGGATTTAGCTAAAACATTGCTAAACAATGCCTCTATTATATATATATATATAAAAAAATCCTTCCTATGTCATTGCAAACAAAATTTAAAATAACTTTCAAGCAATTTTAAAAGTGAATGAACTTGAAACACAGAATAAGAGAAAAATTTATGGGATTTTTACTTGGCATACAATAGTAAAATAAATGCATCCAAAGGCAAAAATTAAAATACACAAAATAATATATTTCAGCAGAGTTTTCGCATATTAAAAATCAAAGTGTCATGGTTTTTTAATTTTAAGAAATAATCGGTTTTTGCTCGGGTATATAGTACAAAACAATGAACCATTAATATTTAAATTGATGTTGATGGAACATTATCGTCTGAAATTAAACTTTTCTTCTTTTCTTGTGAAATTTTATTTTTCTGCAACATCTATTCTGTTTTCCTTATTTGTTCGAAAATAAAGCACTAATAATCTATTGTTTGGATGCGAGCAGTAAAAAAAAAAAAAAAAAGCTTTCCGTCAAAGAAACGAGTGTTTTATGAAGAATCAAGACAGTCAAAAGTTTTGAAGGGAGTTTGCAAAGCACTTTCCATCAAGTTTTGGGACTGTCACTAAGAGTCCGTTTTTGGTCGTTTCTTAGAACTAATTACCTCCTTGTCAACATCGAATCAAACTGAAACATGTCAGATAGAATCATTTTCAATGAGTTTTTTTGTTAGCAACAATAAAGTTGGCAATACCTGAGTGAACCGAAAAAATTTCAAGAGGTTTCCCAGTGCGTTCTTTTATCAAAAACGTTTTTCTCTGGATTGTTTGGGAAATTTCGCCTGCTAGGATACAAATATCGCCAAAGCGCGGATTTGCGGTTAGTTAAGATTTTGAGCGCTGCTCAGAAAGTTTCTATGGTTGGTTGTTTTGGTTGTTTTCAGATTATCTGGCGCCGTCAGCAACACAAGGGCTATAATGCGCCGAAACATTCGTCATTAGACAATCCGACATACATTTACAAACACCCATGCCTAACACGGGACTCGAACCCGCAACCTCGCAGTCTAGAAGCTAGCTATTTGGTCGGCGAAAGTTTCTATGGAATTTGAACTATCGCTAATTCTGATGAAGTTGTATCCACTGAAGCTTTTGTCGAAGTTCGATAGCGAGTTTAGTGTTGTTTGGAGAACTTTTTTGAGTCTTTGAAATGAAGAATAAATTATAGTTTTTATTTTACTAAAGCTAATTCATTATTTCCTCTAAGAAAATTCGTAACAGTATAGACCCTAACGAGTAACAAATATATGTTTTTATGTTGTCAATACAAGATTGGCGACATTTTTAAATCCTTTATATTAACTTCGATTTTGTGTATTGATGGCGGCGTCTGAATCTGCTGAGGCCTGATTAACCCCTTTGCAGTCATCCAATCGAGGTGAAACTTAGCAGATAGATTCGATTTCAATGACAATGCATTCTATAAAAATTTTGGACTAACTGTAATTAAAAGCTCTTTTACGGAATACTAATACGCCAACTTGCCGTCATCGAATCACGCTAAAATAGCATTGAACCGACCATTGTTGAAACTCTTTCCTGTTGTCATTTTTTTTTTAATAAATATATAATAAAATTGTTTTAATCAGAATAAATAAATGATATTTGGATGTGAATGCATTAATTCACGTTAATTTTTTAATAAATACATTTTGAAACATAGTTTGCAGCACATTTTGCTGATAGAAATGTTTTTGATACTTAAAATTAGATGCAAACGTAAAGAACACGCTGTTTACAGAATCGACGCTGAGCTAACGAATATAAAAATTGGCAATGCATATAAAAGACTTATAATAAAAACTTTACTTTTTATGGGTTAAATTATTTACTACCCCAGCCAAAAGCACCAACCTTAACAATTACTTCAACCTTTAATTCATCCCATATTCATATCACGGCAACTTTCACAAAGTTTCTTACGCCATGTTGCTTTTAATTTATTATAAACTGCATATTCATTTATATTTTCTGCATATAATTAGGCACCAATGCCAAGAAAGAGCAGTTCCGTTCAGTTTTCGAGAAAAACTATTTACATAGTAAAAGCTCCCTCATGTATATCACGGCAGGGAATCTCCATAAAACGTATCCATGCATTCTGGATATCACGTGACATTTTTATTCGTCAGAAACGTCGCGTATTTTAGATGGCCTTGGCACTGTTATTTTAGACGGAGTCCTAGACCGAAAGCGTACTGAAATGAAGTTGTCTTTTGGTTAAAAACTCATAGACAGAAAGCGGACAAGTTTAGGTAAATAATCAAACACCATTAATGATTTGTTTTCGTAGAATGTAGAGAAATAGTTGTAGATTAAGAATATACTGGTCTTCCGGGCCAAAAATGGCCGAAACTTCAAAAATCGAATTTGAATGAGTTAAACTCAATGCGATTGCGAAATGCGCGCGTCCTAATTTACCAAATAATGAGCATTTTTATTTTGTTTGGTTGGTTTGTAATATTGGTTGTCTTATTTTTAAGCACAATGCCGGATAATCAGTCCAGGACCTACAGCTTGACGTGGATTTCGAACCACAACGAACATCCATGCCTAACCCAGGATTCGAACTTGGAAACCTTTGGCATTCTAGGCCAGAGCGCTTTTTTTTTTGTTTTGTTTTTTTGTTACCAACCGCTCTTTTATTTTTAATAAGGAAGGGTGCAGACGATTTCAGATCTCTGGTGCCAAATACTTGCATGTTTTAAAATTGAACCAAATTTTAATATTACGTTACACATAAATTCATTCAAAATTGATATTTGTACAATTTCAGCCATCTTTGCCCCCACAGACCAGTATATACATTCATAATCTACAAGCATTTTTTGACATTGTATAAAAAATATCTGAATGATAGTCGATGGGGTGCTTAAACTTGCACACGGACTATCATTTATTAACCATAGAACTTGCTATATGAGATTCACTATCACGCTTTAAAATATTTCACTTTCTTGATTTATGAGATTCCCCAAAAGTATGATTTAAAATCTTTGTTTTATTTACTATAATACAACAACTCGCAAATCAACAATGCGTTCTATTGTAACGCAACTCAAAACAATTTAGTAATTTTAACTCCCCCCCCCCCCCCATCCCCGACCAGAAACAGAAACATAAAAAATCCAACAAGATAAATAAGAGCAAAAACCTCTCCCCAGAATGTAAAAATCAATAACATAAATTTCTCTGTGAATTGTTCTCTTGTGTAATATAATATACCCCCCTCCCCTTCTCCACCTCTTTGAACTTACCTCCCGCAGAGCAATTTTACAACAAACTGACCTTGACGAGTTTTCGGGGGGGATGCATCCAATCGTAGAAATCGAACAAAACACAAAATATTACACACGCCCAAACCCAGAGCATTCACCCTTTTAAAAAAGATACAAAGAACATCTCAGAAGACAAGCACTTACAAAACTCGATGCCAGGAAAGAACAATCTGTTGAATTCACAATTTGATCTACATGCCGCAGATTTTTCAGCGCTGCAGAGCACTATTATACAATACTAAAAGAGTTACGCTACTCACTGACTGACTCTGTAACGCTATATGATGGCCCTAGCATCGCATACATTTTATATTGATTATAGAAGAGCCAGGACGCAATTGGATAAAAGCAAAAATCACTTCAACATGCAATCACCATATGCAATTCTAATTCCCATGATTCATTTCGCTCCAATCAACACAACATTACCTTTCGTATTGTTTCACAAATTGTCTGTATATAGTGTAAATAGTGACGTATTATTTTAAAATTCTATTGTATTTTATTAACAGCGATTATACAGGTTAGAAAAAGATGGCAACACCTAGAGCAATCGAGAAATTTCGAGATGTTTCTTTTCCGACGAATTGGCTGGAAATTTCGCGAATGTTCCCACGCGCCTGTTAAATAAAGACTGGAGATCGGGAAAATTTTCAGATTGACTTCGGACTTCGATGAAAGCTAATCGCTTTGTTTACTGGAGAGAGCTTGTATAATCGCTGTATTCGAAGTTGTTCTTACTGAAGCTTGTGTTGAAGCTTGAGGGTGATTAGACTGTTGTCTTTGAATAAATTTTGAGCCTTTGAAGAGTGAATAAATAGTAGTTTTTATCTTAAAAACTGTGCCCTCATTGCCTCAGTGGAAAAATTCATAACAGTATTAACAATATCGCAGTCATCCTACCTCCTCATTCTTAAAAACAAGAGTTACTACAGCGCCAACCGGAAAAGATTCGAACCGGCTTTTCTTCGCATTTTTACATGGAGTCTTAGTTGATAAAAAGCATTATTTATTTATTAGTTCAATACACTTCGAATTACTTCACACTCACTAACCACCAACCAGAACCTTAAGTATTGATTTATAATGATACCCGCCTTAACATCAGCTGCCATTGTCCAAGGTGTGTTTTGTCAAGGAGTCACTACTTCAACTATAGCACTAATTCGGCATTGCATTTACAATTTCAAATTAGGGGGGGGGGGTAAGCCATTGTTCTATAACTACTGGACAGTGCATGTTTGGTCGAAATGCTTAGCTTGAAGCCGAAAAAGGCCTAACAATTACCATTGAGATCTATATTTGCAACTCTCCCCCAAATTTGTTAGCATCGATTGGTAACCAAAGACAACCTATTACCCATCATAAGATGGGGGAACAGTGTGATGGTAATGCAATTGGCTTCAATTGAATGCAGAATAGAAATTAGTTATGAGCTAGCAGGAAGTTACAGTTAAAGATCGGCGATTCGAGTCCACTGTTTGTGACTCATCCTAAACTAGTTAGCGTCTGTTTATCACCAAGGGCAACCTACAGAGTGCCCATCGAAAGACTCCCTGATTTTAAAATTAAGTAACTTAAAAACAAAGGTCGATATAGAATAATGAAACAAAAAGTATGGTTATTTCGAAAGCTGGTAAAAATCTTATGCTAAGTTTTCAAAATTAGTTACAAAAGTTACCAAAAGGTGGCGCTGTACACTTAATTCTTATTAATAAAGAGTGCTTAGATGCACAGAGCGATCAGTTTTCAGACAGTTCCACTGCTTAAACGTGATAGTTAGTTATCATGATTGTAACGATTGATTGCAGAGGACAGTTTTACTATATTTCTAGAATATTGCAAATACAGCGCCATCTGTTGGCAAAAATTTTAACTAATTTTGAAACTTCAGTATCAGATTTTTACAGCTTTCAAAATAACTATGCTATTTGTTTGATTATTCAAACGATCTTTGTTGTTGAGTAATTTAATTTTAAAATCAGAGAGTAGTTCGCAGGACACCCTGTATTTCTCATAGACTGAGAGGCGACTGCAATTTTTGGACCTCATCGAACATCATTTTGATTTTTTTATAGAAATTAGAGAAAAGTGAGTAGATTACGTTTCCACTGGTCTGCCGTGGCAAAAATGGCCGAAACTGGTCAAAAATCGACTTTTAATAAGTTGAACTAAATCCAATTGCCTAATGAGCCATAACTTGCCAAATAATGAGCATTTTTTTTGTATTTGGTAACCCTCACTCTTTAATTATCAATTAAGAAGGTTGCAGACGATTCAGATATCTGGCGACGATCTACTTGCATCTATTAAAAGGGAGCCAAGTTGGCAATAAACATTACTTCACGGATGACGTAACTGATGTCGCCAATTTGGCTTACTTTTAAAAGATATACATTTTCCAAACCAGAGATCAAAAATCGTTTGCGCTTTTTCTCATTGAAAATCAAAATGCAGGGTTGCCAGACGAAAAAGTTTGTTCTATTTTTGGCAAGTTATGACATATTTGGCAATCGGATTTCAGTTCAACTCATTCCAAGTCGATTTTTGATCAGTTTCGGCCATTTTTGCCAAGGCAGACCAGTGGATTCCTAATCTACTAACTTTTCTCCAATCTCTATAAAAAACTCAGAATGATGTTCGATGAGGTCCAAAAATTGCAGTCGCCTCTCGGACTATCAGTATTATATGGGGTACAGTAAGCGGCAAACTAATCGGCTTTCTCTACTGACGTTGTTATCTGTAGGCACATTAGAGGTACTAACATATGATACCTCGGCCAGGGGAGCGAAGGGGGGGGGGGGAGTATGATACAGTTCCAAGAAAAGACTAAAGGGGTTCTTAACGTTTTCAAACCTCTTATACCCATCTACAATTGGTTCTCTTCCGCATATTCCATTCTCCACCTCCGTAAAATTGGTAGAGGGAGGTGGCATTAACGGAGGCGGAAGGGAGAGCAGTGAAATAATGGCCTTTCAGGAGGCAATTAGCATCTTCCAAAGGGAGTAGGGGAGTAAAGAAGGAAATGTTCTGGGGAGAGGGGAGGAGGCCTCATTTCGTATTCGTGATTTCCATCTTTTGCTGTAGATAGGAGAAATTCTGTTGCTGATGAACCCACCAGAATAGAAGCTTTTCTTAAGATAGATATTTTATGGGCAAGTTTTCTCCTTTTATAACGTATTTTCGAGGGAGGAGAATTTGTTTTCGGTTGTTTTAAGGTTAGGTTTGGCGAGGGGGGTAATGATGGCTTGTCGATTTGTGTAATTAGTGCAAGATGGGGACTGTTTTGATGAAGGTGTGTGGGTTAAATAGAATTTCCTTGGTGTTTTGTTTTTCAGGACTAGGATCGGGATGGATTGTTTTGGAAAGTTTATGTAGTCAATTGACGTTTTCATTTCCATATTTGATGTGTCTGTATGATAATTGAGTTGGTCTTTTCATTGTGCAAGAATTATACAAATGCTATAATGAAGTGAACCATCATTGTAGAGATTTTGAATTTCAAGTGAAAAAAGGCCTTCCGTGAAGAGAATACTCCACATTGAAGACTTGGGTGGTTAGTTGGTTGGTTTGTACGCTAAACGACCTAATTTTATGCGCAATAGCGACTAATCGGACCGGGACCTACAATTTAACGTGGACTTCGAACCACAACGAACATCTATGCCTAATCTGGGATTCGAACCCGGCACCTTTGGCATGCGAAGCCAGAGCGCTAACCCCACAGCCATCAGGTGGGCAGAGAAAACCTGGAAAATGGCCAGCTAATAATCAAATTCACCATCGTGTCTTCTTATATTTTAAATTAGATTTTGCAGAGTATCTCTGTACCTTGAAACAAGAAAAGTTGTTCAACTGTACTGTAAAACAGAGCATAGTACCTTACTCGGCAATTGTGTTCGGTTCTATAATGTCGTTGAAGTGTATTTGTGACAAGCATTTTAAAATGGAAATTTTTTATTTGTTTTCCCATTAGAGTTTAAATGAACGCCAATGTAAAAACTTAAATTAATCGCTTATAAATATTATGAAATAAAATTGCAGAACAATTGCCACACAAATGTCACATAGAATACATAATACAGACAAATCGGGTCAAATTTTTTTGCATTTCAATATATTGTTACTTTTTAGATATATATTATTAATAAACATTATCACAAAGCTAATTAAAGGGGAAAAACAATAAAAATATTAATTTGTTAATTTACACAAAATTTCAATTTTTTTTTTTTTTTTTTTTTTTTTTTACAAAACCAATGTAATCATTGGTACAATTATATTTTAAGATTGTTTGAAGAACAATTTACATTTAGCTCCATCAAGAAAGCATATCATGCAAAATATTTTAATTAAAAACTTCTCAAAAATGAAAAACTAATGGTAATTCTGCTTTTAATGAGAATAATATGAGAAAAAAAGTTAAGCGAATTTTCATACAGATATGAAAAGAAAATTTAATTAAAGAAACAAAACTCCAAAAACCTTCGCATTATTCCTAAACAACTTTCTACAACTATTTTAAGCCAAAATGTTTTTAATCAAAAATAGCAAAATAACGGATATAATAAATCCATCCTTTTTTACACTTTTCACAAAAATATAATTACCCTTTTTTGAAGAAAACTTATAAAAAAAAAGTTATTCTTTTTTGATCCGGTTTGATCCTAAAAACGCACGTTTATTCTAATTGCTATTTTCTTCTTCTAAAAACTTTAATTGAAAGCTTTCCAACTTTTCTTACGGAAAATAATTTCCATTTTTAATGGCCGCAGACGAAATTATAATGGTTCGTGGCGAAGAGTTGCCAGATTCAATTCCTAGACTAATAACAAAAATGATGTCGTTAACGATGAAAATTTAAATCGTTTGGCTCAGACTTTGAAGTACGTGGAATAGTCTTGTTTAACGTTTATTCACCATTTGAAGTGGAAAAAAAGTTTTTCCATTTTTAATAAATACTTAAAAATCTGTTTTAAGAAGGCCAAAGATCAAGTATCCAAATTAATTTAATACGTGGATTTACCTAAGTAAAATAAGTTGCCTTTGCAAAAAGAGATGAAAATGTAATATTTCAAATTGAATTTAAACTTTCGTAGTTAAATTAAATATTCTAACAATTAATGACTGTTTCTGGATTAATAATAACTTTAATAGAAAATGCTAGTAAGGACCATTCTCTATACTCGCTATGTTAATATCTTCTAGCCCAGTGCATTTAGAAACTACTTACCATAAAATCTTGAAATTTGGTGAGTAAGTACGAAAATGAACACTTATGAAATGAGATAAATTGTTTTCAATTAATATCAATCTATTATAAATGAAAATTAAAATAGCGTCGCAGACAAAACCAGGTGGAGCCACTGTATATGAATTGACGTAAGTTTTTCAAATACAAAATAAAATATATTAGAAGCTATTTTCGAGTTTTTAATTTTTGTCACTTCATTCAGCGATCATTTAATCTCTACTCAACGATTTTCAAGGTTTTATAGAGAGTAGTTTCTAAATGCACTGGACTATAAGATTGTAACATAGAGAGTATAGGGCGAAAAAAACATTCATAATCAACCATTGATTTTTTTTTTCTCTCAAAACTTGATTAATTATTTTGTCATTAACAAAGAGTCTGATAATTTGTGTCTCGATTGGATGCAAATGGGTTAATTACTCCTCCGATAATACCCATCAGACATTTCGTAATATAGTAACGTGTACAAGCGGCTTTTTAGTGACAAATCCCAAACTTGATAGAATGCAGTGTCATCGCATTGACACCGAGTTTATCTACCAAGTTTCAGCTCGATTGTATAACGGCAAGTGAGTTAATGCCTTATCAGACAAATACAGAAAATCAAAGTTAATACAAGGGATTTAAAAATAAACTGCAATAAAAATTCATTACAATAAAAACCCACAACTAATTTTCATTTAATGTATTAAACTTGAACATCAATTAGCGTTAACACTTATAGTAGAATTTATATAAGGCGACGTCACATGCAACTGCTCTTCAAAATGTGTAACGGGAAAAATGAAATACAGGTTAGTGGCAGGCTAATTGAATAACAAAATTAGAATTAATTATTGAAGATGTTTTTGTAATTGGTCACAAGTATTTATTGATGATATGGTGAAAGAAATCCAACTTTATATTACGGTCCATATCATGGCATTATATAAATACTTTTTTATTAACAACAACATCTGAGACTATCATTTTTAGAAAAGAAAAATCTCTCCACGACGAATCAAACGATTTCTTTTTGTCTGAAAAGAAAGAAAAAAAATATTCTTTTAAAAAAGTAAATAAAACGAAAATTGAAGCATTGACACCATATGGTTATTTCACAGGGTCCCTAAGCTGCCCTTTTCTTTTTTTAAAAAATAGTGATATTCCTAAGCTTTAGAAAACGCTCTTTCGCTGATGTTCTTCAACTTCGTTTCGATGCAAATTACGCGCATCGATTGAGACGTTTCTTGCTCTAGAAATAATCGATATCGTCCATCTGTCACACCGACTCGTCTAGGCGCTAATCCTCAGAGTTTTAAACTTTTGTCTGAATTTTAATTCTGGGATATTTTTATCAAGAGGAAGAAAATTTATCCCCATGGAATATTTTTTTCCTTGACAACGTTCGAATCTTTTCCCTTTTTGGTAGTCATTAATAATATTTTTTTGTGTTGTTTGGTGAATTCTTGTTGTTTTCGAAAGACTTTGCATAAGAATTTTCTCACGAACATGCCGTATATTAATCAGAAGGGTTTTCTTAAAATCCGATGTCAGACTTTAGTTAATATAAAAAAGATTTTTGTATTTTCCTAATACAGCTGCGTCTAAAGCTTTAGATTGAACGATGCTTCTTGGATGGAAGAACGGATAATATTTTGAATTTTTATTTACATTCGAAATTTTTTATTTAGCTTCAAAATCTTTATTTAAAATTATTTCATAACAAATTAAAATAAGTTTGCATCATAGAATTCTATATAAATTTAGTAGAACGGCTACTCAGAAGTCAATAGTTATTGGACGCTTGCCAATGCTGGAAAAATGAGGTGCAAAATAAATCCATTTGCTCTTAGAACATGCTTCAGAAGTTGAAAATTCGATACAACTTTTTTGTTACAATAAAAACTAGGGGTGTGGAACATCGCACAACTTTCAATTACACTTTATTACTGATGTGGATTTGTGTCATTTACCGTTTTTAAATTTCCATCATTATACTAAACTTCAACTTAACTAGACATCACTTAGACGATAGATCGTCATGGTGCTCATAGGTATTTAATCCATTTTGGCGGAGTGAAGACATAATTCTCGCCAAACCTTACAGCTTTTTGTTCTCAACAGGGTTGTGGTTTGGCGAGAATTATGTCTTCACTCCGCCAAAATGGATTAAATACCTATGAGCACCATGACGATCTATCGTCTAAGTGATGTCTAGTTAAGTTGAAGTTCAGTATAGTTTAGAAAAAATGGCCAATTTGGCGATATTTTTGCGATAATTATAATATAGGACTTTAAAAAAAATTTCGCTATATACTTTTCGATAATTCTTATATTATCCTTTCTTATAAGTGAAACTAAGAGCAGGAGAAAAAACGATCGTTTATAAGCTATGTTCAAGCAAAGAGAACTCTGTGTTAAAGGCCTTCGTTTTTCCACTTTTTACGCCTTTGAAGCATTTTTAAGGGAATTTCAGAGATGGGGGTGTTTAGAACACCTTAAGAGGCATTAGCACAGCGGTTTTTATCAAAATCGCTAGAGCTGTTTTTTAGCAATCATTGAAAAACAGGATTTTTACGGCAGCTACCTTAGGTTTTCGTGAAAATCGCGCATGCGCATAAAGTGGTAGGTCCTTGGGTCATTACCAATCTGCTCACCAAATTTGAACATCGTAGATCAATTTGTTCGAGAGTAATGCTGACCACGTACACACAGACATTTTTCCTAGATCACTTATTTAAGATCAGGATGTTCCAATACTTGGAGAAATGCCAAAAAATCGATTTTATTTTTTACCGAATCCTATACTTTCATTACTTTATGTATTACATATGGGTAATTGAAAGTAAAAATAAATAAACAAATAAACCTACTATAATTTTCAATAAACACTATTTTGTCATGCATTTTCAAGAATAATAAATTTAGAAATATTATCATGATCAAAAATGGAATTTCATTACTGTGCTGACGATTATGATATGATGCTTTTAGAAAAATATTTTATAAGAAGGATAGATTTTTCATGCAATTTTAATAACCGAAAGTAGCTGTCATGAATAAGATAATGTTAAAATTTACACTTACTAATTTACTTTGTGCACTAGAAATCAGAATGTCAAAATGTTTAAGATTGCGTTTTGTTTTAAATTAATTATCTTCAACAAACTTTTGTGTTTTTACAAAGCCTAAACTCTTCCAAACTAATGAAAGAAACATCGAAACACGTGAAAAATAAAGAAAAGCAACCGGAACTAAATAAAACGCGGAAATAGAAATACAAAACCAGAATAAATGTTAAATGAAATGAGAAAATACATCTTTATCGTCTGAAAGAACTTTCAGAGGAAGTTGATCATTAATTTCACTCAAGTAAATCCAGAGCTTTGCAGCAGACGATTTACTACTCAACTTTCTCAAAGAATCAATTTTTCTAACATTCTTCCACTTTGGCAATTTATTATCCAGAGGAGAAATTACCAATCCCTTTAGAAATCACAGCTTCACTTCTCCGCTTCTTCCAACAGAACAAATTGCAAAACCGAAATACATTTGGTATTAAATTGCGCAGAAGTTGAAAGACTTCCAAAATGAAGTTTCCCAACTGAAGTGAATTAAGGACAATAGGAACTTTCGTCGGAAAGGGGCAATAATTGTAAATCAAACATCGGTATCGGGTGTTTATCAGAAATTTGGCAGTTGGCGCAAATTGGAGTTTTAAGTGATTGTTTGTTGGGTTAGAAGAAGTCCTAGTAAAGATCATTCCCTATACCCGCTATGTTACAATCTTCTAGCCCAGTGCATTTGGAAACTACTTTGTATAAAACCTTGACATTTGGTGTGTAGGTACGAAAAAGGTCACTTAATGAAATGATATAAATTAAAAGCTCGAAAACAGCGTCTAATATATGTTATGGTATATTTGAAATCCTTACGTCAATGCATATACAGTGGCTCCATCTGGTTTCGTCTTTTGCTATTTTCATTTATAATAGAGTAATATTAAATGAAAACAATTTATGTCATTTTATTAAGGGATCTTTTTCGCACTTACTCACCAAATTTCAAGATTTCATAGAAAGTAGTTTCTAAATGCACCAGGCTAAAAGCTAGTACCATAGGGTGTATAGAGAACTAGCCTTACTAGGACGTCCTCTTAATAGCGACTATAGATGAGTTTTCAAGAGTGAAATGATTTGTTTGCATTTGACGTTGAAAAATATTTTATAAGGTGTTTTTTTTATCAGTGTTTTGATACCTCTTTTGGGGACTGCGTAAATTTTCTATAATGGTTGCAAATTGGTAAAAATAGCATTTAAAAAGTCAATTTTGAGTATTGGTCCCTATTTATTTAAAAGTCATGGGACCCGAGAACATTTTAGTAAAAGAATTTTAGGCATTCTATTATTTAATACACTAGTATTTAAATATCAACTAATCAAATCAAGGTCCAGGATGGTTACGGTTATTTTGTTTGACCATATCCAAAGCACAGATAGCAGGATTTAAAATGAAAAACGTAAGCCAAAAGTTTCGTAAATCGTCTCACTTTAAAAACACATGAACCCTTCATATTTAGTTTTAATGACAGAAAATCAAAAGAAATCCCCAAACAAGTTCATCAACTGCTAACACGACAGTTTGCTAGGAGTTACAAGTCATCGATTGCGTAGTAAAGGATCCCAAAAAGGTTATGATGACTAGAAGAAGTTATGATCCCAAAAAGGCTTTGATGACTAGAAGAAGTTATGATCCCAAAAAGGCTTTGATGACTAGAAGAAGTTATGATCCCAAAAAGGCTTTGATAAGTAGTAGAAGTTATGATCCCAAAAAGGTTATGATGACTAGTAGAAGTAATAATACCAAAAAGATTATGATGACTAGTAGAAATTATGATACGAAAAAGGTTTTGATGACTAATAAAAGTTATGATCCCCAAAAGCCTATGATGACTAGTAAAGGATTTGATGACTGGTAAAGGTTATGATGACTAATAAAAGTTACCACAAAAATATGACGACTAATAAAGATAACGATGACTAGTAACAAAAGTTTTGATTCCAAAAAGGTTATGATAATTACTAAAAATTATGATCCCAAAAAGGTTTATTACTAGTAAAGGTTATGATGATAAATGCAGGTTGTGATCCAAAAATAGTGATGATAACAAATAAAGATTATGATCTTAAAAAGTTATGATGACTAACAAAGATGACGATGGCTAGTAAAGGTTATGATTCGAAAAAGGTTACAAGGATTAGTGAAAATCATTATTCCAAAACGGTTAGGAAGACAAAATAAAGATTATTATCACAAAAATGTATTGATAATTTGTAAAGGTTATGATAATTAGAAAAGGTATGATCTCCAAAAGGTTATGATGGTCAGTAGAAGTAATGTTTCCAAAAAGGTTAAGATAATTAGTAAAGGTTACGGTTCCAAAAGGTTTATCTATTAGAGCTAACACTAGTTTATAATAATTTATATCAAACTAACAGAAATAGAATTATTCTTTAATTCCATCATAATTATTCTATAAACAAATTCCTATGAATCGTTAGTTTTCAACAAATGTTCAAAATGATTAATTTAAAGCATAAAAAAAAAATATCAAAAAGTACGCTCCCAATCTAAAAACTTCAGTAACTGTGCTTAAAACACCATGATAATTAGAAGTGTGAACCCATTCGCAAGGTTGTTGCCATTCTACAAGATGGATTGATGCAAATATCCAGGGACCAATTAGGGAGCACATTCGCGAGAAATTTGCGCTAACCGAAGAGCCCAAACGATCGTTTTTAAAGTAGTTTTTCTTCTTTATTTGTTTCTTCAGAATTATTTGTTTTCTAGAATGAAAAATAAAAGCACGAATTGAAAAAACTTAAAAAAACTAAACAGTTTATCCGAGTGCATACAGATTAAAATGACTTTGCCTTATTCTTTGGATGCCGTTTTTTTTAACAGTGTAAAACTTTAAAAAATATGTTTTAATAAATATTTATCGAATTGATTTTATTTTCAGCCAAACCTTTTTAATTTATCTTCACAGAAGTAATTGGAATAAGTGGAAAAAAAGGCGTTTAATGAAATTTGATAAAGCGCAGTTTTTGACTTATGGATAACCTATCATTTACCTCAAATATTAACTAAATAATAAAAAAATAAAAAATGTGGCATTTTATTAAACAAGTTGTCTAGGTAAAAAAAAAATTATAAATTGCATTGCTGTTGGTTGGTTGTTTTCAAATTATCTGGCGTCATCAGCAACACGAGGGCTGTAATGCGCCGAAACATTCGTCGTTTGAAAATCCAACATACATTTACAAACACCCATCCCTAACACGGGACTCGAACCCGCAACCTCGCGGTCTAGAAGCTAGCACGCTAACACCACAATACCGTTTGGTCGGCTTACAGATTTGGCAAAAATAGTTTGAAAAACGGTTTATTTGCTCTAAACCAAATTTCACGTTTTCAATAATTTTTTCTTTCAAACTTATGGTTCCATTTATGGGATTTTGTACAAAACGAACATTGTTTAACATTTCAGGCATAAATTTTATTTTTATAATTAATAGGAAATTTTATTGATTGTACACTCCATTCAAATTAATCTAATTTTCTTCATTTTTACACAGATTAAATATTGTGAAGGGTCCTTTTTTTTTGAAAATGAAATCTTTGAAGAATCCTTTTTGCAGACATTAAAGTTTTGTTGTCATTTTTAATGACATGGAATTTCATCAAGGTTCAACGGGGAAAAAAAATACTCAAAATTATAAATTGACCTCTGCAAAACAAATGAAAATAAAACTTAATAGCTTTTATAACTGCGCCTCAAATTTTAAATTTTGGATGAATACGATTTCAAAAGGACACAAAGGTCATCAGCATAATAAAAAAAACACGTTGCCACCCATTGCTCAGGCGTTTACTCGAATAACTAAAAAAATAAAGCAAAATAAAAAATTCACTCACGTTACAATACAGGAGATTTGTTTATGGTAGGTGGAAACCAACACAATGCCAGTTTCTTTGTTTATTCTCGCACTGTCCCAGTAGTTACGTGTAAAGAATGTGGAATTTTCCCGCACTCGACGACTTTGACATGCAGGTCAGCGTTCTTTATATACTTGTTATTATGTCTTAGCAGTGGTAAGATTAGTTGGGGAGAAATGTGTTGTGTTATACGTATAGATCATAAGGAATGCGGTAAGCAATTACTTGTGGTTAAAGTAACATAACTACAGTTCATAGGAAGAAAATGACTTAGTCGGAAAAATTTTAAATGTTATTTTTTAAGTTAATTTTTGTTTTGAACTATATTTATTCGAAATTATACCTTATTAAATCACTTTTTATTTTCGAAACGTTGAAAGTTAAGTAACATCGTGATCGGTTGGACAATTCCATTAAAATTTGGCGTACAAGCTAGTCTATTAACCACTTAACAAAACTCCACCAAAAAACACCAGGTCAACTAATGAGACTTATGGATTCTATCCGATAGCCGAAGTTTCATTCAACACCTTAAAAACTGGGCCCTCGTGGGAGACAAAACCAGTCTATCCATAATACGCAAAGTCAAGAGCATATCCCGACTGCACAAAGTGCACTTTCAGTGGATCCCGTCACATGTAGACATCCACGGAAATGAATTGGCTGACACTCTTACTAAGGAGGGACTCGAACACCCTGTCCTCTCTACTTAAGAACTCACATATCAAGAGTTATACTCAAAGAAAATAGCTCAAAATAAAGCGGCATATACCTCCATCTCACGAATGGTATAAAGCCAAAAAGCCAGGACACTCCCTATCTCTTCCTTGTGATAGGCACACCAATACCCGTCTGTCCCGACTTGCTAGTGGTCACCTTAAAGGCCTCACATATTCTGAGGGAAGCAAAAATTTTCCTCTTTGCCCTAAATGCCAAAAAGAACAGGCATCACCTCAGCACATTTTGGACTGCCTTGGACTGGACTGGGAGGACATTTATAACTGTCCACAACTAGTGTCAGACTTCATTAATGTCAATGGCTTCACTGATATTGTCTGACTTCGTCAGACAAAAGGGAGATTAGAAACAACAACAACAACAAAAAAGACTGGAATTTTGAAAAGATAGTCAATTTTTTTTTTAATTAAACATCTCTGATTATAGTGTGTTGAAATTGAGTTGAATTATGAAACTTAGGTCCACGATTATCCAAATATGGATGTTTAAGTCAAATAACACATTTGCTAGAGAAATGTGCAGGGATTGCAGCGATTGTAATAATGGGATTCTTTGAAAGATTTCTTGTACAGTACACACACAAATCAGAACGATGGCTATATCTTTGGTTCAAATATCGTAGAATCTTGCGGTTTGCACCAAAATGTTTTGTTTACGATTTTCTATATGTCTGATGCAAATTTTTTATCTTAGGGGGCTGTATACTAAGTAAATTTAACTATCTTTAAAAGTTTCAATACGAACCTCGATTTTTTATGTTTTCATACGATTTAGGATACCTAGTTTACCCTAGATATTATATTTCAGTTCATTAACTAGAGAAACACGTCACGTATGAGCAAAAATCTTTTAGTCGATCTGGAGGGCAAATCTTTGGGGAAGAAGCAAACGTTTTACGTGCTTCAAGAAGTGTTAACTATATACGAATTTATGGCCAAAAAAATTAATTTTCTTTTTAACATTAGTTTATCATTTCTTGGCATCATTTAAATTACTAACCACTCATTGGAGCATTATGAAATATGGTATTTAGAAGTTTTTTTGGATTCTAAATCTAAAAAGGGTATAATATTATGAGGTTGCCATTGAAATTTTTAAAGTTTGGTTTAGTTTTAATATGTAGATGACTCCTCATGATAATAATATACACATACATACATATATACACATACATACATATATACACATACATACATATATACACATACATACATATATATATACACACAATTAATAAAGACCTTCCACAATTTACAACAGTACTTGACTTTTGTTATTTCATCTATTAGCTATTAGATTAGAATACAAGATATAGCCACCGTTCGGGATATTTTTTTTTTTTGCGTACTGTACTTGATATTTCCTATGTTAATTGGGTTTCTTGTTTCTTTAAGTGATAACTTTAAGTCACTTTCAGACATGTAATGTCTATTAGAGACAGCAAACAATATCCAATGCTTCCCTTGCCTCTCCACAATATTTCCACATATTTTTCAAACTCCTGAAATAACCTCAGACCTTACACCCTTAGTTTTCACATCAGGAATTTCTCAACACCTCTTCCAAACTAAACAAAGAAACCAACCTTACCATTCCATCCATCACCCTACACCTGCATACATCCGGGCATCCATAAAACAATTAAACAGCACCTCCCCCCCCTTTTATCTCCCACAACACAGGCACTGAGACAAACAGTTTGCAGACGCTCTCCAAGGGTGGTCCAGCATCAGCATCTGTTGCAGGGGGACGTCTTCCAGACCAGACGATGCACCCCCCGAGGGAATGCACCCCTGCAGTGTGACTCACTTGGAGGATGATTTATTGGTGGAAGAGGACACGAGATAAGGGACCGTCCCGCTATCCTGTGGGGAGATGGATAGTGTGTATGTGTACAGAGTTTGTGTGTGTGTTGGGATGCGTTATGTGCTTGTGTAAGGGCTAGGTATTTTGAGTTTATAGGGTTCATAGGTGAGTTTGGGACTGCATGCAAATGAATGGCTGGATTTGGAAGTTTGGTTGATAATATTTCAACAGGGTGGTACTTGGTATCTTTGCAGATGACTTGAAGATTACAATTGGTAAATTCAAGGCAAATTACTTTACTACACTCCACCTTAACTTAAAATCACTTAGACTGTAGATCTTCACCGTGCTCATAGTTAATTCATCTATTTTGGCGGCGTGCAAGCACTAGAGGTCAGTGATAAATCGATACGACGATTTTTTTTTTGAATATCGATAGTAAACATATCGATACAAGTCACCGATATATCGATATTTTCAAACATTTTTAATTTTTGGATGATCGTTTTGTAGTTCTATGTATCTTGCGATTTTCTTTATTCCCTTTTCAAAAACTTCAAAATTAAAATTTGGATTTAGCTGAGAGACAGTTAAAATGGCATCCTAACCAAAAAGAAAACGTTATGTAGTATAAGATAAGATCATTTATTAGTAGTCATTAACATAGCGCCTTTCTGTTGGCAACGAGTGCCTGGAATTGGCATCTAATTTTAAATATTAAAAACATCTCTATCAGAAAATTTGCGGTAAACTACTTTTCAAATTTTTTTCTTTAAAAATAAATGTGAATTTATGCATTGATATCCAAATGTGTTTCATTTATTCTGATTGATAATATAATTTTATGAAAACAATTTTCATAATTTATTTATTAAAACAATTTTGGCATGAATTCATGAAAAGTAGGAATTTGCCCCGAAAAACAGTTTCTGGCAAAATTGAAAATCAAATGAAAAAATCAAGTATCGATATATCGATATTTTTTGCTATGCAACGATATAGTATCGATATTTATTTTGATCGATATTTCCGACCTCTATCTTCAATACATCAACACTGGCTAGATAAACTTTCTAATGCGATCATTTGTGAATTTAAGTTTGATTCATTGGTAGGTTTCTAAAAGTAGCAGCTTTGCATCACGGCTAAATCCAAAATGTGCGAAAAAAGTCTCAAATGGATTATTTATGTCCATAAGTCTATTTCTAAAATACAATTATTATAATTTGAGCTTCGAATACGGAAAATCTTTCTTTTTGTTTCTTTAAATTGAAACTGCATTATCAAAAACAACTAACATTTTCCATCTAACATAATTTTCCCTTAAGTAAAACATGTAACGAGAAAACAAAGTTAACACTCAAGAGCTTAAAAAGTTATTTCTTCAACAGCTTTTGAAAGATTTCCAACATGAATTTCGTATGTTGCATAATAGTACCTGAAAAAAAGCTGAATTTCGCCAAAATCTAATTCGATTGCTAAATCCAAAAAAAGGCGAAAAAACATCATCAAAAGAAACAGTTTCTAAAAGACTGAATGAAAACTAATTATCTCTTTCATCCAATTAGCTGCATTAACATCAATTAGAAGCGTATTTTGTACCTAGTTGAAATCCCAAATTGTACTTATACATAAAACGGAAAAACTTAATAGTTTCTCTGTAGGACTTTCTTTTCAAAAATGTTCTTTTATTCTGGTTTCTCTGCGTGACGAAAGGCGTTCTTAAGATGTAGAATTAGTTTTAAGATAAAACATATAATTAGTGTTTTTTTTCAGGGAAATTAAAAGCACTTAGGGTGTTCAGTAGTTTTGCAATTAAGTTCATTATGATCCGGATATAATTTATTTTGTGAGAAGAATTGAAAACTGTAATTATTTCTTAGAAAGAAGTTATTAGCAAAGTGTTTGTTGATAAATATTGTTTTTAAATTTTAGGTATTGCAATTTTACTTCTGCCAAATAACGTTATATCAAAAGTAAAATGTTTATACCTTTTACAATTATCTCTAGGATTTTAATAGAGTACAGTTTAGCCAATTTTTAAATCCTTTATATTAACTTCGATTTTGTGTGTTTGTTTGTCTGTCTATCGAAGGGAGCGGAATTTGCGGAGGTCTTATTAACCCCCTTACCGTCATCCAATCGAGCTGAAACTTGGCAGATAAGTTCGATGTCAATGAAAATGCTTTCTATCAAATTTTGGGGCTATTACTGTCACTAAAAGGTAGCTTTCTAATGAACCAACTTGCTGTCATCCAATCGCGCTTTGGTTAGCATTTAACCGACCGTATTTGAAATTTTCCTGTTGCCAAATTGTTTTTTAATAAATAATAAAATTAATTTAATCAGAATAAATTAATGATATTCGAATGTGAGATTCACGTTCATTTTTAATAAATAAATTTTGAAACGTTGTTTGCAGCACATTTTGCTGATAGAAATGTTTTTGATATCGGTCCTGTGTTAATGAATATAAAAATTGACTATGCAGGATTACAGGATACTCAGTTTTTATGGGTTATATTATTAAATATTTTATTGTGGAAAAATTAAATTTTCAGGTAATAATGAAAATAATTTACTTTCATAAATAAAACATGTGGTATACTAAAGAAAATAACTATTTCACATGACAATGCAATATGCAATTTTATTAAATAAACAAAACAAAAAAGGCTTAGAAGTGGTATTTTTTTAAGGGTTAACCACCCAAGTTTTTCATGATCAGACTGTCTTGTTAATCAAACAATGAAATGTATATCAGAAACATGAACTTGACTATCACTGTCACTAAACTACCACTTCTACACACGCTAGAGTAGTATTTCGAGAATAATTTGGTTTGATACATCAATATGTGACTTTTATATTATACTTTAAAAGAATTCACTATATTTTGTAATTAACAGCTAGAAATAAATGTGATATATCATATAAGAGGCTAATTGAATTTTCATAAATTTATTTCACTATAAACACTCTATAATTCATATAATTCTCTTCTAGTATATATAACTATCTATAAAAAAATTCTTTTTTGAAAATCGGCCCTTTTTTTACAAACACAACCAACTGTACAAAGGAACACTTAAAATACTATTGAAGCCTTTCACCTTATATATTTCCTGAGTATAAATGGCAGCTTGAGTATTATATTAAGCTCTCTGTGCTCTTGTAAAAAAATAAATTTACGAAATTAATTCCTAAATTATAGATCAAACTTATATATTTGTAACTGTTAATAAAGTGATAAGTGAGTGAAGAAGGTATGTAATAAAAATTAATTTTTAAGGTATTTCTTTTTAAAGTATTTATATGTCGCCAAGCAGTTTAAAGAACCAGAGTAGGTAACAGAAATTAATCTGAAACGCCCTTCATTTAATGTTAAAACTTTTTCCACTTGGCCTTTCAATTACAAAACTTAATTACTTCCATTAACCACTAAAATTATTGCGAGACTTCTTCGCTAAATTTTTAATTTTATAATAAAAGCTCTATACATACAACATTCCCAAACTAAATCAAAATTGTTCAACTAAGTCTAAAGTCCTAACCTAACTTGAGTCGAAGCGATATTTTGTGACAGTGATTGTCGTTTTCCCAACTTATTTCTGATGTAAATTTAATTATTTAATTAACAAGACAGGTTCTAATCAGAAAAATTCGCTGTTGAAAAGTCATCCCCCCCCCCCCCCGCAATCTTTTTTAAACAGCATACACAGCATTTTAGTTTCAAAATTAACTCAAAAGACAACTAAAATCCCCTCAGGAAAACTAACAAAATTAAATTATTTTTCACAATTAACATAAAAGCTCTTCTTCAACGAAACCCTTCCACTCTAGTTGACCACATACAAAAAAAAAAAGAATGCCCCCCCCCCCCCCCACATCAAATCAGATTAACGCAGACGAGATGATGTGTTCCACCCGCAACTACATACATAGTCACTGCTTATTCTCCACGTGCGGCGATCCAATTTCGAATCTGACCGAGGGGGGGAGGGGAGGGGGAGGAAATGGAATTGGAGAAAATAAGCCAATTCGAACACGGTAATTCGACAATGGAACAGGCAATTTCGCGGAATAATTATCCCATCGGGATGGCGCGAGAGGTATTGGAAATTCACAATTGCGCCTGTAATTGCTTTGCTGTGTTCTGTTTGAATAGGGGGCTCGATGATTTGATGCGAAATTTGTCAGACGATAACTCGGAAGGAATAACCCCCTTGTGTTGTAATGGAATAACACTGTTGCACCAAGGCCGTAGTGTTCGATCAGCGCGCTTTTACAAAAAGAGGGGGAGCTTTTAGGACTAGTAAGAAAATGTAGGGTGTTTTCCTAAGAAGATATTATAAGTTCTTCTAATAAGTGAAGGAAAAAATTACCGTTAAAAGCATGTTTATTTTTGCGAAAATATTGTAAATTTTCAAAACGCTTTGAGAAATTTTTTGAATTTACTTTCAGAAAAAGGAAAAATAATAATAATAAAAAAAAAAAAAAAAAACATGTCAAGTATGTCAATGAAAACGAAAAACTTTTTCAGGGGAAAAGCAGTTTATTCAATAAATTTTGTAAATAATTGTTTTAATTGATATTTTATTTTTACATACATTGTGAAGGCTATTTTTTTACGAACATTTATTCTTGTGAGGGGGGTTCTTTTTTCAAAATTGGAAATTTGTAAAGGGTCAATAAAAGGACACAAATTTCTTTTAAATGGGTCTCGTAACAGGTTTCTCATATTTTTCTTAAACTTTTTTTTAATTCAATACCTTATATTTATTAAATATTTTCATTTTACCTATAGTACCATAATGTGTCAATACAAATAATATGGCAAAATGGCCGAAACTAGCAAAATATTGACTTTGAATGAGTTGAACTAAATCCGATTGCCAAATATGTCATAACTTGTCAAATGATTAGCATTCTTTTTTATATGGTAACCCCCCTGCTCTTTAATTTTCAATAAGGAAGAGAGCAGACGATATTTATTCTCTGGCGAAATACTTCCATCTTTTAATAGTGAGTCAAGTTGGTGATAAATATTACGTCACTTTGACGTAATATTTATTGCTAATTTGGCTGACTTTTAAAAGATAAAATGTCTTGGCGCTAAGAAAGACAAATCGTCTGCATCCTTGTTAATTTTAAATTAAAGAGTGGTGGATTACAAACCAAAAAAGAATGTTCATTATCTGGCAAGTTATGACATATTTGGCAATCGGAATTAGTTCAACTCATTCAAAGTCAATTTTTCACTGGTTTCGGCCATTTTTGCTTCAGCAGACCAGTAGATTCTTGATCTACAAACATTTCTCTACATTTTATAAAAACTTCAGAATACCGTTCGATGGGGTATCTATCTACACTTGCAATCGCTTCTCAGTCTAAAACAACTGTACATAATAATAATAATAAAAAAAAGCAAATATAAAGAAAAATTAAATTAATACAACAGTCGCAAATTTATAATTTTTTAACAAATTAATACCCGCATTAACCAATTAAGTTATGCACCAAATATAAGAATTTACAAATACTTCCACCTCCAGGTATATCTTATTAGGATGAGCGACTTCATAAGGAAAAAGCTATTAAACTACTTGAACTCAAGCAGTAGTAAACAAAACATCTGCACAAGATTTAAATTCGAAAAAGCAATTTTAACGATCGCGTTTCCGTTCCTTATAAGAAATTACTTATTCAAATTCGTGACCGATATAAAATCGAAATCTATTTCTTTGGATCCAAAGTGGCAACAAGCAATTCGAAATCAAAGAAATATTAAAGAGAAAAAGAACATAATTTCCAATACTAAAAAGCGAGGGAAAAACCTGTTAACTTCCGAGTTCACGTTAAAACGCTATTACAAAAACAATATGTACTCCACGCCTTTTGCGAAAAAGAGGGTAAAAGAAAAAAAAAAAAGAAAAAAAGTTATTTTATATATTAAATTCTCTTTCTTTCCGAATTGTTCGCTTTTTACGTGTTTCCATTTTGATGGCGGAAAGTGGGGTATAAAATAAGGAAGGGAAGCAGCGAGAAACAACTCAACTTCACAGAGAATTTTTCTCTTGAAGCACGCATGGTTTTGACGGTGGAAAGTTTTTATATTTTTCTGCAGGGGAACTGCGTCTATAAAACGTACTCTTCAGAAAGGGAATTTTATGTGATCATAGTCTACAATAAGTTATCTTTTAACAGAAAATCTTATAGACTGAGAGGCGACTGCAATTTTTGGACCCCATCGAACATCATTCTGAATTTTTTATAGAAATTGGAGAAAAGTGTGTAGATTACGAAACCACTGGTCTGCTTGGCAAAAATGGCCGAAACTGGTCAAAAATCGACTTTTAATAAGTTGAATTAAATCCAATTGCCAAATGCGCCATAAACTTGCAAAATAATAAGCATGTTTTTTTTTGGGAACCCTCACTCTTTAATTTTCAATTAAGTAGGTTGCAAACGATTCAGATATCTGGCGACGGTCTACTTGCATCTATTAAAAGGGAGCCAAGTTGGCAATAAACATTACGTCACTGATGACGTAACTAATGTCGCCAATTTGGCTTACTTTTAAAAGGTGCTAGTTTTCCGAGCCAGAGATCAGAAATCGTTTGCGCTTTTTCTCATTGAAAATCAAAATGCAGTGGGTTGCCAGACGAAAAAGTTTGTTCTCTTTTTGGCAAGTTATGACATATTTGGCAATCAGATTTTAGTTCAACTCATTCCAAGTCGATTTCTGATCAGTTTCGGTCATTTTTGCCACGGCAGACCAGTGGATTCCTAATCTACACACTTTTCTCCAATTTCAATAAAAAATTCAGAATGATGTTCAATGGGGTCCAAAAATTGCAGTCGCCTCTCGGACTATTATCTTTCAACAGAAAATCTTAAAAAGGATCATTCCCTATACTCGCCATGTTACAATCTTCTAGCCCAGTGCATTTAGAAACTACTTTCTAATAAAACCTTGAAATTTGGTGAGTAGGTACGAAAAAGATCACTTAATGAAATGACATAAATTGTTTTCATTTAATATTTATCTGTTATAAATGAAAATTAAAATAGCTAAAGAGAAAGGCAGATGGAGCCACTGTATATGCATTGACGTAAGGATTTCAAATTCAAGGATGAGAGTGATCAGAGAGCAAAAAGGAGGAAATCCAAAAATTCGTTAAAAAAGCTCGTAGAAGGAATACACAAAAATTCAACAAAAAAAGGATTCAGAAAGGATTATTCAATAATGTTAAAGATACAATGAAATTTCTCATACTATATAATAATTACATTTTAAATATTAGGAGTTAGTGAAGTAGTCTTTGAGGAAAGGGGAGCTAAGAGTGTAAATATTTTGTTTAGACATGTGGAAAAGTATACTTTTTGCTGGAAAAACTGGTTCAGATCAGAAAAATGTGGATCCTCAAAACAGGGACAAAGAGGAGAAAAATGTTACATAAAAAACCAAAAAGGAGGAAATCCTCCAAAAGGAGGAAAACTGTCATCCCTGCAAATTTAAAATAAAATATATTAGACGCTGTTTTCGAGCTTTTAATTTATGATAGTTCATTAAGGGATTATTTTCGAACCAACTCATAAAATTTAAGGTTTTATAGAAAGTAGTTTCTAAATGCATTGGGCTAGAAGATTATAATGTAGCGAATATAGGGAATAACACTTTTAAAACATCGATTCGAGAGACAGAAGTTTTTGAGATATTTGTGAAATAACTGTCAATACGATTACGTAAAATCAGAATTTATTTTTAAAAAACGTTGGCGTCTGTAGAAATTCTGAACTTTGTAATCGAAAGATATTCTTAAATGGGGTAATATACAGATGGGATGATTCCAAATTTCAGGAAAAAAAGTTCCCTGATTTCCCTGACAGATTTCTAAAAAATTCCATGATTTTAGAGCAAAATTTTTTTCAAATTTCCCCAATTTTCTTAGGTTTTCCAGATGTCTAGACACCCTGATCAAATAGAGCGTGTATGCTAGAGAGATAATATGCTATTTTTAAAAAAAAAAATACTTTTGCTGGTAATGAAAAGTTTAAATTATTCCGTAACATTAAACTTCTAATGGCTTACTATACTAAACTTCAACTTAACTAGACATCACTTAGACGGTAGATCGTCACAGTGCTCATAGGTATTTAATCCATTTTGGCGGAGTGAAAGCATAATGTTCGCCAAACCACAACCCTGTACAGAACAAAAGGCTATAAGGTTGGCGAGAATTATGCTTTCACTCCGCCAAAATGGATTAAATACCTATGAGCACTGTGACGATCTACCGTCTAAGTGATGTCTAGTTAAGTTGAAGTTTAGTATACCACAAATCTTCTTGTAAATAGCGCCAAAATATGGATGAACGTGCCTTCAACAATGCAAAATATTCCTGATTTTGGTGAAATTTTAAAAAGTTCAATGACATTTCTCGGATTTTTTCCGGAATCAGAAAGCTCCCTGACATTTCCCTGATTTCTAGGTTCTGTGGCCACTCTGTATAATGTAAGATTAATATACAAATAAATTCATTTAAAAATGGCCAATTTATCGAAGTTAGCGATATTAAACTATAAATATCACCAAATTGGTGAATTTGGCCACACAAATAGATGTCAATTTTTAATTTTGGCAGACAAACATGGCCTCTATGGCTGTATTCAGATTATCTGGCGCCGTCAGCAACACGAGGGCTATAATGCGCCGAAATATTCGTCATTAGACAAGCCAACATGCATTTGCAAACACCCATGCCTAACACGGGACTCGGAACCCGCAACCTCGCGGTCCAGAAGCTAGCACGCTAATCACTATACCGTTTGGTCGGCCCTTTATGTCTGTAACTACTTTAGTGAAGAGAAGCTAAAATGAATAGAAATAGTTCGAAGTTAATTATATTAATATTATTAGAAATAAAAAATAGTCTTTGGTAACAGGGAAAAGCAAAAGCCCAAAATTTCCCACGCGTATATATTGTCTAAAATTAATTATAATGCAAATAAAACAACATTCTTCAATACTTTCTGATTTTGACTAACCGTTAAAAATTTATAATTGGTCAATCTGAGAAAAAAAAAAATCGAAACTTTCTATGGAGAAGAAAAGATAAGCAACAGAATGCCAAGCGTTGGCGACTTGGCGACACTTACAGATATCAGCAACCCTTCACTCACGGAGAAAGAGAAACCACGTGGATTATTCGGGGATAGGGGAGATATTCAACGGAAATGGTTTCTTTTTGTGAGTTCCACGGTTCCACACCAATTTGCGTGGAGTTATAGACGAATTTTAGTTGATTTTGAAGCTCTCTTTTTCGGCTAATTTGGACAGGAAATTTAAATCTCATTGTCTGAAGAGCGACTCAACGGTTGTTTTCCGTTTATTCGATTTCTGTAATATGCAATATCGTCTGCTATAAATGATTCCGTTTAAAGAAGCAATAATAAAATCGTTTTATGAGTATTCCAAACTATCAATATATATATATAAAAAAAATTCATACTTTAACATTTTTAAAAACAAAAAAATTATGGTTTTAACATAAAAAAAAACCTTCAAAGTAAGGTATTTTTATTAAATTAAACCGAAATTGCATATAAAAGGAACGGTATGATATAAGACTATATGATTTCACTTATTCGTAAAATTATGTTTACTAGGTGAATTTCGCTTTAACCACTTGGGTACAGATTTATTTGGGAAAATTCTTACGTTTTGAACGGTTGGCTCAAAACAATAAAGGAATTTTAAAGGAACACAGCTAAATAAATTATTTTCTTAAAGTATAGGTAAACCAACCGATGTTTGGTTTAACCAATCATGGCTCTTGTGACATTAAAATCCATCCAATCAACCTAGTTTGAATGACGAATTAGGTTCGTCATTATTAACAGGCAAAACAAGTGCATGACGAGTCTCAGCCGTCAAATGTATCCAAAAGGTAAAAGTCCCTGATATAAAAAAAAGTCTCGGATTATAGTTCCAATTTTTTAAAAATTTCCAAAATTGCCAATCTCCCGGTTGCTGGACATAGGCATCAAATATCACAAATAAATTGTATAAAAATTAATGTTTAAAATTATATCTCTTGTAGCTGTCTTCACAAAAATATAAATAAAAACTCTTCTACAAAAAAAAAAAAATACAGCCTCCTTCAAAACTATATCAACCAACCTAGTGCACAAAACTCACACGTCAACAAAACACTCCACGCTGCCAATCCTATTTACATAATACATCTGCAGCAGTCACACTCTCCCCTCGATAAACCAATACAGAATTCCTTCAGCTGTCGCCCCATCAAGGGTGGCGAGAAAGAAAAAAAAAAGGACCCCTTTTCTAGGGGGGCACGTACCCCCGCAGCCAATAGCGCACGCTCCAGGCGAAGGTGGTCACAATGCTTTTATTTTCATTGTCCTTGGTAGATCTGCTGGAAGAGGGGTCATTTCGACAACAGCCGCCATCTTGGAAGACAGGAAGTGAAGAGATAAGGACAGAGTGGATATGTGGTAGTTCTTGGAACTAAGATTATGAAAAGCGTGCGAAATGCTTGTTGGGGGTGGATGTTGAGGGGTAAACTGATAATGAGCGGAAATACTTCAGAAACAATTTTGTTTGATTTGCTGTTGAATTTGATGGAATTTCGCTTTTCTGTACTCAAAGTTTTTCTCTATTTAAATGTATTTTGGAATGTAACAAGATATTGTTATATTTACTGTATTGTCGTTGAATAATTTGGAATGAAGACATGCACTAATTTTTTTTTTTAAGGTGTGTATAAAGCCGAGAGGCGACTGCAATTTTTGGACCCCATCGAACACCATTCTGAATATTTTATAGAAATTGGAGAAAAATGAGTAGATAACGAATCCACTGGTCTGCCGTGGCAAAAATGACCGAAACTGATCAAAAATCGACTTGGCATGAGTTGAACTAAAATCCGATTGCCAACTATGTCCTAACTTGCCAAAAAGAGAACAAACTTTTTCGTCTGGCAATCCACTGCATTTTGATTTTCAACGAGAAAAAGCGCAAAAGATTTCTGATCTCTGACTCGGAAAACTTGTATCTTTTAAAAGTAAGCCAAATTGGCGACGTCCGTTTCGTCATCAGTGACGTAATGTTTATCGCCAATTTGACTCATTTTCAAGCCATAGCCACAGATCTAAATCGTCTGCAACCTTCTTAATTGAAAATTAAAGAGTGAGGATTACCAAATAAAAAAATGCTCATTATTTGGCAAGTTATGGTACATTTGGCAATTGGATTTAGTTCAACTTATTAAAAATCGATTTTTGACCAGTTTCGGCCATTTTTGCCACGACAGACCAGTGGATTCCTAATCTACTCACTTTTCGATGGGGCCCAAAAATTGCAGTCGCCTCTCAGTCTTATAACCCAATATTAATTGGCGGGTCTTCTCGTCAGTTTTCTTATGGTAGTGTATTAATTTAAACGCTTTGACACCCATTGGGACTTTGAATTTCACTTCGATGAAGTTCGTTCTTTGATTGTTGGATAGCAACACAAGCTTCGGCATAATAGGGAATTGCTGGTCTGTTAATCGGTCTAAATGGCATTCAGTATATTCTTATCCTCAAGCATAAACAAGAAAATTAATCTTATTTTAGCACAGACAGAGCTTCTATTTAATTCCATGCGGGAAGTAAAAATTTGAAGACTAAAATAATCAACGCTGAATTCAAACAGTTGATAGACAGTTTTTTAATACAATCGGCAAATGGTTTAAACGCCAATAATATAACCCATAAAAACAAAGTTTTTAATATATCCTTTACATGCATTGCCAATTTTTTTTGTTCGTTAACATAGCGCCAATTCAGAAAACAGCGTGTTCTTTGTGTTTGCATCTAATTTGATACTATCAGCAAAATGTGCGACAAACTACGTTTCAAAATTTATTTATTAAAAATGAATGTGAATTTATGGACTCAGATCCAAACAACTTTTATTTATTCTGATTAAAGTAATTTTGTTATTTATTAAAAAAAATGGCAACAGGAAAGAGTTTCTTTAATGGTCGGTTAAATGCTATTTTAGCGCGATTGGATCACGGCAAGTTGGTTAATTAGTATTTCGTAAAAGCAACCTCTTAGTGACAGTCCCAACCCCAAAATTTAAAAGAATGCATTGTCATCAACATCCAATCTATCTGCCAAGTTTCAGCCCGATTAGATGACGGCAAGGGGGTTAATTAGGCCTCCGCAGATTTGCCCGACATCGACACACAAAATCGATTGGTTGGTTGTATTCAGATTATCTGGCGCCGTCAGCAACACGAGGACAATAATGCGCCTAAACATTCGTCATTAAACAAGCCAACATACATTTACAAACACCCATAACTAACACGGGACTCGAACCCGTAACCTCGTGGTCTAGAAGCTAGCACGCTAACCACTATACCGTTTGGTCGGCACACGCAAAATCGAAGTTAACCTAAAGGATTTAAAAACAGCTTGAGTGGAATAGCATGCATAATTCTTCTGGAGTCTAGCCTGACGAAAATAAAACTTCTGATTTGCTTCTGGAGGAACAGAGGACCCCCCCCCCCCCCCCATTGCAAAGGCAGACAGGCACAATGGATTTTGTTGCCACTGTGGAAGGTGGGGTCTTGTTGTGGACGAATATTTCAAGAGCTGTCTCCGTAAGGAACACTTTATTGCTTGGGGGCACAAGAAGAGAGAAAGAAAGAAAGAAAAAAAAAAGATCGTGGGAGATAAAAGGCAGACATGGGAGAATGTTGGTATTGTTGTGGTGGTGGTGGCGTTTATTTCGATATGGGAGGGATTTGATGGAAATGCAGGAGGTGGGTCCTTATCTTTGGTTTTACATCTAAGAATGCGTGAGAACTGAATGTTTGGGTTGTCACGGAAAGAATGGTTTGGATTTTCTTGGCGCAATTCCTGAACGACACGAGACAAACTGCGACGAAATACTGGGGCAATGTATCCAACATTCAGAATAGTGGGCCTGCCTGAAGGCAGAACTTACAAAGAATACAGCTTATATACAGTTAAGATCAATAGATACAGAACTTCTGTGTATTTATCAGCACGAGGTTCCGGAATTTATTACCAAACGCCACAGTGGGGAAAAAAAAACTTCAATTTAATCACAATTGGTAGTGCGATATTTCGATTTAATTTATTGTTTTTTTTTAACTCTAATAACATAGGTACATTTCTAACAATTGTGTTTCGGTACCTGCCATAGTGCTTTACCAGGATTGATAATTGCGTCCACTAAAAAAAGGTTTTCGAACTTTGCTATTGTTTGGTTATCGGGAGAATACTTCGTTATTAGAAAATCTGGTTGATGGCGGTCGCTATGGAAATAAGGCTCTTTGATTTGGAATAGGGGTGATCCAAGCAGGAAATTGGCGTTCAAAGACTATAGTTTTTCACTTGAACTCCCCTGTGGAAATGAGATTAATCTTTTTTCCATGGCTGGTTGTTTTCAGATTATCTGGCGCCGTTAGCAACACCAGAGCTATGATGCGCCGAAACATTCGTCATTTGACAAGACAACATACATTTACAAACACCCATCCCTAAACACGGGACTCGAACCCGCAACCTCGCGGTCTAGAAGCTAGCACGCTAACCACTATACCGTTTGGTCGGCCTTTTTTCCATGGCAACAGTCAATGCTGATGGACAAGTTGGTGAGAGCTGTTCAGCGATAGAGACACAGAACTCGGTGCTTATAACATACATAGGATCAACATCAGAAGATGTCATGTGATTGAATAGCGATTACTATATTTGGCGGGGAACGTACTTCCTCTCCCTCAAGAAATTCGCATTAGAAAACAACCTTCCGGGAGGTCTTTTCTCAAGGAACTTCCACGCATTTGCGCCTCATATAAGAGAAAACATTTTCTAATAACGAATCTTTTTCGGATAGAGGACAACTCGGTTTTTCGTCTTCTTTCCAAAATGCCGACTCGCATTTCAAAATCGGAAAAGTGAGTCAGTAAATAGCGACTAAAAACAAGTGACCATAATCTTCCAGGGGGAAGTATAGTGACTGATTGAGGATAGTACAGATGATAAGAGGATATTTTTCCAGCGATAATGTCGGATGTGGTACAAAACAGTACCCGGAATCTCAACGGGATGTACAGGACGTGACAACGCTGAGATGTGGTAGGAATGAGATTAGACAGCTTCGGCTGTTTTGGGCTTACAAATTAAAAATCACCAGAAAATCTAAGGGAAGATTGAAAAATCTTGATTTTATTGTTACTTAACAACTTGGCGCAAACTTTCGTCAAGAAGTTTAAAGGATTTTATTGTTACTAAACAACTTGCCTGCAACATTTTGGCAAGAAGTTTAAAGGATTTTATTGTTATTAAACAATTTATCTGAAAAATTTTGTCTACAAAATTTAAAGGATTTTATTGTTACTAAACAACTTGCCTGCAAAATTTCGTCACGAAGTTTAAAGGAGAAAAGAGTAAACTTGTTCAGATTTTACGACTTTTAAGTGTGCAATTAGACTTATGCGGATAGAAAAAATAATTGCATAGTAGTTTATTTTCTACCCGTAAGTTTAACTGCACACTTGAAGGTCCTAAAAATCTTAACAAATCAAAATCCAAACAAACTCAAAATCTTAAAAAAGTATACAAAAAATCTAATTCTGTCCACAAAAGTGACCTTTGGAAATGCTACTTCATGCACTTAAAATTTGTTTTTTTAGTGAAGTATTGGCACCAGATTTATTAATTCATTATCATTATAATCATTTATAGAACAAAATATAATTTTAACATAATTGTTAACGGATATATAAAAAAAGAGATGCGAGAAATTAACAATTGAAAGAAACGGGTTAAAAACAATTTTAGTCCATGGAAATGAATTTTGAGAAAATCCAAATGTAAGTTCTTATCTTATTAAAAGGGCGTGTTCACAATTGTAGATTATCTTACGTGTAACTAACGTTATTTTACACAGTAAAAGATAGCATAAACATCATAATTTTTAGTTACTGTTTGTGATATTGTAATGGAGAGTTTCTATGCGCAAGGGCTTCGCGAGGACTATACTGTCACGAAAAATTTTAAGCTCAATATACGTGTGGATAGGTGCACTCAATTGCCTATTGTTATGCACAATTACGGCTAATCAGTCCAGGACCTACAGCTTAACATGGATTCCGAAACACAACGAACATCCATGCCTAACCCAGGACCGAAGAATCTGAATCACGTCTCGCATAGGATTAAGCAGAGAAATTTCCCGGTAAACAGGTCAGCAACCAACGCGAGATTATTTGTCTGGATCATAGACTTATTACTATCAATAGACTGCGCGTTCCCACTTCAATTATACAACGAGAATGAAACCAAAATGAATCACATGAGTAGGGACTTTTTGGGAGCAGGGTTGCAGATTTGGCGGGTTTCTCCTCACTCAGGCGATAAAGGATAATAAGATTATTAGATAAAGGATTAATTTTACGACGTAGCCAAATTAAAAACCACGTGACTGATGGACGAATTTTGTGATTCATTTTGGTTTCATTCTCGTTGTATGATTGAAGTGGGAACGCGCAGTCTATCGATAATAATAAGTCTATGGTCTGGATTGTCGCAGTGTATACTCACTTTGTAGAGAGAGAGCAAAACGCTGAAGGGGCTCGATCTCGAGATCTCTTGCATGCTGGACTTGCATTTTGGCACCCAGCATAGAGAGCATACATCTAGATAGATATTTTCTCAACCCAACAGAGAAATCTATTTCTCAACACCTTGGTCCGTTAATAAATAAAACTTTATCTTATCAAAAGGAGCAGGTCGTTGAAAACTTCCAAGTGAGAACCGCAGAATAAAATAAGCTGTTTATTTTCTTGGAAATTATCTATTTCTATTTAAACGTGCGCTGAAAAGCGGAATCAATTCTGTAGCTTATCAATATGAATACATGGAACCGCTGATGTGTTGATTCACGTATTTCGTATAAGCAATTAATTAACTGATCAAAAAATGATTTACTGTGATTAGAGCACGCAAATAAAAGAACACATTGTTGACGAACAGGTTGGTTATCTGTGAAATGTGATAAGGTTTGTTTTCTGGGGTCAAATAATACATCATCTTTACTTTAATGTGAAATCACCTCTTACAAACTATACTGAAGTAGTGAAAAAATGTGGATATTAACCCTTTGCACTCCAGTGGCGCCTCTCAGGCGCCACACGATTGGATGTGAAACCACGAGAGGACCATTAGGTGTGATGCGGAAATTCGATGCAAGGCCAATGACTGTGTTTAGTTTCTATGAAGCAAATCCATAAACACCAGCCGAACCTAAAATGTCTCGAGTTGCTGGTTGGTTGTTTTCAGATTATCTGGCGCCGTCAGCAACACGAGGGCTATAATGCGCCGAAACATTCGTCATTAGACAAGCCAACATACATTTACAAACACCCATGCCTTACACGGGACTCGAACCCGCAACCTCGCGGTCTAGAAGCTAGCACGCTAAGCACTATACCGTTTGGTCTGCCTCGAGTTGCTGATTCCTCCGCTCGAAAAAGCCTGGAGTGCAAAGACAAAGGTTAAAAAGACTATTGTTATGTTATTATTAATATTTTTTTTTTCCTATCTGATTACCACATAATCGTTCTGATGATAATTACTCACGTAGCTAAGATATGGGATATTTTCTTTCTCGAAATTATCATGCTTTCCCATTCGAATGAATAATTCAATAAACATTTTAAAAGAATAATCATTTTTAACTTTATGATTTTTACTTATTATACATATAACAATGATAATTTTTTTTTGTAATAAACACAGATTAAATTTGTAAATAATCTAGATTACTAAATGCATATACCCCATTCAATATGGATATTTTCTTGAGATTTCAATTCTCCTCAAAACAATGCATTCGAAACTGTATTCTTTGAACGCTTTGAATTAAAATTGATAACTACGTAGCTATGTCGTAATATACTACACAATAAGCATTCTCTTTCTTCCGGTAACCTGCCATTCTTTAAATTCCAACGAGGAAGGGAACAGACGATTTTGCTCCTCTGGCGCTAAATTAATGCTACTTATAATCAAGTTAGCAATGTAATTATTCAATAATTTACTTAAATTCCCAAACATCTTCGTTCCGTTTTCAAAAGAAGCAATGATTTGGCAGGGTAAGAATAAAATCGTCCGGTAGCTTGCACATTAAAAATTAAAAGTGCGGCCCTTTACAAGATGGAAACGAACGCTCATTATTAGGCAACTAATGACAAAGATAAGTTTCTTAACGACGCACTTAAAGTAGAATTTTGAGTTTCGGCCCTTTTCTAACCGGCAGACCAGTATATATTCTTGAAGTACTAGTATTTCTATTCTTTTAAAAAATTCAGAAAAATGTTCCATTAGGTATCAAAACGCCTCTACCTCAGTCTATCTTGCCATTGGAAAAATACAATACAACAATTTGATTATTATATTTGAAAATCGCAAAAGAATAAACACTACCTTAGAATATCGATTTAACCTCAGTATTGTTGCTAATGTTCAACCAAATTACTTTGAATTTAGGCTCAACTTTTTACGATAATATACCTAAATTCAGTGTCCCTTCCTTGTGAAGTCTTCAATATAAAAAAAAATTCCAATCCTCCGGCATATTTAAACTTGAAATTATTCCAACGTCTTCCAGACATTCAAATTCCTGCGACGTATTTACCAAAATTCGAATCCATGACTTTTAGTAGATGATTTCGTGATAGTACCGGGAAACAGGTTAAGCCTGCACGATGATAATTTAAAAGAGTAAAGAAAAGAAAAACGAAAAAATACAATAAAAAAAATAAAAAATTGCATTTATGTTAACGATATGCACCATTCTTTGGAACCTCTCCAAATAATCCGCTACTGTGGGAGTTGAGCACGGGCGAAAAACTATTACGGAAACTATGTTGTTGGGCTTAGTACAAGAGAAATAAATTACATAGCGGATAAGTAGGTAGGCGTTGATATTTTCTTGTTTTTTCTAGGTCTTTTTTTGTGTGTGGGAATGTATCATTCAGTTACTTGGACGTAGTAAAATTTATAAAAAATGTGCTTTTATCGCAATTGAAATTTCTGGCTTTTCGTAAAAAGGCCATCAAATGTTGTTCTTGACTGCTGTTTGCAAGTTGATAAACAAATAGGGCCAGTTACTTATAAAACAATCTTCTTATCACTTACAAAAAACTTAAACTATTTGAAATAAGACAGGACAAAAAGTTTACTGCCTTCCTTATATTTTAAAGTTTTATAGTGTTGTAACCCTATAGATAATGTAATCTTTTTTATTCAAATTTTCTAGAGTAAAAGTAATTTTTTATAATTATATTTTTTGTAGAATATGGATTATTTCTTTTAAATTATGGCATTGATATTTTCTTCAGAAGATGCACTTTTCTTATTCATATTTTCTCCAGAAAATGCAATTTTTCTAGTATAATTTTCTTTAGATTATATCATTTTTCTTTATCCAAACTCCTTTAACATATGTAATTTTCCTTAAAATCAAATGCAATTATAAAAAATATTTACAAGTACATTTAGTCTGTCTTTAATATATAACTTTACAGCAAATAATACTAATAACGATTGTCTGTCAATTAAAATATAATCACAGATTAAAGTCAAACTTAAAATCGACCTGAAAACGAATACATGAAATGTCAAACGATTAATAATCGTCGGATTTTGACAAATTAACTATTCAAATGTTCTTAATATCAACTCTAAACACAAAAACAATTATTATTTTAATAAATAAGATTTCATTGACATTAACTACAGAACAATAAATACAATTTCAATCGCACAATTCATCAAATACGAAAATTCCACCCAAACGCATTCACAAGCATTCAAACTGGAACTTGGCGAAGATCAAACGATAAATAAAAATACAATTCGGACTTAGGTGAAGACCAGACGATAAATAAAAATACAATTCGGACTTGGTGAAGACCAGACGATAAATAAAAATACAATTCGGACTTTGGTGAAGACCAGACAATAAATAAAAATACAATTCGGACTTGGTGAAGACCAGACGATAAATAAAAATACAATTCGGACTTTGGTGAAGACCAGACAATAAATAAAAATACAATTCGGACTTTGGTGAAGACCAGACAATAAATAAAAATACAATTCGGACTTGGTGAAGACCAGACGATAAATAAAAATACAATTCGGACTTTGGTGAAGACCAGACAATAAATAAAAATACAATTCGGACTTTGGTGAAGACCAGACAATAAATAAAAATACAATTCGGACTTTGGTGAAGACCAGACAATAAATAAAAATACAATTCGGACTTTGGTGAAGACCAGACAATAAATAAAAATACAATTCGGACTTTGGTGAAGACCAGACAATAAATAAAAATACAATTCGGACTTTGGTGAAGACCAGACAATAAATAAAAATACAATTCGGACTTTGGTGAAGACCAGACAATAAATAAAAATACAATTCGGACTTGGTGAAGACCAGACGATAAATAAAAAAGAATTCGAATTCGCCTAGAAGATCAAGACAAGATGGAACGAAAGTGCTAACACCGCATGCACATAGTGCATTGATTTTAAATAAATACAACAGCTAAAGTAAAAGGCAAATCAGACTAAATATTTTAATACCAAAAATTCTTCGAACTTACCATCTTGACCAACATCATCTTCCAACGGGGGCAAAGGAGCGGGCAGTCTCCTTCGAGTAGTGGACGCACCGTTGACCACACACAGTAAACAAACCGCTAAAATCCAAGAACAGCTTTCGAACATTTTTGCGGCCAGCCGGAAAAAAAGTCCGAAAATGGAAAGCACAGAATAATCCAAAAGGCGGGAAATCGAATCTGGAACTGTCACAACTGCACGGTTTTTTTTAAAGTCTTGTGAAAGTTTTTCACCGCACCACACGAGAAACGACTTTCGTTGAGGAGCTCGCGGTAAGCAACCAGCCGAATGGGATACTTAACACTAAACTGAACGGAAGAGAGAGCAGACGGATTTTTGAGAACGGACGGGGATTGGAAAGATTTCGGGTTACCATATTTGGCGCGCTTTGTGCTTATTTGGCAACTTAGGTCTTGCTTTTCTTATAGTTTTTGCAATGTGTTAGATACTTGTGGTAAAAGTGCGTAAGGGCGCCGCCTTATTGTTATATCAAGATCTGGACTGTTGAGAAAAGTTATAGTATCAAAGAGGAATGCCTTCCGGAAGGTCTGTCAAGAGGATACCTGTCTCCATTAGTGTCCCGAATCGGTTGGTTGGACTGGATATTTTCTGTCGAATAAGTTACTAAGAATAATGCAACAAGACCAGGTCTAATGGTGTTTAACAGTCCCGCATTTACGTTTCGACTGGGGGAGAAACCGAAAACCCTCCAATGAGCCCATCACAAATTACATCGCATCTACTCGTTTCCGAAATTAGATTTTTGCGTAGGGTACTTAAATGGGGAAAATGAACCAGAGACATTATGATCATCCTGTCTCTGAATCTTAGGTTCCCTGTTTGAAATGATAAGTTAATAACTTGTAGGTAAAAAGGTATAAAAATGATAAACGATTATTATTTTGGTTTAATGTTATTAGTATTTCAAGTTTCTTTTAACCATTTGGGATTACATTTTTCGTTAAAATTTTTTTACAAATAAAAAAAAATTGCCATGAAATGTTAATTAATTTTTATTTTGGATTAATTACATTCTCTTGGGCTTCTCTTATGTTATTTATAGACACCGTTAGTAGAAGTATATTGAAAACTTCTTATAATTTTTTTTTTTTTTTTTTTTTTTTTTTTTTTTAATTTTAAATTAAACCTTTCTGTTAAACAGATATAAAAGCTAAATGCATTACTTTATTCAATAATCTAGCTGAGATTGAGTAGCTCTATAATATCGTTCCAGTTCAAAGTAATTTATTCGATTGCCAGTTGTAAGCACACCCCTTGTTCTCAATTTCACCTTAACCACAAAATACTGTAATAATATTGTGCTCCTGTTACTCCGGATTAGTCAATATACATATAGAATAGAAAACCTGTTCAAATTGGTTCAGTCATTTCATATTGAATCGTAAGTTGTGAAATCTTACCCTTTTAGGGGTGGGAAAAAGAGGTGGAGGTGGGTTTTCAAAATCTCATGTCAACACTGCCTTTCCTCTGTTTTCGAAGGTCAATGGTTCAAGATTTCAACCTAAGTCAAAATAAAACTGCAGATTTGTATTTAAAAAAAAATTCAAATACACCCTCAGACCATCTTTGTAAATATCTGTTTAAAAATACATTTCGATATTTAAATCAAATTTCAACCAGATTGTTCACAAAGATATGGCACTAGCAGCAATTTTTTTGCACCATCCTTCAATTGCAGTTAAGCAATTCAATCTACCCCCCTCTATAGACAGGTGAAAAGGAAATTGCACACGTGCCCCTCCCCCCGATATTTGCTTAACCCCGATTCCCCGTGAATAAAAGGGTCAAGTCGTCCACCCCCTGCCAGCACCTGATTGACGGGAATAGAACATTGTTTATCGTCTGTTATTCCATTTTCGACCTCCTGCGTCCACTGGAGTGCTGCTGAAAAAGCAAATTGTGTTCTCCAATGGAGGGGAACTATTAGATTTTTATTATTACAAGCTTCTTTTTCGAAGGAACGTTCAGCAAGTCCAAATGGCAAAGGGCTTATGATATTTTTTTTATATACAGCGTGTCCCCGTATAACCTGGCCGACCTTTATTTTCGATACCGTTGGTCCTAGGTGCATAGTTCCAATTGAAGAAATGTTTTAAATCGTTAAAATATTTTTACTGAATAGTTATTAAGTTCGGAAAGGGGTTGGTATAAAAATTACGGATTGTAAATTTTTATATGGTCCCCAGTTCACTCAACTCATATTTAGAAAAATGTTGCCCATGAAAAAACATTTCAAACAAAAAAGAATCGAAATTTGTACGACCAATATTCATGGAGATATGAAAAATTGAATTTAGTGACTTATACCACTTTACACCTGTGGTCATTAACATATTTTAAGGGCATGTACACAAAATGAAATACAGGGAAAGAGCAATTGCGTTTGGAAAATTATTCTCTAATATTACTATGTAATCGAATTAGGCAAGTGGCTGCAAGACAATATGCAATTAAATTTCCAAATGCTTAATTTCCAATGGTAAATTTCTAAAAATTTCCAAATTTTTAAATGTTGTAAAGCGTTTGCGAGAAACGGGTAGCATAAGAAGACGTCGGCGATCCGAAAATTCAAGAGTGGTATTTTAGGCTATGCTGTTGCTTTCCCTTATTCAGTGTCAATGACATTAGTGAAGCATGTGGATACTCAAAAACCCATTTGTGGAGTGTCTTAAATTGACATGGTGCACATCCTTATCACCCGCGATTGGTGCAAGAGTTTTTGCCCGGGGATGAAAATAGATGGTTTGATTTCTGCAATTTCCTCATGAACAAGATAGAATTGGATTCATGATTTGTGAATAACATTCTAGTTTCTAATGAGTGCACGTTTTTAAGAACTGAGGTAGTAAATATTCAAAACACACACTTTTGGTCCCTGCAAAATCCCCATGTAATCCGTCGGAACAAGCGTCAACTACGATGGTCCGTTAATGTTTGGTGTAGCATATGGAAGGAAGCGTTAGTAAGACCTTTCTTTTTTGCTGATACATTAACATGTAAAAAGTATGCGAACCTGTTACAGGGACCATTATCTGACTTTCTGGATGACCATGTCGTGTTAGCAGACCTTCAGACCTTATAAAGATGTGGTTTCAACAGGATGATGCACCACCCCACAAGCAGCTTCCTGCCAAACAATACTACACAACATGTTTCAAGACAACATAATAGGCTATGGAGGTCCGGTAGAATGGCCTCCTAGATCTTCAGATCTAAGTCCTTTAGATTTCTTTATTTGGGGATTATTGAAAAGCAAGGTCTATGAAAAAAAAATCGACGAGTCTATTAGATTTGCCGAATCCAACTTTATCCGCTGCCAGGTATATTACGCCTGTAATGCTGAAAAATTTTGAAGATGAATTTGAATCACGTGTGCTCTTAGGTATTTTATTCGAAGGAAAACATTTCGAGCATTTAGGCGATGAACAACAACTTGTTTGCCGTAATCAAACCTAGTCTAGAAGCTCGCTCTTATTCCGATAAGACAATATTTTCTCATTTCAATTTATGTACGGGCCCCCCAAATAGCGTTAAAACTTTAAACTCTAATAACACCGTTGCTATTGGTCGAAAAAATTTAAATTTTTTTTTTATTTGAAATGTTTTTTCATGTGCAACATTTTTCTAAATATGAGTTGGGGGAACTGGGGACAGTATAAAAATTTACAATCCGTAATTTTTATACCAACCCTTTTGCTAACTTAAAAACCATTCAGTAAAAATATTTTAACGATTTAAAACATTTCTTCAATTGGGACTATGCATCTAGGACCAACGGTGTCAAAATTAAAGGTCGGCCTGGTTATACGGGGACACGCTGTATATATGGCGTCGTTCGTTAGATTTCCCGATACTCCATGGACTTAAAAAGAATTTTTCCCGAATACAAGACCATCTAAAATATTACTTCTTAAGACTATTCTGATTTGTCGTCAAAAAACAACTATAATCAAAGTTAATCTTCAAGAGAATATAGTGTGTTTTTTATGGACTTTATACATGCGACGTCACAGACCACTGCTTTCCAAAAGGTCTGACGTTCTCTACCAGAACACAATCAATCGTAATAGCATCATTATGAAATAAATTTGAATTTTCGGAGTTTTTTTTTTTTAATTAAAAACCAATTAGAAAGTTAAGAAACATAACAAAAATTTGTTCGTCGGTGGTCTGTGCATGCATAACATCCATTGTTATTTAAATAATGTTTCTCAATTAAATATGTGGCGCCACCTGCTGGAGAAAGCTGAAATAATTTAACTTTAATATTGTCCGAATTTAAAACTTTAATTTTTCATAAAATTGATAACATTGCTGCTGCTATTTGTGGTACATATGCTTTTAAATAATATTTCGGACTACTTTTTGGGGGGGGGGGGGGGTGGGGGGGGATATTATATTACCATGCTCTCTATCTCAATTGCGTTGAACATATAGATATAGATAAACAACTAGATAGACTGCTTAACGCTGGAAAAATGAAGCCATTGCCAGATGCCGTTGGGTGGACAAAAAATACGGATTGCCGAGAATTGAAATAAAATTTTGGGTTGTAAACAGCAGTATTGTCAATTGTAGACCTTAATTAGTAATAATGTGCAAAAAAATATCTGCTCTAGCATTTTACAAGGTTTCTCACATTCACATCCAACTATAAAAATGAACTGTGATTGGTTAATCATCCACCCAAAATCATCAACCCGCGGCTCGTTTTTTTCCTTACATTGCCATCGGAGCGGTCTATCCAGTTGTTTCTCTATATCGATTGTTGCGCCGGCATCAAATCGCCATTTTTATTCCAAAGCAATTGGATCATTTTGCTTGAGTATTAATTAGAGGTCGGCGATATATCGATACGACGATATTTTTTTCGATATTATAAAAAAAATATCGATGGTATAAATATCGATACAAATCTCCTATATATCGATATTTTCAAACATTTTTAGTTTTTTTATGATCGCTTTGTAGTTCCATGTGTTTTTTGCGATTTTTTTATTCCCTTTTCAAAAACTTCAAAACTAAAGTTTGGACTTGGCTGTGAAACAGTTAAAATGACACACTAACCAAAAGGAAAATGTAACGGAAAGATAAGATCATTTATTAGTAGTGATTGACATAGCGCAGTTTCTGTTGCCAACTTGTGCTTGGAATTTGCTTATAATTTTAAATATCAAAAACATCTCTATTAGCAAAATATGCGGTAAACTACTTTTCAAAATATCTTCTTTAAAAATAAATGTGAATTTATGCATTGACATCCACATGCATTTATTTATTCTGATTGATAATATAATTTATTTATAAAAACAATTTTTATAATTTATTTATAAAAACAATTTTTTAAATTTATTTATAAAAACAATTTTTATAATTTATTTATAAAAACAATTTTTATAATTTATTTTTTAAAACAATTTTGGCATGAATTCATGAAAAGTATAAATTTGCCCCGAAAAACTTCGTTTCTGGCAAAATTAAAAATAAAATTTTAAAAAAATGTATCGATACATCGATATTTTTTTCTATGCAACGATATAGTATCGATATTTATTTTGATCGATATTTCCGACCTCTAGTATTATTACTGGATCGGAAAATGGATAGTATTGTGGCTAGTGTAATGGATAGAAACCAGAATTCTCTGGTATGTTAAGCGACCATTCCGTCTTTGAGACTATGAATTCCCTGAAAACTAGTGTTTTTATTGTGTTTTTTGTGTTTCAAACACATTATTTTATTATTCCGAATCCAACTTTCTCTCCTACAACCTCCACATCTCAAAGTTCTCCAAAATCACGTATTATACACTCATTGCTCATTTTTTACGACTTGTAGTATCAATATAGTGGAGGGGACGTACGGAAGGGCCATTCCGTGGTGATTTAAAGCCTCTATCGTTTGATCCGACCATTTAGCAACCCCCCCTCATTCATTTGCATGATCCATACATCTCAACGCAAGAGATACATCTCCAGAGCATCCTCCTGCATCATGCTCAACCCTTTCCTGCGGTGATCCATTTCGGGGGATGGTTGTTAATCTGGATGGAGTGCGGGGATACTATTAGAGCTGTGTTGTAAGGTTGCTGGAGAACAGGGCGGGCTATCTTATATAGGGTGCCTTAAAGGGACAAACCGGTTTTCGAAAATGAGTTTAAGTAATATAACCCATTAAAAAGTTTTTAATATTAATTCTTTAGATGTATTGTCAATTCTTATGTTCATTAACAAAGTTCCGTTTCTGTTGCCAGCGTGTGTTTGGTGTTGACATCTAATTTTAAATATTAAAAACAGCTCTATCAGCAAAATATGGGGTGAATCACTTTTCTAAATTTATACATTAAAAAATGAATGTGAATTTATGAACTCACATCCAAATACCTTTTTATTTATTCTGATTAAAACTATTTATTTATACATTCATTCATTCAATCATTCATTCATTCATTCATTCATTCATTCATTTATTTATTTATTTATTTATTTATTTATTTATTTATTTATTTATTTATTTATTTATTTATTTATTTATTTATTTATTTATTTATTTATTTATTTATTTATTCATTCCTTCCTTCATTCATTCATTCATTCATTCATTTATTTATTTATTTATTTATTTATTTATTTATTTATTTATTTATTTATTTATTTATTTATTTATTTATTTATTTATTTATTTATTTATTTATTTAAACAATTTTTCCAACAGAAAAGAATTTCTTCAATGATCAATTAAATGCTATTTCAGCGTGATTGGATGACGGTAAGTTGGTTTATTAGTATTCCGTAAAAGTGACCTTTTAGAAACCATCACAGTCCCTAAAATTTGATCGAATGCGTTGTCATCGACATCGAATACATCTGCCAAATTTCAACCCAGTTGGATGATGGCAAGGGGGTTCATTAGCCCTCCGCAGATTTGCCCGCCATCAGCATACTATACAGCCAGCCAACCAATCACCTACACACACACACAAAATCGAAGTTAATATAAAGGATTTAAAAAAGAACAAGTTATAAATGTACCGATTATTACACTGAAGTTTGGCAATTACGGAATTTTATCCATCAATTTTCAGAAATAGTTTTAAAAAATCACCAACAGATTACGTTTTTGAACAAACATTAAAAAAAGAAAAGGAATAAGAAAACGTTTTGATCATGTTGCACAAACTACATAACGATACTTCAACTGCCCCACGTTGTGTTGCTCGAAATATTAATTATTTTAAAATTTGTTTTCTAAAAATGTGTGAAACATGTTCAGACAGGGTTTGTTTTTTCCATTTTTTAAACAACAGTGCCATCTGTTGAAGCATTTTGTAACTATTTTTGAAAACTAGTGGGATAAAATTTGATAGTTTCTGAAGTAGAATGCAGCAAACGGTACATTTCTAACATTTCGTTAACAGTGCATTTCGTTTATTATTATTACTATTATTATTGTTATTATTAATGTTATTAATGTTACTGTTATTCTCAAGTAGAATGCAGAAAACGGTACATTTCTAACATTTCGTTGACAACTGTGCATTTTGTTTATTATTATTATTATTATTGCTGTTGTTGTTGTCGTTATTATTATTATTATTATTGATTTTATTATTATTGTTGTTGTTATTGTTATTATTATTATTAAATTCATTTTTGACAACTGACAGTCCATTTTAGTACACACTGTAACTTCTTTATTTATATCAATGAGGAAGTGTGCCCATAACGTCATCCTATCCCAATATAGTACTTCACATTGTTTCGCGAAGGAACTTGATGAGTTACGATCATTTTTGTCCCAGCAGACCAGTATACTCATAATCTACTCAATCTCTCTGTATTTTAAAAAAAAAATCAGAATGACGTTCCGTAAGTACCTAAACTCCCAATCATTTCTCAGTCATTAAACCTTCCATTTCCCATTTACCTACAAATCTGAAATTTGATACAAATGTCAACAAGAGCAAGCAGAGAAAAAGTAAACTATATTGATATCACTTATTTTGTAAAGTTGGAAAGGGTTAGAAATGTTCCAAACACGGAATTTTACGCATGTCTTTTGATTGTAAAAATGGACAATATTTGGAAGCAAATCACGGCCATTCAGCTTGAAAAGCATACATACTGTGGCGATATTAGAATCATACTCTGCAGAATTAGTGACAGAAGCTAATAGTAAGAGAGGCAACTGCAAACCCATTGAACATCATTCTGAATTTTTTATACATTGAAGATCATGAATCCACAGGTCTGCCGATGCAAAAATGACCGACACTTTTCAAAAATCGTGTTTGAACAAGTTGGACTAAATCCGATTGCCAAATGTGCCATAACGTGCCAAATAATGAGTATATATATATATATATATATATATATATATATATATATATATTTGATGGTGGTGGTGATCCACTTCTCTTTAATTTTCAAGGAGGAAAAGTGCAGACGATAGTAATTCTTTGGTGAAAAACACACTTCCCTCTTTTAAAAGTGAGCCAAATTGGAAATATATATTAAGTTACTGATGACGTAATTGTTATCGCCAACTTGGCTCATTTTTTAAAAGAGAAAATATCTTGCCTCCAGGAAATACAAATCGTCTGCAGCCTTCTTATAATAGAAAATTAAAGAGTGGTGGGTTACCAGAATTTTTTTTTTCCCCTCTTTTGGCAAGTCATGACGTATTTGGCAATCAGATTTAGTTCCACTCATTCGAAGTCGATTTTTGACTTAGTTTCGGCCATTTTTGCCGCGGCAGACCAGTGGATTCACGTTCCACTAACTTTTCCCCACATGCTATAAGAAATTCGGAATGATGTTCGACGGTGGACCCAAACTTGAAATCGCCTCTCTGTCTTCAATCTCAGTTCAATATCTGCACGACTGAACTCTGTAGAGAGGCTATCCTCTTCTCTACTAACCTTGGTGCGGGACCATCCATAGTAGATCCAAGCAGTGACTGAAACGGATTTACGCATGCGTCAAATGAAGTCAGTTGGTGCATCGTATGCTAGTATATTGTAAAGGGGCTGTCCAGCCAACTGTAGGCGTAAAGCTAGAGGGGACCATCTCCCCTTAATTTTCCATTCGTATTCATAAGGTGGGAGGGTTTTAGAAGGGGGGGATCAATTGGCCTTAAGAGGGGGAGTTGCGTGATGTGTCATAGCAGACGATATCGGTTTTGCATCTGAATTATCGTTTGGAATTGGAAAGCACAGACAATGGATTCCGATAGCGCGATTTCCAGGCGTTTGGAATATTTGGGACGTTTTCCGGTTGATTATTTCTGTTCGAATAGAAGGGAAACAGATGCGTTAATTTTTATAAATGACTGAGAGGAAGAGGTCGACAACTGAGCCGGCATCTCTCTTTATAGACAATCACATTTTCCCCCATCAAGGTTATTTTTAGAATGGTAAAGTAGGTAATTGTGAGCAACTATCCAGTACTATTTGTTGGTTGTTGACTGCTAGTTATTAGGATTTTGATGTAAAATGTCATCTACTGATTAAATTAAAACTTGTTAATTTTAAATCTTTTATCTAATTTCGATTTTGGTTATGACGGGCGAAATCTTCGGAAGGCTAATTGACCCACTTGCGGTCATCCAATCGAGTTGAAACTTAGCAGATCAACTAGTAGTCGATGACAATACATTCCTTGGGGGGGGGGGAAAGAAGTTAATGATACGGAATCGATGGTTTTCTTCGTAATGGCTAAACACTATGAAATCTCTATTTGTGCTCAAAATCGCTTGAATAAGTCGCAATTGCACGTAAAAGTTCCAGTGAATCTAAAGGTCTTAAAGTAAAAACTTTGTTTTTAAGGGTACATTTTTTGCTATGAGTGGAAAAAAACAATTTTTTTCAAAGGCACCTAAAAGGGAGATGTTTCTTTTTTTTTTCTTTAAAAAGTTGAAATATTGTATGCGGTCTGACAGACTGCGAGTCATTTTTTGTGGAATGCTTCTACCTCTAAAATATTTAATCTTTGACTTTTAAATTAATTTTTCCCATACTAAGTTTCTTAAATTTTAAACTGATGTCCACCAATTCGTTTGGCGCAGTATGGACCACGTGTTGTCCTTGCACCAAATTTTCCAAACCACCCAATCACAGCAGTTAAAGGTTAACCGAAGATTATAATAAGAAAAAGAACATAAATAAAATAAGAAAAAGTAAAAGTGCAAATTTATTCTATCTGATGACTCCGCTGAATTTCAATCTCAACAACTAAAACAAGTTTAGAGAACTCTAAATTTCAAATGCAAAAAAGAAAAGAAAAGAAAAAAAAAAAAAACGTCAGCCAACACTCGAAAAATTACTTCTATTTCAAAGTTTGCCTTAAGTCACTTGTACACGACGTCATAAAAGTATTTTTAAAAATTCTTAAACTTTTCGTTTGAGGAGCTATTAGGATTCTTCGGTTGATTCCAATTTCAAAAATAGAAACCCCAAACATCTAAAAACTTTCGCTTCAACTAAATATGCCGTGGGTAGATTTGAAAATTTATTTTAAACCTCTTTTATAAAAGGTTTTGATAGATTTATAAGTTTTTGTGAAGCATCAAGCTTAATTTTTATAAGCTGAGATTTGGTTGGTTGGTTGTTTTCAGATTATATGGCACCGTCAGCAACACGAGGGCTATAATGCGCCGAAACATTCGTCATTAGACAAGACAACATACATTTACAAACACCCATGCCTAACACGGGACTCGAACCCGCAACCTCGCGGTCTAGAGCTGAGATTTGGAAAGATGTATTAACCTTTAACTGCTGTATGCGGTCCGACAGACCGCGAGTAATTTTTTATGGAATGCTTCTAGCCCCTAAAATGTTTTACTTTTAACTTTTAAATTCATTTTTCAGATACTATAAATATTTTTTAAATTTTAATCTGGTTTTCATTAATTTGTTTTGTGTAGTATAGATCACGTGTTGCCCTTGCGCAAAAAAAAAGGGAACCACCCAACCACAGCAGTTAAAGGTTAACTAATGTTTTGTAAATTCGATTTAGAAATGATAATTTGAGAAATACATTTTAAGGGTTAATCAATACTAGGGGATAAACAAATAGCGCTTTCAAAATGACTCTATGAGAAACGTTCATATTTTGTCTCCAAAAAAAGATACCGATTACACCTTGGTCATTAATTATTATAACTTGTGTATGCTTGGTACTAAGATCTGATGCACCTCAAAGGAAACGTGCGTAGAAGTGGATTTTGAGTGACAGTTACTTATATCTCTTCTTCAATAATGATTTTTTTTTCGACCCTTGAAATTTTTTAAAGAAAAATTTCGTTATATATCATGTGAGAAACAATATATTACTAACTGTACAGAAGGAAATGTTACAGACTACGCAAAATTGCCCAATGTCATAACTAGGGGTGTGGAACATCGCACAACTTTCAATTATACCATAATACTGTTGTCAATTTGTGACATATATTGTTTTTATATTTTCATCATACATTTAGAAAAAAATTGACAGTTTAGTGATATTTGAGGACTAGAAATGGTAAACGACCTAGGTACCAAAAAAAAAAAGAAATTTTTTTTTTATGGAAAAATGCCCTTCTGTCCAAACTAAACAAAGTGGAGAACGCCCAAAGTGCGAATTCCAGTAGCAATAGTTAAAATTCGATCTGTTTCTTAGTCATAGCCTTAAGTACCAATGAGAGTGTTTTTCATTTTTCGGCTCTCCTGAACGTTTTTCTTTTTTGAACTTAGTGGTTTTCCATTTCTAGTCCTCAATTCTTATATGGATCTTTAAAAAAAACAAAAAAAAACAAAAAAAAAAAACACTCCGCTGAAATGGTGATTTGGGTGATATACTTTTCGATAATCTTTACATTATTCTTTATTATAAGTGAAACTGAGGGGAGAAGAAAAGCCAATCAGTGATGAAGTATGCTCAAAGAATGAAAACTCTGTGTTGAAGGCATTCGTTTTTCAACTTTTTACGCCATGAAAGCATTTTTACGGGAATTTCGGAGGTGGGGATGTTTAGAACACCTTAAGAGGCAATAGTACAGCGATTTTTATTAAAATCGTTAGAGCCGTTTTTTAGGAATCATTGAAAATCATGATTTTTCCCAATGCCAACTACCTTATGCGCATGAGCGATTTTGTCGAAAATCTTAATGGTAGATCCCACAGCCACCAGTAACCCGCTTACCAAATTTGAACATCGCAGGTCAATTTGTTCGGGAGTTATGCTGACCACAGACACACAGACATGCGTTTGTACTAGATCACTTTTTTGAAATCAGGATGTTCCAAAATGTGGAAAAATGCAAAAAAAAAAAAAAAAAAAAAAATGATTTTTTTTTTACTGAATGCTATATACTTTTATTACCCTATGTATTACATATGGGTAATTGAATGTAAACTAGGGGTGTGGAACATCGTAAAATTTCAATCAATTACACTATATTACTGATGTGGATTTGTGTTATTTACCGTTTTTACATCTTCATCATTCATTGAGGACAAATGGTCAGTTTGGTAATATTTTTTTTTTTCGATATGTCTTATATGCGTCTTTAAAAGAAAAAAAAAAAAAAAAAAAAAAAATGGGGATTTCAAAATGGGGATCTTAAGAAGCATTACCAGCGTTTTGAAAAAAAATCGTTAAAGCCGTTTTTTAACCAATCATTGAAAAAACAAGATTTTTCCAATGGCAGCTACTTTATACACATGAGCTATTCCTTGTGCCAATACCAACACTCACACCAATTTTAAAATTCGTAGGTCAATTTGTTCGGGAGTTATGCTGACCACGAACACACACACACACAGACATTTTTTCTAGATCACTTTTTTGAGATTAGAATGTTCCAAAACGTGGAGAAATGCAAAAAAAAATACAATATATTAGGATCTGTTGAAGAGGGCAAAAATTCTGACTTTCTTAGCTGTAACATATTTGAACTTCATTATTTTGCTGAAATCAAAATTTTATAATATCAAGAATTTAATCGTCTCTCTTGTGAAAGTTTTTTCATGTGCTCTGTGTACTGAATAATTTTAACCTTTTCTTACGAAACTAGGAGGTATCACTCTTTACTCGTTGACGCTCGACAACCAGGGAGATCGCTTCGCAATCAAATCCCCTTTTCAGTAACTGTCGTCAAACCCCGAGCTCGTCACGCTTGCAGATTGTCCATAAAAATACATAATAACTGAAAACCGTCTATCAGTGAAAGCTTTGTGACATGAATCTAGAATTCAATGAGTTATGAATTACTATCCTTAAAATATTGAACACATACTCTTTGCGAAGAATAACATTCAAATCAATATCGATACGAACTCAACTCTCAAAGCCAAGGTTGCCAGTTTTTCGACCATAATATTTTTTACTAACAAAAAAAACTATTTTGTATCTATAATAATAAAACATGCTGTCTGTCTGTATGTCTATGGATCTATAGAAAACTACTTAAAATTAGAGTAGAACTCTGAAATTTTCAACATAAATAGTTTTGGCCTTCTAATTTGGGTATGGCAAACAGAATGTTAAAATTTTAATTAGTTTTTTTTTACAAAGGGAATTCAAATAGAGATAGAGCTATGAAATTTTCAACATAAGTAGTTTTAGCTTTCTAATTGGACTTTTGAAAAACAGAATGTTAAAATTATAATTAGTTATTTTTTAATTAATTTTCTTAATTAGTTAACAATTTTTTTTACAAAACTACCTTTAATAGAGCTACAGTTCTGAAATTTTTAACATAAGTAGTTTTGGCCTTCTAATTGGACTTTTAAAAAACAGAATTTTAAATGTTTTTTTTTTTTTTTTTTTTTAATTAATTTTTTTTAATTAATTCCTAAATATTTTTATTTTACAAAACAATTTCTAATAGGACTACAGCTCTAAAATTTTCAGTATAAATACTTTTGGGTTTCTAATTGGACTTTAGAAAAACAACACAAATAGGTATGGCCTTCTAATTGGACTTTTGTCAAAAAGAGTGTTAAAATTTTAATTTGTTTTCTAATTAATTTTTTTTAATTAATATTTTCTCAAAAAGCGACTTCTAATAGATATAGAGCTCTAAAAGTTTCAACATAAGTAGATATTTAATAGTAGCTCTAAAATTACAACGAACTTTTAAAAAATAGGCGACGTTAGTGTTTTAAAAAGACATGTATACCTCTGTGACTGAAAAATATTTGATTCCTAACGTGCATTTGCAAAGAAATGTTTAGGTAAGTTTCTCGGTTAGTCTTCGCTAGAGAAAACGCGTATGCAAAAAAAAAAGTAATAAAAAAAAAATTATTATTATTTCACTTTGACATATGACAACTCAAAAACTAAAGTTTACAACTCTAAATTATTTTTATAAGTATTTCCCAAAAATTTCTCTTCAAATGTGAAAAATTTCATACTGTTAAAACCAATAGTTTTTACGTTTTGAAACATACAGGTGTACTCGGCGGAAAAATTCTGAAACAGCAACGACTCTTTTTAATGCTTAACTTTTTACTTTCAATAACCCATATGATTATATCTGTGGTCACACGAAAACCGACGATTTTTCTTTAACACGATTATAATATAATTTAAAGCTATTATAATAACACGATTTTTCTTTGCATTTCTGCGTGTTTTTGATCGTGCTGAGCTTAAAAAGTGATCTAGAAAAAATGTCTGTATGGGTCTGTCCTAGATCAGCATAACTTTCGAACGAATTGACCTACAATGTTCAAATTTGGTGTCATTAAGGTTTTCGTCAATATTGTGCTTGCGCTAAACATAAAAATGTGTATATATATATATAATATATATATATATATATAGATATAGATATATATATATGATGTTTTTCAGCAATTGCTAAAAATGGTATTAACGATGCAAAATCTCAAAAAGAGTGTCTTTAACACAAAGTTCTCTTCCCTTGAGTATTGCCCATCAAAGACTTACTCTCTTGTCGTCTGTTTCACTTACAAGAAAAGATTATGTAAAAATTATCCAAAAATATATAAAGTATATCGCCAAATTCGCCAATTTAACAACGGTTTTTTTTTTTTTTTTTTTTTTTTTTTTTTTGGGCCCATGTAAAAAAATTATTATCAAAAATATCACCAAACTAGCCATTTTTTCGAATGAATGAAAATATAAAAATTATTATAATACTCTTCCACGTCAAATTTAAATGCAGTAACCAGTAGTATAGTGTAATTGAAACTTGTGCATTGTTCCACATTTCTAGTTTACAAGAACGAACCGCTCTTGCTTGAAAATTGCCACCTAAAAATTTTCATAGTAGCTGCTTATCTAACGAATACATAGAAATCAGGTCCATCAGGTTGCTCTGGTGCAGGAAAAGTTGCACTAAAATTAAGGAAAAGAAAATGCTACCACGGCTTTTTGAAACAAATATTAAAGAAAACCAGGTTTTCCTGTCTGACAAATAATAAACAATAAAATGTCTGACATTTGATAATTTTTAATTTTTTCTTTGTTTCTTTCTTAACACCAGGATGTGATTCAATTTCTTTCTCCTGGTGTGAAATACGAATTAAAAAAAAAAAAATTGTTTCTGAAATTATTCGGTGTTTCATCTTTTAATCTTTCATACTTTAATCGATATTATTTTACGCAGATAATAATCGATTGTTTTATGGTAATATAGCAGAGATTGTCAATTAAAAAAAGCTAATATTCAATGGATGTTCTACCAAGCACGATGTTACAGTGCACATTTTATGGAAAGATAATTTTTAGTCCATTATTCACTGTCAGGAAACCAAGTTTATTTTTTTTTTTAAATGTTCTAGAATATTTTTTCTCCTTGATGATACCTACTACAAGAGAATAAAAAAATACACCCAATTTATTGATTCCCACTTATGGCTACCTGTTAATTTTTTAAAGCACCACAGTGGCAAAATGTGTAAACATTAAATTATGATCTTCCTTGCTTATTGCAGTTGAATCAATATCTACTTTATTTTCCCCGCTTCATGCTCCATTTTTTTTAAAAAAGTAAACTCGATTTATTATAATTATCGTCTGCAGCACGTGTTGTGTTCTGTTACAAAATGGGCGGAACGGATCTGTTCCGAGAGTATCACCAAATTAAAGAATTTTTTTTATATAATATACTTCCCTTTCCCCTCTGATGCTTTTGAGAATTTTTATTTAGTGCTTCCTTTGACATTTATATTTTTTATTACTTTCCCGAATTTTTTTTTTTCTCCTCTTCCGGTCCTATAATTGTGTTAATTAGTGCTTTATGGCCAGATGGATGTAAAGCGCATTCTGCTCAATCGAGTTTTCGTTCCACGTTCACTACGGGGATTTCTTTGTTGTTGCACGTGTTGGGAAGTTGTTTTAATGGACGTTGTGAAATGACGTTGAGAATTGTCATTATGTCTAAAACAGGCTTATTAAAATGGCTCTTCTTCCTTCACTGAAGGGTGGGATAATAGCATCTGTACGATGTCGTATAAACTTCGCGGGAAATTTTTAATCATTCCATAAAATGTCCTTTTGAACGAGCCCCAAAAAAAATCTAATTGTCATTGTGTTACTGTAATCACCGTCTCGTGAGAGGGGGAGTTAATAGACATTTAGCGGTTTTTTTTTTCCCTCCGCTTTCCAAACATCAATTATCACTGTGTGGTAATTAAAATGGTTATTGTGGCTGCGAAATACTTTTATCGCCAACGTTAGAAACTAGCATTAAAAAGATGCACTACGCCAACAATAAAACTTTGGAGGTGATAATCCCATGCGGTTTGAAACTGATGTGATGATTTCTTTTTTTTAAACAAGCATTTACTTTTAAATGAGTAGCTGTTTTCCTTACCTAATTTCAGATGCCATCATGAAGGTGAATGAATCATTATAATGATACTTCAGAATCATCTCTTTTGCTAAATATAGCTCATTTTAAATTTACAATCAGGTCAACCGGTATGACATCATAATCACGTGATTACTACTACAATGGCACCGCTAAACGAGAGAAGGAATGATAAAGTCGGAACCAATCAGAATAGAGATAACTTTTACGTCACGGTTATCAGCTCTAGTGAGTGCGAGGCTAATATGATGTTCATTTACCGTTTTGAAAATTTTAAGTTCCGTTTGCTTTTAAAAGTTTACACTAAATTGTGAACAGGATGATAAACATTTAAAAATTATAATCTCTGCAGGAAAAGCCAGAAAATTAATTGTTATTTATGCAACTAGTTGGGAAAACAGAGTTCGCAAAATGCGTGAACACGCATTGAAAATCAATTTCATCCCGCATCGGGAGATCATAGTTTTTTTTTTTTTTTTTTTTTTTTTTTTTTTTTTAAATAATCCTTCATTTTATAAAATCAGATATCATGTTATCCGTTTTTTTGAAGGGCGGTGGTACCTTCCAGCTCTTTTTCTTTGAAAATAGGGTTGTTTTCTAAAAAAATGCCAAATTTTCGTTTATTTTCAATTGGAATGCAATATGCAGATTTTCCCTTCCGAAATCACATTTCGCGCATTCGCATTCATGTTCAAACGTGCCTCGCACAGACCAGTGACTGAAGTTATTGAATGGTTGCTAATACCACGTGCGTTACTAATATATGAATTGTAGGGGGCCGTCTCACAATTTCCAAGTTCTAGTTATCACGAGTGGCCATTTCGTACGTTCCTTGATTAAGAGTATTTCATTCGCTTTTTACCAGGTCTTCTAGCAAGAAATGGAGAATAAGGTCATTGAAAACGTAGACACTATGCCATAATATCACATCTAATCATTATTATTATTATTATTATTATTTTTTTTTTTACTCCGGAAACTGATTCAGTAATTCATATTATTTCGTCTATCGCCGGCGATTTTAAGAGGTTTTTGGGGTATCGTAAATCGTTAAGTTTTACTTCGCCTTCATTTGCCCGATAGTTTTCTTGGTGTCGCCGGTATTTACCCGATCGTTTTTGCAGTACACCAACGTTGTGTCACCGGACGGCATAGTGTTAATTGTTAGTTTAAGGTTTATAACCATCAAGTGTTTTTAGTAAGCATTTAAAAAGCATATTTCCTCTCTGATACTCGAAATCGAAATCGTGCATCACTGTTATTGTTGGAGTTCTACATTTTACTAAAAAAAAAACTTACTTTGTTTTAGTTTAAAAAAAAATTCAGTTTAAAAAACACCCTTTGGATTTTAAAAATACCCTTTAAAATTTAGAGAGGGAGTGAAAATACCCTTTTGAAATTTTTAACTGGCGAACACTGTGGGAAACTAATACTTTTTCAAACGAGGGAAAATGCTTATTTGGCGAGCGCGTTAGCACGAGTCAAATAATTTACAGAGTTTGAAAAAGTATTTTCCCACGTGTTGCATACAATATTTTTTATAATCACAAGCAAACAAATATCTTTAATACAATTATAAACTAAAGTTGGCTTCTCCAGTCAATAAGTCTCTTCTAAAAATGTCATTCGTATATCGAAACTATTAAAATAGAATTTGAGCACGATGCGTCCGGGAATGTATTTTTCACACTAGTGCTAGAAAGTTACTTTCCCGCACTCCTCGAGGTAAAGTGCTACATTCGCCAAAATTTTTGATTAAAAAGGATAAAATAAAGTTTAATTTTTTGCACGTTGTTATAAAAGTACTTTTAAACCGGTACAACAATTTATTATTCCGAAAGCTTGTACGGAATATCTGTAAGTAATGACGTCATCTTGACACTTTTATCCCGGCATAAGTACAATTGTGGCGAAACTACACAAATCATCATGATTCAGCCCATTTGTTCAGTCTAAGAAAAGGGAGTATCCAGAGGAAATAACTCGTTCCTAATTTGATGAGTTATAAAAGATTTGGTTAGTTTATTGCATCATGAAATGAATGAACATATGTTGCATTATATATGGTGATTTATAAAAGATTTGGTTAATTTATTGCATCATGCAATGAATGAACATTTACATTTTATTTTAATCTACCGTGCTCTTCTGCCCCATTTAAATTTAGTAATCGCTTGGTCTGCTGCAGTACACTTGTTGGAGCCATCTGAACAGTTGAGATGTAGGTCCCGGCCTGTTAAGCTGTAGGTCGGCCGTCAAGCTGTAGGTCCCGGCCTGATTAGCCATTATTGTACACAAAAATAGGTCGTTTTGCGTACAAACAAACCAAACAAACAAACAAACAAACCTGAACAGTTGCAAATACTACACGTAGAGCACACATCCAAGGCATCAATTCTATATCTAATTAACTAAGCAGAAAAACTAAGCGATTGCCAAGGACTATGAAAATTATGAAATTTTTATCGACATTTAACGTTTAATTAAAGGAAGATTTTCTAGGAAAAAAAGTATCAGTAAAATATGCTGAATATTTTGAAATGTTGATGTAGTTTTAAAATTAAAATATTTTTTTAATGAGATAGAGCAATGGGCACAAATACTTTTTGTGATGTTTTTGACTTGTTTATTTAAAAAAAAAAAAAAAAAAAAAAAGTCTTGTATTTTGAAACGATGTTTAAGTTTAAATAGAATTGGATAATCTTCTAGGATCGCTGTTTCCGATATTGGCAAATATTGCTTCTAATACTGTTGGCAAATTTGGAGAGATGTAATCAAATATTTAGGGTCTCATCTTGTACACGAATTTGGAACGAAGACGTGAACTTCCCAGGGAGTTTGGAAGGTGCCGGGTTCGACAAGGACATTCGTTGGGATTCGTAATCCACGTTGAGCTGTAGTTCCCGGCCTGGTTAGCTGTTATTGTGCACAAGTATAGGTCGTTGAGTTCACATAACCAACCAACACCCAGGGAGTTTGGAAGTCTCTTTAGGTTAAACTTAAAAGCACTTGCAGTAAAAATCCCGGTTTAATTTTAGTTCATTTTAATTTTATGTAATCTTATTGGTAGCTTTAAATTAATATAAAACAAACCTGTAGCATTTACAGTTTTATATTAACGTATTGCAAATGAGCCTTAGGATGTCATTTCTAGTACTTCCGATTGAATTTTAGTACGGAAACTTTTCTTGACGACACCTTTTAATTTTACATATGTATGTAACGTTTGCAGTTTTTTGCTGAAAATGCTGACCACAAAGGAAACGAAAAAAGTCTTTGTATATCCTTCTTACCACATTACTGTAGTGTACTAAGTAAAAGTTGATTTGAATGTTTAGTTTTGTAAATTGTAACCTAGAAACTGAGTTTCTGTATGACGAGTGCCTAATATGAACCAGGTCCCTATTGGTACAGTGTGGTTCATATAAAGCTCCATATATTTTTCTATATAATTAGTCTATCTTTGTATAAAACTATATTTTGTCTTCAGATATTGAAACTAAAGAGTTGAAAGAATTTTACAATGACTTTGTCAAATCTCATCTAAAAAATTATCCGCCGCTTTCACTACTGAATTCTTAAATCCATCGAATTATATATCCATTAATTGGAGACGCAATTTTTATTACTTATATTATTATTCAGAAAAACATACGAGACTTTTTTGTTGAAAAAGTTATTGGCTTATATTAAGATCATTAATCTTTCATTTAGATGAGACCATAAATCTAAATATATTTTAATTGAATAAACATTTAAAAAGTTATATTTCATATTCGATTAAAAACTGGATATTGCTCGCTTCCTCTCTTTCGGTCCATTATCTGTTCAAACTCGGCAATACATTCAGTGCTGATCTTCGCCGCTGTTTTACCAAACCGAAACAACGCCCTCGGAATATGCCCCGTGTATCCAGGAACCATTCCAGCTCTACGTTTCAGGTCAATAGCCGTCACCTCATGCTTATTACAATAAAACTTGACTTCTTCCCTTTCAGCAACATATTCAGACGGCTCCTTGTGTATGGGTCTTAGACGATTACCGCCAACCCGATGCTTGGCGAGCCGAATGTGGCTCATACGGCCGTACGTCTCGCCAATGGACTCGAATCTCTTGTTGCCGGAACCGGGAGTGCATCCGGTGTATCCAGGAACGAAGTAAGGATCTATTGGTTTATTAGGATTCTCAGATGAGCTCTGCAAGGGCGGAGCCTTAAACGAATTGACGAATCTGAGGTCTTCAAATAAAGGATTCATGCGTCCCCCACCTACTGGATGAGCATGTAAAAGTTCGTGCGTGAAGTGTCCGTAAGTTTCACCAAGTATGAAATGTCTTTTAGGACCACAACCGGGAGTCCAGCCAGTGTACCCAGGTACGAAGTAAGGTTGAGGAGGAGGTATTGATCTCCCATCGTAGAAGTTCGATGAGGAGATGTCACTGTGGTGATTTACGGTTTGAGATCTATTGAACCTGGGTTTTATTGGGTTCTCTGGACAAGCATAATTCCTCATGTTAGAGCGATTGCTTGTTAAGACGGACCTATTATTTGTAGTTGGGCGTTTGTGTTTGTTTATGATGTAGAACTTAAACAAGTTGTTCATTTGTTGCCATTTTGTGATTGTCAATTGCTGAGCCCAAGTATGATATTTAAAGAACGTGACTATAAGAAAGACTAATTTTTTGAAACCTAAACATGGGACGTCATAGATTTTACTGTAGGGGTATGACGTATTGATCTCCTACTCTGCAAAGCTCATAAATGGTTTCTTCTCTTCTCTGCGAGTAGGTGAAGTCATTTGAAATAAGCACGAATGGTCTTCCTATGCACCATTGCTCTATAGTCACTTATGCTCTATAACTATAACTGGTTGACATTAGTCGTTAACCAAGTTAGGCCACAGTTGCCAATACAGATTTATATAGTGATCGTTAAACTTTCTCCGACTTCAAATCAACAAACAAACATTCGCTATCTATAGTGTTGAGATCAGTGCTATGATGTCATCTACATATGCTGGCTAACAGGCTATCTTTAGGGTAATCTTTCCATTGATTTGTCTGTTGATATATCTCGTCTTTGATAAGACGGTACATGTGCATAGAATCCATTTAGCTTGGCGTCCACTATAGCTGAGCAGAGTAGAGCAGAGCAAAGTGTAGTGGACTAGAGCCAATTACAAGTTTGTCAACGTCCATTGTAGCACAAGCCTTGTGCTACAGTAGACGTTGGCAGCCTTGTAATTGGCTCTAGTCCACTCCGCTCTGCTCTGCTCAACGATAGTGGACGCCAAGCTTTATCATAAAGCTTGGCGTCCACTATCGCTAAGCAGTGCAGAGCAGATCAGAGCGGAGTGGATTAGAGCCAATTACAAGGCTGTCAACGTCCATTGTAGCTCGAGGCTCGTGCTATAGCAGACATTTGCAGTCTTGTAATTGGATCTAATCCACTCCGCTCTGATCTGCTCTGCTTAGCGATAGTGGACGCCAAGCTTAAGTGGTTAAGTGGTTGAAACCAACTGAGTTGTTTCCATACATCTAATGATATCTAATAGGTTACCGATTGTTGCCAACAAACGTATAAATTAGTTCTATTAACCAATCATAATTCGTTTTTCAGATTCTAGCAAATGTTGCAGTTGACTGTGGCGTATCCATGCTTAACCCTCGCACAACAGTGTGTGATACTCTACATAAAACTATGATAATATATTGTATTTTGTAACTTAATTTACCACTATTATATGACCACTGTAAATAAAGTAAGTTAAGTACTTGTGGCCAATCACAAAAAAACAGAAAAGAAACAAATTCGAATTTCAAATCCCATTAGCCAACCACGATGTACTTTCCATTTTTCCCTCCAACATTGCAATTGACTGTGACGTAGAGACGCATAAGCTCAATGAAACACTATGTACTAGTCTTTAGAGAGCCATTAGAATACATAGGATTTTGTAACCTAATATATACCACTATTTGGTGATCACTGCATATGAAGTAAGTTAATAGTTTGTGACTGATCAGTGATCACAAAAAAAAAAAAAAAAAAAAAAAAAAAAAAAAAAAAAAACTGAAAAGAAACAAATTCGAATTTCGAATTCCATTTGCCAACTACAATGCATCTTTCAGTTTCCCTCGAATGTTTCAATTGACTGTGACGTTACTTCTCTAAGCTTAATGGAACTCTACTTATTGGTCTTCATAGAACTATGAGAATATATTCAATTTTGTTTACTTAATATACTTCTCGAATGCCTGCTCCCCGATTGCGCTATCTCAAGAGCAAAATGTCATTTGCAAACAGAAATGTATGGATCCAATAAAACGTTGTCGCACAGAAAATCTCAAAATGGCGACAGAAAGAGACGAACGCTTGCCAAGTTACTCGAAAACTTCGAGATAAAATCCGGGGAAGGGATATTGCTTTTCCGGAGTAAAAGTGTAATTAGAAAGCCGAGCCCAGTGCGGTCTTAACTTTGTTTACCCGATGATGACAAATGAAAGCGATTTTCATGCAATCTCTGAATTAATGTTCCGTAACGGAGTGCTGCCATTCGCGAAAGGTTAAATTTGGAAAGTCGATTTGCGGGGCGGGAAAAGTTTTAAGTGGCGTCATTCTCCCGTTCTTCTTGGCTTGACTTGGAATGCTGTGGGTAACCGCAGGAGATGCGATGGAAAAGGGATTTTAGAGGGAGAAACGAAATGTCAAAAATGTTGCTTCTTTTTTTTTTCTTATTAAATTTTTATTTTATTTAGCTGATTTACGATAAGCTATGAAAATTTTGGATATTCAACGTAATTTGAACAAATTTATTTTTTTTCTAAGATTATAATATTTACGTATTATATCATATCTACCTTAATCTCGCAAAAACCTAGAGGAATGGAACATCGCACAACTTTCAATTGCACTATAATACTGATATCAGTTTGTGCCATTTACCGTTTTTTATTTTTATCATTCATTTAGAAAAATTGACCGGTTTGGGCGATATTTTCTACCATAATTCTTGTATGGGTCTTTAACAAAAGAAAAAAGAAAAAGAAAAAAAAACTTCGCCATATGGATGTTTTTGGCGATATACTTTTCAATAACTCTTATATTATCCTTTCTTATGAGTGAAACTGAGGAGGTGAGATAAAATGATCATTGATGAGGTATGCTCAAGGAAATAGACCTCTGTGTTGAAGGCATTCCTTTTTAAACTTTTTACACCAATAAAGCAATTTTGTGAGAATTTCAGAGGTGGGCTGTTTAGAACACCTTAAGAGACGATTTTGGACAAAATCGTTTGAGACGTTTTTACGGAAAAACAAGATTTTTAAAATGGCAGCTACCTTATGCGCATGCGCGATTTTGATGAAAACTTTAATGGTAGGTCCCTGTGTTATCACCAACCCACACACACCAAATTTGAACATCGTAGGTCAATTCGTTCGCGAGTTATGCTGACGACGAACACACAGACACACATTCTTTATAGATCACTTTTTTGGAATCAGGATGTTTAAAAACGTGGAGAAATGCAAAAAAAGAAAAAAAAAAGAAAAAAAAGACTGCCGCAGCTCTCATTGATGTAATACTTCTTTTTTTGGGGCAACAATATTATTACGTATTTTCTCAAAGGAAATGATGACATGGCTTCACACACACAAAAAAAAACTTATAATTTATTCTTCATTTCAAAAGTGTTCACAAAATCTCTCTAAATAACAGTAAACTCACTATCAAGCTTTAGCAAGAGCTTCAGGACGTACAACATCGGATAAAGCGATAATTCGGACTTCACAAAAGAAAGCACTGAGCTGCTTACAAAACAGCCCTCAGAATCTGCCTGACTGAAATTCCTTGCCTTGGCAATGTTTATATCCTCACGTGCGAGCTTTTCCGAACAAGCCAGAGAAAACGATTTGGTGATCAGTATCTTGAAATTTCTCGATTCACTCAGGTGTTGCCAACTTTTTAAAACTTGTATTATCGCAGTTAACAAAAAAACTTAACAAAACAGAACCTTATAAAGAAATTTATAAACTTTTTACAATTATATGAAGAGTAACTGCGCAACAAGATCGAAAAATATCTACCGAAGTATCACTTTAAAATATTTCAACCGTTTTTACCTGATATAATATCAGAAAGAAAAGCTCATTAACAAAATTTGAAAACAAAATCGTCGTGGTTTAGAAATCCTTTATATTAACTTCGATTTTTTTTGCGGGTATGTTTGTCAATGGGGGGCAAATTAGCGGAGGCCCAATTAACCCCCTTGTCGTCATCCAATCGGGCTGAAACTTGGCAGATAGATTCGATGTCGATGGTAATGTATTCTATCAAATTTTGGGGCTGCAACTGTCACTAAAAGGTTGCTTTTACGGAATACTAATAAGCCTTCTTGCTATCATGAAATCGAGGTTGAATATCATTCACTCGACCATTGAAGAAACTCTTTCCTGTTGCCAAATTTTTTTAATAAACAAATAATAAAACTATTTTAATCAGAATAAATATAAAGATATTTGGATGTGAGTGTGACGTTCATATTTAATAAATAAATTTTGAAACGTAGTTTGTAGCACATTTTGCTGCTAGAAATGTTTTTATTATTTAAAATGATATGCAAAAATCAAGCACAGAATTGAAAAATCAAGCACAATTTACAGAATTGGCGCTATGTTAATGAATATAAAAATTGGCAATGCATATAAATGATTTATATTGAAAACTTTGTTTTTATGGGTTATATTATTTACTTATTATTCTTTAAAAAGTTTTTATAAGCTAACAATCAAACTTTACAAAAATTAATAAAGAAAAAACATCAGTTATTTTAATTTCGAATTTTGTTAATAAGGTTGGCTTTATTTCTACAATTAGACCTAGTAAAATAGTTACACCTAGTTTCTACAGTTACACTTAGTTTGTATGAAATAAACTAATACTTCAGCATATATAAGACCTAGGAAATAATGCATTAAATCAATGGTCAGTCTGTAATAACCACTTGTCAAGAAATAAGATCTGCACTTTATTTTTCTCATTTAAAAAAATTATTTGTTTTCCAACATAACTTACAATTAAAAAGAGAAATGCCTCCACATTTCTCTCTTCTTCAACATACCAGAAATTGCGAGTTATTAAATAAGACCACTATTTGATTCCATCTGTAATATAACTTCAAAGCAACAATATACCTCTCACAAATCATTTTCTTTGGCCGATTTTATGATTGTCACTACCTCACTTTTAGCTGATATGTTCGCAGTTGCGTGGAAGTGCTTCGTTGATGCTTTTCCCATTACCCTTAGCCCCGGACACCTGTTCCATAAATTTGGACTGCACGAAAAATATCCCAAATATTCCTTAAATCCCGTACAGCATGTCAGCTTTGAGCGGATTGGCTTCGTTCCAATCCTGGCAACAACAGCAATACACTTTACTTAGAATAAACTCAGGCAGCGACGTGACGGAAGACATGATAATACGCAATAAATTCACAAAATCAATGGAAATGACCCGAAGCAGATTTACTCATGATATCCTGCAACATTTGGACCAGATCACTGTGTGTAAATATTTTAAGACTGCTTCCGCTGTGCGCTGCATACTTTTGCAATGGCTTAGTGCACCGTCTATGCTTATAATCGGATATTCACATAAAATGTAATACTTCTGTTAAGATTCCATACCAGATATCTTTTAAGCAACAAACTGTTATCAAGCACTCAAGACCTTTTCCGTTCAGTCGTTAACCAGTGCTTTCCGAGATTTCAGACGATTAACTCGCAGTAATCTCGAAAACGACCAGACAGACATTAAGTTCCTCCTTAAATCGGGAGAAGTTTTATAGCCTGACACAAACACATAAAAAAAAAAAGTTGACAATGTCGTTCTAAAGCGAAGAGACTTTAGAATAAAAGCCGACATTCCGCATCGTATGATCGTTTAGTCAAATGGCTGGTAAAGCCGTCGTGAAGGCATCAAACAGAAACGTGGTACATTAAAGAAGGATCTCTGCTGATGGTAGATTTATGCATAAGCTACCTAAGGAAGATGTGGTTGTTCCCTTTCTCCAAGCAAGTCTTTTAATAGCTGGCACGAAGGTCATATTTTGCTTGTTTCGAGGTCCTTTGTTATATCGATCGGTTCCGGAATGGTTTTTTACAAGGTACTGTGCCCATTACTGAATGTATTGCTTCTAATTTATGCACTACGCCTTCTTTATAACGCGTAATTTAAACCATCATTTCCAGCCGTTTGAGTTGATACGATTTTAGTGAAGGGGAATAATCGGTGTAGAAATATATAAAACTCACTGAGTACTCATTCTTTGTACAAGAATTGTCCCTATTTATACTGGTGGCCATTAAATGGGAACGGAAACTTACGTCAGATTGAAATTATTTGTAGAGTGGAGAGTATGCAAGGTTACGTCATAGTCAACTGATATGTTTGCGGGAAATAGAAATGTGTACTGTGATTAACTGATGGAATGTGAAAATTCTAATTTGTTTTTTAAAAAGGTGAATTATGGTTGGTCACAAGCACATCACAAGTGTTGCCGTTCTAATGTTTTAATTATCGTTTGCAAAATTGCTTTTTCTCGAATAACAACTAAGGTACTTAAATGTTCGTTTGTTATATTAAGTAGTAATATAATTATCCTCCAGCATTTATTTTCTCCTTTGCGTTTTATAAGATCTAAGAAAATTAATAATAATAAAAAAATAATAACTTCTAAACATATTTTTCCATCTAATACTATATCCATTCATGAAGAATTGCTTGATACAATAATATAAAAAAAAAAAAAAAAAAAATCCGAGAAAGTGGATAGCGACCATTACCTAAGTCAACCTAAGTACGTTTCTGCCTTTCGTTATCTCGTGACTTGATATTGGCAAACAGCCGATTATGATTAGAGTTACTGAGATACTTAATGATGATACTTCTTTAGTTAAATATATTTGTTGTTCCTTATCCTTCGAGCCCGGATAGCTCAGTCGGTAGAGCGTTAGGCTTTTAACCTAACGGTCCAGGGTTCGAGTCCCTGTTCGGGCGAGATATATTTTTAAAATCTCAACAAGCTGCGATATTTACTAAAAAAAACAAAAGTTACACAAATTGCCCTGAAAACAACGTAAAGTACTCCATAGTTATTTTTATTAATTTTTTGCAACTGTAAAATTGCTTCCAATTTAGTAAAATTAAACTAAGTTTATTTCCTCTAATATTTTTATTATCTTTTTTCTTATTTATTACTTTCAATTACACATATGTAAATGTATATATAGGGAAATAAAAGAATAGTATTCGATCAAAAAAATTTTATCGATTTTTTTTTTGCATTTCTCCACGTTTTGGAACATCCTGATTTCAAAATAGTTGTCTAGAAAAAAATGTCTGTCAGTGTGTATATGTGTCTGTGGTCAGGATAACTCCCGAACAAATTGACCTACGGTGTTCAAATTTGGTGTGCGGGTTGGTGATGGTACAGGGACCTACCATTAAGGTTTTCGTCAAAATCGCGCATTTGCATAAGGTAGCTGCCATTGAAAAAAATCATGTTTAGTAGTTGCTAAAAAACGGTTCTAACGATTTTGATCAAAATCGCTGAGGTAAAGCCTCTGAAGGTGTTCTAAACATTCCCACTTCCGAAATTTCCGTAGAAATGCGGTAAAAGCGTAAAAAATTGAAAAACGAGGGCCTTTAACGCAGAGCCCTCTGCCGTGGAGCACCGCCCATCAACAAATGGATTTTTTCTGTTACACGCACAAGAAAGGAAAATGTAATGTCTATCGAATAACATCGCCAATTTCGCCAACTGAGAGTATTTTTCTTTTATTATTAGCTTTTTTATTTTGCCTATGTAAAAGTTATTGCCAAGAATATCGCCAAACTGGCCGTTTTTTTTAAATGAAAGAAAATAAGTAAAAATGGTAAGTAAGACTATTTCAAATTTTGCTGCAATGACCAATATTATATAGTGTAATTGAAAGATGGGCGATGTTACATACCCCTAGTTCATTATTTATTATGATAAAACATTTTTTTTTTTTTTAATCTGATAAACTTTTTATTAAAAAACACAAAACCTTCAAATAATTTTCGAAAAATCACCTTTTCCATTTGAAGGATAAATGTGATAAATGCACAATGTCAATCAAAGAAAATACTTCGAAACCCAAGTGGTTTTGGACTAACAACGCATCTAAACAACGTAAAAATAATTCCCTTTATTTTCAACTAGATTAGATTGAAAATATCGGTGCTGGCAAAAAATTTGATCTGATACTTCACTATCGGTATATTTCAATTGTTACCGCACTTGATTATGTTCTTAATTAGGGGTTTTTAACATCGCATAACTTCCAATTGCACTATAATAATGGTCATTGCATTAAAATGTACGGTGTTATATACCGTTTTCATATTTTTACTCATTTAAATAGAAATGGCCAGTTTCGCAATATTTTGACAATAATATTTGCCTTTGGGGGGGGGGGGGGAACACACCAAGGCGTAATGAGGAACTTGCACAAATGCGGAAAATGAATATTTTTTGTATTTTCTAGTGTTATCCAACGAATATATTTGAGCAGAGCAATTATTATTTTTCATCTTTATGCTTTCAATTAATCAATAATCGAGTTTGAAATTAGCCGAAATCAAAGCAAAAGTCACGTGACCAAAAACGCATAAAAAACCGTGACGTGGTTACGCAGAGATAAAGTCGCAAAACGAGGGAGAAACCACACTTATTCCTCGTCTAAAACAGGTTTTAGACTGGTTCATTATCTGTGCATTGACGTTTCACGCAAAAGGAGCTTTTTCCCGCCAAATCGCAAAGTGAAAAACTAAATATTTTTTCAACTATCTATCCGAGCTCAAATTTTTGAAAGAATGGCATTGTTTTTCATGATTTTTTCTCTACTTTTATTTAAAAATAAAACCAAAAAAACGTGAAAGTTCCTCATTGGCAATGTAATTCGACAGACATTACATTGTCTTTTCTTGTGCGTGGAACAGAAAAAAATCCAATCGTTGATGGGCAGTGCTCAAAGGCAGAAAACTCTGTGTTAAGGGCAATCGTTTTCAATTTTGTATGCTTTTACCGCATTTTTACTGGAATTTCGAAGGTGGGGATGATTAGAACACCTTAACAGGCATTATCACAGAGATTTTAATCAAAATCGTTACAACCGTTTACTGAAAAACATGATTTTTCATGATTTCAACCTTATGTGCATGAGTGATTTTGACGAAAATCATAATGATAGGTCCCTGTGCCATCACCAACCCGCACACTAAATTTGAACATAGTAAATCGACTTGTTCGGGAGCTATGCTGACCACGTACACACAGACAGACACTTGTCTTGAGTACTTTATCGACATCAGGGTGTTCCAAAACATGAAAGAATGCAAAAAAAAATTTAAAAAAATGATTTTTTTTTCTTTTCTTCCCCCGACTGAATGCTATACTTTTATTACCCTACTAGCTAAACACCTGTGTTTCGCTATGAAATTTTGACATGTGCAATATTTTAGCAAGCTGTGAGGCCTCGCGTTGCGGAAATCTGTCATCGTGTATAGGAGCCAGTTTTTGGCGCTCCGCTCGCAGGAAGGTTCATCGCTACGCAAAATCAAGCTCGCTTCGTTCGCTGAAAAGTTCATGGACACACAAACACAGGCTTATTTCACTCGTTGAAAGGTTCATTGCTATGCAAGCATAGGCTTGTTTCTCTCGCTGAAAGATTCATTGCTGCGTACGCATAAGCTTGCTTCACTCACTAAAATCTAATTGCTACGTAAAGCCTTAATATTGGAAGCCTCTCCCTTGTGGAGGAAAAAAAATTCCCCGTTAATACAATAATACAACACCCTTTTAATATTATTTTAACACGTGTTTGTAGAAAGCAAAATTAGAGGCTAAAACTACTTGTGTTGAAACTTTCAGAGATCTAGGCCTATTCAAAGTCGCTTTTTGTGAAAAAATTAATTAAAAAACAAATTAAAATTTTAACATTCGTTTTGTCAGTCCAATTAGAGGTCCAAATTACTTGTGTTGAAATTTTTAGAGCTGTAGCCCTGTTAAAAATCGTTTTTTAAAATATTAATTAATTTATTAAAAAAATTAATTAATAACGAACTAAACAAAAAATTAAAATTCTGTTTTTTAAAAGTCCAATTAAAAGGTCAAAACTACTTACGTTGAAAATTTCAGAGCTGTAGTCCTATCAGATATCGTTTTGTAACATATTTATTAATTAATTAAAAAAATTAATTAAAAAAGAACTAATTAAAATTTTAACATTCTGTTTGTGATGTATACAATTAGAAAACCAAAACTACTTATGCTGAAATTTTCAGAGCTCTACTCCAATTTTAAGTAGTTTCAATAGATTCACAGAGCCACAGACAGACAGATAGCTTGTTTTATTATTATAGATGTAAAATATCCATATGGGTGATTTAAAGTAAAAGTGGTAGCACAAATTACGTACTAAAATTCATTTTTTAAATCCTTTATATTTATTGCAATTTTGTGTGTTTGCTTGCAAATATCGGGAGGGCTATAATTAACCCACTTAGTCGTCATTCAATCGAGCTGAAATTTGACAGATAGATTCCTTGTTGATGAGAATGCATTCTATCAAGATTTGGGGACTGCCACTAAAAAATCGCTTTTACACCCTATTCTATTGACTATCCCGTTCTATTTAGACAAATTAACCCCCTCGCGGTCATCCAATCAAACTGAAACTTGGCAGATAGACTAGCTAGCGATGACAATGTATTTTATCGAGTTTTGATAGGAAAAGTCGCTGGAACGGATTTTATGATTTTTCTTTTTTTTCTTTCTTTCTTTCTTTCTTTCTTCTTAATGATTAAGAGGAATTCTCTTTTCCTATACTCTCTATACAATCTTCCATCTCAGTGCATTTAGAAACTACTTCGTTTAAAACCTTGAAATGTGATGTTTAGGGACGAAAATTATCTCCTTAATGAAATAACATAAATTAAAAACTCGAAAAGAGAGTCAAATATATTTATTTTGTACTTAAAAACCTTATGTCAATGCATATACAATGGCTCCATCTGGTTTTGTTTTTTGTTATTTTAATTTTCATATGTAATTGATAAACATTAAATGAAGAAAAAAAAAATTACTTTATTTCATAATTTCATTAAAAACTTTGTTTTTTGAGCTAATGTTTTATTAATTAGCTAAAAATATTTTGTTATTTTTAATAAAATAGTTTTCATAAACAAAGAAACGTCTTATATTTTTTAATTATTATTAACAATAATGATTATTAAATATTAATATCGAATTATTTAAATTAAATGAAAGAATTAAAGTTTTATCTTGCATTTATGAAAAAAACGTTCAATAAACCTTATAGAAGGCTTTCTTTTAATTGAGATTCCATCGTATGGCAACACTTGTAGCATGCCTTATGACCAATCACAATACACCTTTAAAAATAAATTAGAATTTTCACGTCAATTAGCCACCAATGGTCATTTCATTTTGCCACGAACATTGAAGTTTACTGTAACGTAGATATGTATAAATTTCATTGTTAAGAGTGCAATTTCAGATCGTATGCAATTAGGAAGAGCATAAGTTAATGAAAAGAAAAGAACTTTAAAAAAAATATATATAAAGATTTCTTCAAAAAGAAGTAAAGGATTTTGATCTCTTCTTGAACTTGTTCACCGTTTCCATTCATTGAAGAGCAAACACAAACGTAAAAAAATAACGATCACTTTCATTTGTTCCGTCTTGAATTCTTTTTACTCGAGTTTAACAATGGAAAGCTTTAAGTCAGTTCACTTCAGCGTAAACTTAAATAACGAGCAGGTGATTTTTCCCTCTTGCAAACGATAATAAAAAAAGAACAAATAATATAAATTCCGAAAAAATAAAGCTGTATAAACCTTCTCGTCATTATGCAATGAAAAATGGCAACTACTTTTTAAAAAAATGCTTGTTGTGCTTATTTTGTTTTCAGAAAAAGAAATTGAAAGAGGATAATAAGAAGGAAGAAATAAAATGCCATCTACAGCTGACTGATTTTTTTTTTTTTTTTTTTTTTTTTTTTAAATTCCCTACCCCTACAAGCTTTTTACAGAGTAATTTTTTTTCAAGTTTTTGCTCTATAATTTTCATCCTTTATCTTTTAAGATGTTCCTTTTCATTAGGAAGAGAATTTACAACTTCACAGAATGTAAAAAATTTAGGAAGGAACTCTAAAAGAACAACTTCAAAAATGAAAGAACAAACGAGATTTAGTTTTTGTGTTGTATAAGATGGCAAACGATTTATAGGTTTATTTCTTTACTTCTCTCTCTTATATCTCAGGTAACAAATAGATAAGAGCAGATAGAAAAATATCTATATATTTTTTTTAAATTTTATTTTGGGAAATGCAATAAGTAATATTTATAGCATATGAAAAATTTTTTTTTTTTTCAACTAGTATTTTTATGTCATGTGTAAAAAGAAGCATACGCATTTAGAAAGAAAGAAATATTTCTACAGAAAGTACATGGACGTTTATTTATTTATTTATTTATTTATTTATTTATTTATTTATTTATTTATTTATTTATTTATTTATTTATTTATTTATTTATTTATTTATTTATTTATTTATTTATTTATTTATTTATTTATTTATTTATTTATTTATTTATTTATTTATTTATTTATTTACTATAATATGTTTGTAAAAGGTCATATATATTACCAATGTATGGTAAAACTTCTTGCCTGACGAACAGCGACTTACGGTCGGACAAAAATAACCAAAATTTTTATTTTTTTTAAATCATCATGCTATTTTAAGAAGTAGTCCTACACTGTTAAAAAAATGTGTCCACCATGCACCAAAATTTGGTTCCCATTTAGCTGCCACCAACATTTGGTGCTTAGTTTCGCGATTTAATGGTGCTTACGGTCCGAGGTTGCACCATTAAATCGTGAAACTAAGCACCACATGTTGGTGGCAGCTAAATGGGAACCAATTTTTGGTGCAAGGTGGACCAAAATTTTTAACAGTGTAGTAAGGATCATTTCCTATACTGGCTATGTTACAATCTTCTAGCCCAGTGCATTTAGAAACTACTTTGCCTAAAACCTTGAAATTTGGTGAGAAGGTACGAAAATTATCACTGAATGAAACGACATAAATTAAAAACTCGAAAATAGCGTCTAATATATTTTATTTTATATTCGAAATCCTTATGCCAATGCATATGCTTTGGATCCACCTGGTTTTGTATTTTGCTATTTTAATTTTCATTTATAATAGATAGATTTTAAATGAAAACAAGTTATGTCATTTCATTGAGAGATCCTTTTCGTGTCTGCTCTCCAAACTTCAAGGTTTTATAGAAAGTAGTTTCTAAATGCACTGGGCTAGAATTTTTTAGCACAGCAAGTGTAGGAAATAGTCCTTATTAGCGCTTCCTCTTTAGCTGATATATGTAAGAAATCGAGATCGGATTTTTAAACGGTTACTCTCTTTATCTGATTGAGTTGAGAGTAAATATATTTAAGGGGGTCCGGTACCGAAAATAAAAAAAAACTTTATGTACATTCTTATGTCAAAATTTATTTTATGTATAAGATACTATTTATATATCTTTGAGAAAATGTTTTTTTTAAATATTGTGTTTAGTTATTCAAAAAAAAATTAAAAACCAAGAAAAATCCATAATAATTGATGTTTGCGTATTTCGATATAAGTCAAGAAAAAATATTTTTTTTTTCAAAGTGAAAGCTTTCTGTAATACATAATTATATAATTTTTTTTTTTTTTTGTCTTCACAGAATTTTGATAGGTGAATTAAAAAAAAAATTAAAAAAATTCTCAAAGTTAAAATTTAAAAATTTTTGCTTTTTTTTTATGTTATCTTTTACGATAAATGTTATATTTTAAAACAGAATTAAAAAAATAAAATTCTATGAAGACAAAATATTTAAAACTATATAAATTAAATGCTCCAAAAATTTGAATAGCCAATTGTTAATGGTTCTGGAGATATATCGATTTGAATATGCAACATCTGTGAAAAACACTAGTGCTCGAAAAACGCACTTTAAGCAGACGCTTCAAGGTGTTACGCCCATTAGTGATGTTTAAATCACAGGTAATTTTGTGGCGTTCTATCACCTGAGGAATAAGATAAAAACATCATTCTCTTCAGGAATGTATGAACTATTTTTTAAAATCAGAAAAAAAATTTGGGATTTTTAAAGAAATTTCGGTACTGGAACCCCTTAAGCGAGTTTAAATCAATATTTCTCTTTTATATTTTTTTCCGAAATATTATTCTTTTTTATTTATTATTTCGGAAAGTTGATAATAAAATAAAAAACTTTTTAAGATAGGAAATTGTATTAAAGTGTAAATTGCCCAAACATATTGCTTTTTTTTTTTTTTTTTACGGAAACGTTTTTAACGTTAAATACGTAACGGAAACATTTTTTATTTGACGTTCTGTATGCAACAATAAAAATAATAAAAAATCACGACCTACTTCCATTAAGATACCAAACTTTATATAATTTTTTTTATTTTTATTTATTTTTCTCGGTCAGTCGTAAATCTCGGTTCCGCTGTCCCATTAGGCCAAATTCCCCCCCCCCCCCCAAGACTCTTTTCTAATAAGAATTTACGACATTCTCTGCCAAAATTTTTATGGACAAATAAAATGACCGATATCAATCGATCTTAGGATGCTTTGGTAAGTTTATTATTATTATTAAGTGCGTCGCCATTGTCTTTTTCTGGATGTCAAAATTTATGTTTTGGGATTTTATTATTGTGATTTTCTTCGCTCATTTCATGGTTGATCAATGAGAAAATAGTTTATTTGATTAGAGGGTGGGGACAATAACGGACCAAGCTGCATGAACCTACTATTTTTATAGGACGACTTTCAATTAACTACTAGACTGAGAGGCGACTGCAATTTTTGGACCCCATTGAACATCATTCTGAATTTTTTTATAGAAATTGGAGAAAAGTTAGTAGATTACGAATCCACTGGTCTGCCGTGGCAAAAATGGCCGAAACTGATCAAAAATCGACTTTTAATAAGTTGAACTAAATCCAATTCCCAAATGTGCCATAACTTGACAAATAATTAACATTTTTTTTTTTATTTGGTAACCCTCACTCTTTAATTTTCAATTAAGAAGGTTGCAGACGATTTGGATACTTGGCGACGCTTTACTTGTATCTATTAAAATGGAGCCAAGTTGGCAATAAACATTACGTTACTGATGACGTAACTGATGTCGCCAATTCGGCTTACTTTGAAAAGATACAAGTTTTCCTAGCCAGAGATCAGAAAGCTTTGCCCTTTTTCTCATTGAAAATCAAAATGTTAAGGTTGCCAGACAAAAAAGTTTGTTCTCTTTTTGGCAAGTTATGACATATTTGGCAATCGGATTTTAGTTCAACTCATTCCAAGTCAATTTTCAATCAGTTTTGGCCATTTTTGCCACGGCAGACCAGTGGATTCCTAATCTACTCACTTTTCTCCAATTTCTATGAAAAATTCAGAATGATGTTCGATGGGGTCCAAAAATTGCAGTCGCCTCTCGGACTATACCATTTTTATGTATATAAAAAACTAGGGGTGTGGAACATCGCAGAACTTTCAATTACACTATATAATATTGGTCATTGCAGTAAAATTTGACATGTTGCTACTTACTATTTTCTTATTTTCACTCTTTTAAAGTCAGTTGTCAGTTTGGCGATATTTTTGGCAATAACTTTTCCATGAGCAAAACAAAAAATTGTTGGCTTTATTCAATAGACATTACATTGTTCTTGCCTGTGTGTGAAACCCCAAATAATCAATCGTTGATGGACGATGCTCAAGAGAAGAAAGCGCTATGTTAAAGGCACTCGTTTTTCAACTTTTTACGCTTTTATCGTATTTTTATGAGATTTACGGGTCTGGGAATGTTTAGAACACCTTCAGAGGTTTCAAACCACAGCTACCTTATGCGCATGAACGATTTAAACAAAAACCTTAATGGTAGGTCCCTGTGCTTATCACCAACCCGCACACCAAATTTGAACATCGTAGGTCAATTTGATAGGGAGTTATGAGAACCAAGCACACATAGACAGTTTTTTCTCGATCACTTTCTTGAAATGAAGATGTTCCAAAACGTAGAGAAATTATTATTATTATTATTATTTTTTTATTTATTTATTTTTTTTTTAATTTTTTTTTAGGGACCGAATATTATGCTTTCATTACCCTATGTATACATATGGGTAATTGAAAATAATAAAGCACTTATATGCCTTTGACTTCATACTTCAAATACTTTTGTTATCCTTTATATTAACTTCGATTTTGTTTATGCGTGGCAGGCAAATCTGTGGAGGTGCTAATTAACACACTTGCCATCGTCCATCCGAGCTTAAACTTGGCAGATGGATGTGTTGTCGATGACAATGCATTATATCAAGTTTTGGGGGCTGTCTTCATTAGAACTCATTTTGGCGGCATTTGGAATTCAAGCATCTTTCCAAAAGACACGATTTTCTTAAAAAACATCAATAGTTCAAATCTTTCAGTACATTTTATTCATCATTGGTGGAGATTGGCCAAGAATCGTAACTACTATCTGTTTATAACGGTTCGCACCGGGATTGGCCAATGTCGAGCTATATTGGCCAGAGTTGTAGTGCTACTGGGGGATGTTCAAGTTTTGTATACGGTTAAGTGTTGTCCATAAAATCCGTCATTAAAGTTTTCGTCAAAATTGCGCATGTGCATACAATAGCTGAAAGTGATTTTATTTTTTTTTATTTTTCAGCAATTGCTAAAACGGCTCCCATGTTTTTTAACAAAATCACTGTGGTAATGCATTTAAGGTGCTCTAAATACCCCCACCTCCAAAATTTCTGTATAAATGCTATAAACGCGTAAAATGTTGCAAAACAAAAGTCTTTAACATATTTTCTTCCTTTGAAATCCACCCATCAACGACTGTTTCTCCTTTGTTTCTTTCAGTTACAAGAAAGAATAATGTAATATCGATAAGCATTTTGCTATTTTGATGGTATTTTTTTTTTTTTTTTTTTCTCTTCATCTAACAATTATTGCCAAAAATTTTGCCAATCTGGTCCTTTTTTTATTAATTAATAAAAATATAAAAAGAAATAGGTAAATTACACCATTTTTGGAATTTTTTTTACAATCTAATAGCATTCTATGGAATAAAATTAAATGCAGTGAACATTATTAAGAGTAATCAAAAGTTGTGCGATGTTCCACACCCTTAGTTTTTGGACAGTTACAACACATTATTCATAATAATATTGAAAAGATGTTAAGGAAATAAAAAAAAAGAAAATATGCATTTATCATCTTTTAGTTCATTTGATAAAACCATGTTTTTTAAATTTCTTTTTTGAAAAAATCCTTTGTACTATTTTTGATTTTGTGTGTATGTATGTTTGTGGGTATAATTGTCGTCGATAGCGAGCAAATCTGCAGAAGCCTAATTAACCCCCCTTGTCGTCAGCTAACTGAGCCAAAACCTGGCAGATAGATTCGATTTCAATGACAATGCATTCTATCAAATTTTGGTGCTGTCACTGTCACTAAAATTTCATTTTTACGGAATACTAATAAACCAACTTGCCATCATCCAATCGCGCTGAAATAGCCTTTAATCGATCATTGAAGAAACTCTTTCCTGTTGCCAATTTTTTTTTTATCAGCTTAAACAAAAGATATTCGGATGTGAGAGCATAAATTCACGTTCATTTTTAATTAATAAATTTTAAAAAGTAGTTTACCTCACATTTTACGGATAGAAATGTTTTTTATGTTTCAAGTTAAATGCTAGCACACGCTGGCAGCAGAATTGGCACTATGTTAATGAATATAATAATAAATGTTATGAATATAATGTTAATGAATATAGTGTTAATGATTATAATGTTAATGAATATAATGTTAATGAATATAATAATGAATGTTATGAATATAATAATGAATGTTATGAATATAATAATGAATGTTATGAATATAATAATGAATGTTATGAATATAATGTTAATGAATATAATAATGAATGTTAATGAATATAATAATGAATGTTATGAATATAATAATGAATGTTATGAATATAATGTTAATGAATATAACGTTAATGAATATAATAATGAATGTTATGAATATAATGTTAGTGAATATAATGTTAATGAATATAAAAGATTTGTATCAAACACTTTTTAATGGATTATATTATTAAAGTATTTGAGCCATATTTGTATTAATTTTACTTATAAGACGTACATTAAAACGTTATAATACATTACCGTATTTATGGCATTTTACTTCTAAAACCTACTGAGAGCATATTCTTCTCTTTTTCCACTAATATTACCGTATAAATGCTAACAAATGTTCCATAAATTTATTCTAAAATGTCCTCGTTCCAAACATCTTAATAAGCGTTCACCTGACGCTTAAAAATGGAGACGGTCTTAACAGTTGTTGAAGTTCCTTACTCATCCATATTTGGCTACTAATTTCGCTTCCCCTTTTGCATAATTTCAAAGGGGTTTTCACCCCGACAACATCTTCTTGCATAACCAAGACTATTAAAGTGGCATTAAAATGCATAAAGGAATAAGGGGGTAAATGATCCGCGTGTCTATTTTTCATCGTCGCTAATGAGGAATTTTTAATACCGGTGCTATTACAACATTTCAAAATTTCGTCAAGAAGCTTCGCTTTTAGAACTGTAAGGAAACTTTTGTTTTGAATATATTTAAGATTAAGGGTTTGATGATCAAGTTGCGACTGAGGATTGTCTAATGACGGAACGCATTTGGAATAATTTGACAGTGCTTTGTAAAAATTTTAGTACATATTCCCGTATTTTATTTCATCGTATCGCTTGATATTTTGCGAGCCTTATAGACAATTTTTGGACTCCATCGAACATCATTCTGAATTTTTTATAGAAAATGGAGAAAAGTGAGTACATTACGAATCCACTGGTCTACCGTGGCAAAAATGGCCGAAACTGGTCAAAAATCGATTTGGCATGAGTTGAACTAAATCCAAAAGCCGAATACGCCATAACTTGCCAAATAATAAGCATTTATTTTTTATTTGGTAACCCTCACTCTTTAATTTTCAATTAAGAAGGATGTAGACGATTCGGATGTGTGGCTATGGTTTACTTGCATCTTTCACAAATGAGCCAAATTGGCAATAAACATTACGTCACTGATGACGTAACTGATGTCGCCAATTTGGCTTACTTTTAAAAGATACAAGTTTTCCGAGCCAGAGATCAGAAATCGTTTGCGCTTTTTCTCATTGAAAATCAAAATGCAGTGGGTTGCCAGACGAAAAAGTTAGTTCTCTTTTTGGCAAGTTATGACATATTTGGCAATCGGATTTTAGTTCAACATCATTCCAAGTCGATTTTTGATCAGTTTCGGCTATTTTTGCCATGGTAGACCAGTGGATTCGTAATCTACTCACTTTTCTCCAATTTCTATAAAAAAAAAATTCAGAATGATGTTCGATGGGGTCCAAACATTGCAGTCGCCTCTCGGACTATTTTGGTAATCGTAATGACTGATCCCTAATTACAACTTCTAGGCCAAGGAATTTAGAAACTATTGGTATAGAAGCAGTATAGGACCCCATTGGCGACTTTTCCCGTTTTGAACTGGTCGGATTGACGCTTTTTTACATTACTGGTTACCCCTCCTTCCTAGACGATGTTCAGTGGGTTTCAATCTGGCAACCCTTGCAGTTTTGGCGGTTATAATTTGTTTTGGCGCTTTGCACTTGTAGGTCCGACCAGATCAAACCGGGAAAAGTCGCCAACGGGGTTCTATACTGCTTCTGTTCCGAACAATTTTCTATAAAACCTTGATATTTGGTGAGTAGGTACAAAAAGATTTCTTAATAAAATGCCATAAATAGTTTTCATAAATGTCTATCTATTATAAATGAAAATTAAAATAGCAAAGATAAAACCAGGTGGAGCCACTGCATATGCATTGACGTAAGGATTCGAAATATAAAATAAGACACGTAATTGACGCTATTTACCAGTTTTTAATTTATGTCACTTCATTAAGTGATCTTTTTCGTACCTACTCACAAAATTTAAAGGTTTTATACAAAGTAGTTTCTAAATGCACTGGTCTAGAAGATTGTAACTGTGAGAATATAGGAAATGATCTGTACTAGGATCTTCTAGGACTAGGACATCTAGGACTTCATCTGCTTGCAGAGCAGAAACCATTTATAAGCTATCCAAAAAGTTGTAGTCAGAGATCAGTAATAGTAGTATATTTGACTTCAAATGGCTTGATTTTTAATTTTTTGTTTTCACTTTTGTTATTGCTATTGGAAAACATTTATTCAAAAATAGCAGAAAGTGTAATCTACAAAGTATTGTACTATAAACGGTAGTTTCACAGAATTACAGAGAAAGAGATCGGGATATTTCTCTAGACAAAGATGTTAGTTCTTTTTTTATTTCTTTTCTTTTTTTAAATCTAAGTTGCCATTTTTCAGCACGATCTTAATGATTAACAACCGAACCTAACTTAAATACCCGGGAACAGTTACTCACAGATAGTTGCAGTGCCATCTATTGATGAAAAAGCCAATTATTTTTGGTAAAGCTACCGTCCTACACTCAATTGTTTACGAATTAATGATTTTCCTAATTCTTGAATTCCTTTTATATCATACTGTATGTGATTAGTAGGTATATCTTTTTGTAGATGCCATAAAATGTAACTGGTAAGAATACTAAAATTCTATTGAAAGTTGTCTTATTGAGTCTACCTTATGTGCATCACAATTTGGATGAAAACTTTAATGACAAGTCCCACGTCCACCACTAATTCGTATACAAAATTTCAACACCATAGGTCGATCCGTACGGGATACATGATGACCACAGACATTTTTTTCTATACCGCATTCTTTAATTCTCATCTTTTAAAAACATGTAAAAAAGCCCCCCCCCCCCTCCCAAAAAAAATAATAACAAAAATTGCATTTTTTGGGAGAGAAGGGGGGGGGGGAGGGGGGCGAGACTGAAAACAATATTTTGATTGTCAATTCTATACTTAATATTCCCGAAATTGGTAAATTGTCTCAGGCTTTGTCAAAAGTTTTATTTTTGAATTTGCGATATTCCACATCCCATGTTTAAATTTCATATTTAAGTAGATTTTACGGTTTAAAGAGATGATGTGTCTGTTGCAATTGACTTGATGATCCAATTCGAATGAACCAATAATAAAACTGCTTTGCCATATATTCAGACATTTCGGTGGTATGTCACAGCATCTCATGACTAAGATCGATACCGATGTCTAAATACTAGAGGTCGGAAATATCGATCAAAATAAATATCGATACTATATCGTTGCATAGAAAAAATATCGATAAAATATCGATACACGATTTTTTTTTTTTTTTTTTTTTTTTTAATTTTGCCAGAAACGAAGTTTTTCGGGGCAAATTTCTACTTTTCAGGAATTCATGGCAAAATTGTTTTCATAAATAAATTATAAAAATTGTTTTCATAAATAAATTATAAAAATTGTTTTAATAAATAAATTATAAAAATTGTTTTAATAAATAAATTATAAAAATTGTTTTAATAAATAAATTATAAAAATTGTTTTAATAAATAAATTATAAAAATTGTTTTAATAAATAAATTATAAAAATTGTTTTAATAAATAAATTATGAAAATTGTTTTAATAAATAAATTATAAAAATTGTTTAAATAAATAAATTATAAAAATTGTTTTAATAAATAAATTATAAAAATTGTTTAAATAAATAAATTATAAAAATTGTTTTAATAAATAAATTATAAAAATTGTTTTAATAAATAAATTATAAAAATTGTTTTAATAAATAAATTAAATTATCAATCAGAACAAATAAAATACATTTGGATGTCAATGCATAAATTCACTTTTATTTTTAAAGAAGAAATTTTGGAAAGTAGTTTACCACATATTTTGCCGATAGAGATGTTTTTAATATTTAAAATAATATGTAAATTCCAGGCACACGTTGACAACAGAAACCACGCAATGTTAATGACTACTAATATATGATCTTATCTTTCCATTACATTTTGTTTTCTTTTTGGTTAGGGTGCCATTTCAACTGTTTCTCAGCCAAGTCGAAACTTAAGTTTTGAAGTTTTTGAAAAGGGAATAAAGAAAATCGAAAAAACACATGGAATTACAAAACGATCATAAAAAAACTAAAAATGTTTGAAAATATCGATATACCTGTGACTTGTATCGATATTTTTACTATCGATATTTTAAAAAAATATCGATAAAAATATCGTATCGATATATCGCCGACATCTACTAATTACAGCGAATAGCGACAGAATCCAAAAAATCAAAAAAGCGTCCCAGGAAACCATAATAGTAATAACGATTCCATTTGGTAAAACAAAATCATAAAAAAACAGCTACCAGACAATAAAAGTTTAATTACCCCACTTCGCTTTAACCAGGTGCCCAGAACGAATATTTACTCCTATAAAAATAGATGGTTGGATTCATTTTTCTGCCTTTGATCCCCGCCGTATACGATTTAACAGCTGCGCGTACATCTAAACTCCGCTCTACCGAAAAAAGAATGAAAACATAAAAAGTAACAGCATCAGCACCGACAGAATAAACTAATTTCAAGAGGGGGTTCCAGATCCCTTTTATTACGCATCCATGATCGTTTGCTTCTAGGTCCATTGCTTTTATGGTATTGTCTTCTTAGAATTGTGATTATATTTGATTTTCCAAATGTATGTGAGTTAACTGAGAATTCGCAGTTCTTTTTATGTTCGCCTACTGTGTAAATTTCTTGAAAAAGGTACAGATAGGTAATACCATTAAACTTATGGACATATTATGCGTTGAAAAAAGGTTCTATGGCTTATTCGAGTTTTATTGTCATCGTTGCTAATGTTTATTCAACTAAAAGATGATATGGTGAATTTTAGATTTAAGAATAAAAATATCCTTCCAACACTTTATTCTTTTGTTACAGATTTGAATGTTTTTACTTGCACCTATATTTGACGTTATATTTAGATCTGATTTCTATGTTCCATTGTTTAAAAAAACCATTTAATATTCCGAAATGAGGTCTTTTAGATTTTTTCCGTTATATTTATTCATAACAAACACACAAGGCACAAACGTCACAGACAACTGTTCATCGCAATCTCTGAATGGAACAATTTAATTGCGCGTTGTGATTGAATAAAAATTCGAATTCATTTCTAATGGGGAATTTTGATTGGTTGTAAATGTTGCCAAACTAATTTTAGAACACCACTTAAATTTCATAAGTTCTATATTTTTAAAAATCTTTCATTTATTTTTTTATTGTCAAATTTTTAACCTCTTAGGTTTATTTGATTAATCCACTTAATTAATTTTAATCACAAACTATTGTTATATTTAATTACTCAATATGTAACTTGGGTAAGAAATTGTAGCATTCGGCAAAAAAAATCGATTTTTTTAAGCATTTCTGAGGGTTATACTACGGAAAATCAGGAATTTGCATAACTGGGATTTTTCAAGAAAAGTATACTAATAAAAATACTTTTTTCGGTATAAATAACTTAAGTATGATTGATATTATTAATTGCAGTTTCCAATTGCGATAAAATATTTTAATTATTACATAAAAAACTTATTCCCAGATGGAGAAATGTTAAATCTATAGACTGTCATCATTTACCATTTTGACTTTTTCCAGAGTAATATTTCATAAATTAAACACAATAAAAATTCTTTAGACTTCATTTTTAGGCAAAATTATAATTTTATAAAAAAGTTACCTTAAAAGATTTATCTCATGCTTGTATTTGAGTTTTAAATGTACTCTCTGAGTATGCATTGAGCTTTATAAATTTCGAATGTGTATTCAAACATGGAAAGTGTTCAGTTTTTTGTCTTTCTTTCAGTTCTTCTAAAAAGTTGCTGACGTAACGTATACGAAGCGATGAAATAAAAGACATATGATAGCTCTGATGAAAAATCTATTGATTCTAAGACATTCGTGATCCACTTTCTAATCCCCAAAATCAAGAATTCCACATTCTCAATGTCGTTACTCATTTATTAAAGACTCTTCAAGACCCAAGAGCAGCGTTCGATTCGTCACCCCCCCCCCCTCTACCACACTCAAGCTTTCTTCCAAAGTAAGCAACCGGTGTTCCACCCCCCCCCCCCCTTCAAACCCACTACTTACTTCCAGACGATCAATAATGCAACCCCCTAGCACGCACAAATCCCAAGCACTCAGTCCCGGCCCCCAAAGCACACACTACCCTACGGTGATGGCGCAAGAAATGAGTTATGAATGATAACGGCGGAGGGATACATTCCCAGCATCCTCGGCGTCTTCATTCAAAATATTTGGGAAGAGATGGAACGAACGGAACTGCTATATCGATGATAGAACGACAAACAAACGATAGCGATGTGTTCCTTTTCTGGTGATGGGGGGGGGGGGGGGGGTTGCATTTTGTATGTGGAGGCACGTTATCAAAAATGATGGGGTTTTTTTCAAGAGGCAACGACTAGATGGTTTTATTTATTTTTTTCAGTGCATGAAAATGTGAAAGACTAAAATATTCGAATTCGGAATGTTTTTACAAATGCGGTCAAAAGTAAACAGACGATTAGTTTTGGGGAGGAATCGTTTGATGCGTTTATGCTTGTGGAAAATAAATGAAGACAAATGGAATTTTTTTTTTTTTTATGTTGTGATTCAATGATGTTTTGGATAAAAAGTTTTTTTTTTAGTCATTTGGAAACGATAGTTTTTGTATCTTGTAACAATTTCAAATGTAAAGTCATAATACAAATGACAAATCAAAGATTAAATTCCAAATATGCAAAAAGTGATTGATAATATATTTGGAACGATATATTCTGAATAAATAACGTTGTCAACGTCAAATAAAACTATTCAAAATGTTATTACAGGATTCTAGAAAGAAGAAAAAGTTTTCTAATTTTTATTTCAAAATCTGGCATTCAAAATTAGATTCTTGTTATTACAATTACAAAAGACTTTTTGATATGTGTTTTTATCGTTAGAAAAACAAAACCTCTTTACCACCCTTCATACAAAAAGATTTAGAAATAATTTCTGACTTCACTGGTATACGACCTCTAATGAAAGGCCTTTTGAATAGTTTTTAAAAGAAAAAACGCAAAATAACTAATATACTAAGAAATAGTAAAGGATTTATTTTCTTTTGTCGTATTTTATTTTAAATAATATCAATGAAAAATTTGCATCTGTACTTTCTCATCTTAGGAAATAACGATTGAACAGAAGCAATAACAAAACTTGCCAATTTAGTGTTTTTAACGATATTTGGAAAATCAGAATTTACAAAAGATGTCACCAAACTGGAGAGGTTGACAACATTTTGGTGTCGAAAATAGTTATTATTTCCTAGTTTTTTCTAAGAATATTAACTTTACAAATACCAAGATGGACAAAGCTCTTGTATGAGTTTATTTCCACATTCGTTTTTAATCTAAAACTAAGAAAAAATAAACAAATAAATAAATAAATAAATAAATAAATAAATAAATAAATAAATAAATAAATAAATAAATAAATAAATAAATAAATAAATAAATAAATAAATAAATAAATAAATAAATAAATAAATAAATAAATAAATAAATAAATAAATAAATAAATAAATAAATAAATAAATAAATAAATAAACTTAATTAAATGTTTAAATGTAATCAGATGCTACACTTCCTCTGCGAAAGTAGGTTTTTGGAGAAAATTAGGAGTGTGGAACATCGCACAACTTTCAATTGGTCACTGCATTTAAATTTGCCTTGGTGGAATTTACCACTTTCGTTTTCATATTTTCATTATTTAAAAAAAACTGCCAGTTTGGCGTTCTTTTTAGAGAAAGTTATTACATTGGCAAAAAAACAAAACCCGCCAAAATTTATTGAAATTGATGATATGATTTTCGATAAATATTAAGGGAAGAGAACTCTGTTTTATAGACATTCCTTTTTCACATTTTTATTTTCAAATACCCATATGTATATATACTTAGGGTAATGAAAGTATTCGGTTAAAAAAAAGAATTTCGATTTTTTTGCATTTCTCCACGTTTTGGAACATCCTGATTTCAAAAAAGTGATCTAGAAAAAATTTCTGTCTATCTGCATGCATGTCTGTGGTCAACATAAACTCCCGAATAAATTGACCTACGATGTTCAAATATGGCATGAGGGTTATTGGCCGCCATGGGACCTACCATTAAGGTTTTCGTCAAAATCGCGCATGCGCGTAAGGTAGCTGGCATTGAAAAAATCATGTTTTTCAATGATTGCTAAAAAACGGCTCTAACGATTTTGATAAAAATTACTGTGGTAATGCCTCTTAAGGTGCTCTAAACATCCCCACCTCCGAAATTCCTGTAAAAAGGTTTTAATGGCGTAAAAAATTGAAAATGAATGACTTCAACACAGAATTCTCTCTCCTTGAGCCTACCTCATCAACAATAGTTTTTTCTTCTCCTCTCAGTTTCGCTTATAATAAAGGATAATATAATTATTATCGAAAAGTATATCACCAAAATCAGCATTTTGGCGATTTTTTTGTGGATATTTTTATAATAGATCCATAAAAGAATTATCGCAAAGAATATCGCCAAACTGGCCATTTATTCTAAATGATGGAGGGAAATATACAAACGGTAGATGACACAAATCCACGTCAATATTATAGTGTAATTGAAAGTTGTGCGATGTTACTCACCCCTAGTTAAAAGAAATTTTGGAGGTGGTGAGATTCAAAGGCATTGATACAGCGATTTTGATAAAAATCATTAATCATATATATATATATATATATATATATATATATATATATATATATATATATATATATATATATATATATATATATATATATATATATATATATATATATATATATATATATATATATATATATATATATATATATATTTTTTTTTTTTTAAATCTACTTTATGCACATGCGCAATTTTGACGAAAACAATAATGACATGTCTCATGGTCACCAATATATCCGTATTCCGAAGTTGAAAGTCGTTTGTCAACCAGTTAGGAAGTTATTCTGATCCTGGACACGGACATACACTGACACGCACATACTTTTTAAACTCAGCCAGTTCCAAAACGTGTAGACCCATGTCCAAAAAAAAAAAAAAAAAAAAATTGAAAATTAATTGAAAATGAAAGTGAAATTGCCTTAAAAACAATTAGGAGAATAAGGACATAAATAAGTTTTTTCAATAGAATAAATGCATACACAATCAAACCCTGTTAAAGCGAAGTCAATGGGGCCGCCGAAATTGTTCGCCTTAACCGAATTTCATTTTAAGCGAATAAATTAACATTAAGTTTTAAATACGAAGAATTGCTTTCCACTTCCCTTAAAACGTGATTCCATGTTACGCGGTTTCGCGTTAACGGGGTTTGACTGTATCTAAAATGGGATCTAAAATTAATCTATAATAATAAAACAAGCTGTGTGTCTGTCTGTCTGTCTATCTGTCTGTCTGTCTGTCTGTGGCTCTGTGGATCTATAGAAACCTACTTAAAATTGGAGTAGAGATCTGAAATTTTCAGCATAAGTAGTTTTAACCTTCTAATTTTATGCATCACAAACAGAATTTAAAAATTTTAATTAGTTCTTTTTAATTAATTTTTTTAATTAATTAATAAACATTTTATAAAACGATTACTAATAGGGCTACAGCTCTGAAATTTTCAACATAAATAGTTTTAGCCTTCTAATTGGACTTTTGAAAAACAGAATTTTAAATTTTTATTTAGTTTCTTTTTAATTAATTTTTAGAATTAATTAATTAATATTTTACAAAACGATTTCTAATAAGGCTACGGTTAAACGAGTGAAATAAGCCTATGTTTATGTGTCCATGAACTTTTCAGCGAAAGAAGCGAGCTCGATTTTGCTTAGCGATGAACCTTCCTGCGAGCGAAGCGCCAAAAACTGGGTCTTATACACGAATGACAGATTTACGTAACGCGATGCCTCACAGCTAGCTAAAATATTGCACATGTTAAAATTTCGTGGCGAAGCACGGGTATTTAGCTATTCATTAATAATCTGTCTAGAACTGTCTTTTCTAACGAAATAATACAGCTAAATTCACTTTGTAGTTATATATTTTCTAAGTATTTAAAATAAATTCTGTTCCATAGATGAGAATTCTTTTTTCAACATTTCCTCCAAAAATGTCTTACAGATTTAAAATATGTAGTTTAACTTTGAGATATTTTCTCTTGGTGAACTTCTTTCTGCTGTAGAACCAGTTTTTCCACAAGGATCGATTTATAGCGGAAAAACAACCGTACTACAAGGTGTGTAAGGAAAGTAAGTTCCGTTTTAACTTTTCTCGGCTGCAGCGTTGCGATGGCAGTTCCGCGCATGCGCAGTAGTTACTCTGGGTTTAGCTAGCAGAACGAAATGACGCCATTTTGAGCTCGCTCTGTGTTGTGTGACCTTCGTGGTGAATGTTTATAATGGCGGCGTTGATTGAAAATCCAGCCGCTTGTGAAATTCGATCAGTAATTCGTTTTCTGAATAGTCCGAGAGGTGACTGCAATTTTTGGACCCCCATCGAACATCATTCTGAATTTTTATAGAAATTGGAGTAAAGTGGGTAGATTACGAATCCACTGGTCTGCCTCGGCGAAAATGGCCGAAACTGGTCAAAAATCGACTTGGAATTAGTTGAACTGAAGTCCGATTGCCAAATATGTCATAACTTGCCAAAAAGAGAACAAACTTTTTCGTCTGGCAATCCACTGCATTTTGATTTTCAATGAGAAAAAGCGCAAACGATTTCTGAACACTGGCTCGGAAAACTTGTATCTTTTAAAAGTAAGCCAAATTGGCGACATCAGTTACGTCATCAGTGAAGTAATGTTTATTGCCAATTTGGCTCATTTGTGAAAGATGCAAGATGCAAGTAAGCCATAGTCACACTTCCGAATCGTCTGAAACCTTCTTAATTGCAAATTGAAGGGTGAGGGTTACCAAATGAAAATAAATGTTCATTATTTGGCAAGTTATGGCGCATTTGGTAATTGGATTTAGTTGAACTTATTAAAAGTCGATTTTTGACCAGTTTCGGCCATTTTTGCCACGGCAGACCAGTGGATTCATAATCTACTCACTTTTCTCCAATTTCTATAAAAAATTCAGAATGATTTTCGATGGGGTCCAAAAATTACAGTCGCCTCTCAGTCTAGAATACAAAAATCGTCAAAGCATCATTCATCGACAAATCTGCAAGGTTTAGGGAGAATCTGTAATGAGTGATTTTATGGTGAGAAGATGGGTTCGACAGTTTAAGGAAGGGCATGATCAAGTACACAATGGAGAATGAAGTGGACGTTCATCTGTGGTTTCTGATAAAGTGGTTAGTGCAGTTGAAAAAAAAAAGATTATGGAAAACCGTCATCTGAAGTCTTTTCTTGGTGGATAATGTTTCAACAACATGGAAAAGCTAAAAAACATGCTACCACATGGTTGACAACTAAAGCGGCAACATTCTATGCAGAAGGAATACAAAAAATAATACCACGCTATAACAAATGGCTGGAAAATTATGGGAGGTATGTCGAAAAGTAGTATAAGTGTAGTAGATTTTTGTGAAATAAATTTCTTGACTGTATCTGTACTCGTTTTCTTTTTATTACCAAACGGAACTTGCTTTCCGAACGCTCTTCGTATTTTACCCGAAACTTCTTTTGTGAAACTCTTTTGTCATTTTACAAATACAAATTTTAAGACCAGCAACTGGCTCAAAGACCAAAATTGATGCTCAAGTAAAAAAATTTATACGTGTATATAAATAGAATTTGCGTAACACAAAATACAGTAATTGAGGAATAACATAATAGAAGATGCAGAATTTCTTGAATACGATATAGAAACACCCCAATTGCATATTATATAATATACTAAGATAATTAATTTTACAAAATTACCATAATTACACCACATACAATTTATAATGCAAAAAGTTACACGATCATACATACAATATACAATAGTTACAGGATCATACATAATAATACAATACTATATACAAAGTTGACACTGATTTCTTTGTATTTATAGGATTTCAAGTATGAAATTGATTCAAACCTATTTAATCAATAATTAATTATAATGATTTACTTATTAATTATAAAAAAAAAAAAATTCAAATTAGATTTATTTAAGAGATTGTGCAATGCAAACGAAGGCAGAGAAGTATGATTTTTTTCCCCTTCTATATTGATATAATCATAGAGTAAGTAGTCTCAGAGATACGAGTGAAATACCTAATCTATAAGCACCTTTATCTTGTATACTGCTAAAATTGCGTCAATAAGTTAAATGTATTCATTTTACGCATATTTAATACTTATTAAAATAATTTTTTTCTTCAGTTGTTAACATTAATTCGTAGTTGATCATGACGTCATTCATAAAGTTAAACAGATTCTTGCGAAACTATTGAGTATTGCAACTACGAATCAAATAGTTAGTTATAATTTCGATATCACAACTTTTGTTCGTTGAAATATATCTGCATAAAATATTTCATAATTAAAACTGAGAGCTAATATTTATTAATATATTAATTCTAACGATACGATTCCATTTCCAAATTTAGAACACTATCGCTTATTTTTATACAATTATGCTTACCCTCAGTTGACACTGAAAACTCAATCTGTTAAACAACTCATCTACTGCCCTTATTGGTTAAGAGAATACCTCGCATCACAAATTCAAACAGTTCTGAATGCAAACTAAGAGTAGCCGCTGGTAAACTCGGTATAATTTAAGAACAATTATTACATAAATCGCTATCAATGTACTAAGTTAGAAAAAAGTAGTTGTTTGACTTAAAGAAGTGTTGTCTCAAAATTAACGCATTATTCCATTTAGAAGTTGCGAGTTTTCCGTTTTAATTCTGAAATATCTTGCGCAAATATTTCAAAGAACAAAAGTTATGCTTTCAAAATAATGCAGATTTTCTATTCAATTAATTTTAATTAATATTAATGGCTGCCATTTTTGAGTTGGACACTATCGTCTGCTTTTATTGTTTGGTTGGTAACTCAGCTGGCTTCAACAGGGTTCCCACGGTCATTGAAAGTCATTAAAAGTGCTTAATAATTTCGAACTTGTTTTCAAGGCCTTGAAAATGCTTAGAGGTCCTTAATTTTTGCGGATGTTGTGTGCCCAACTGCAAAAGTTATAAAAATACAACTCGGACTTGTTATCCCCTCGTGACCGCCACTTATCTGCACTGTATCGGAATTCTATGTCATATTTGTATTACGCATCCACCAACTTGTAACTTTTTTGGTAGAATGTACTTTATTAAAATATATATATATATATATATATATATATATATATATATATATATATATATATATATATAGACATGATGCCTGAAAACAAATTTTCAAAGGTCATTAAAAACATTATTTAGGTCCTTAAAGTCATTGATTTTCATTCTGTGATTTGAGTGGGAACCTTGTTCAAAGATCATTCCGATTTCCCGAGAATACATATTTTTACTTTCATATTACCCATATATTAACACAGGGTAATGAAAGTATTACGTTCGATCAACAAAAATTTCGATTTTTTTTTTCTTTTGCATCTCTACACGATTCGGAACGTGTTAAGTTTAAGAAAGTAGTCTAGAAAAAATGTCTGTATGTGTGTAAGTAATTCGCATAATTCCTGAGCAGATTGACCTACGGTGTTCAACTTTTGCATACGAGTTAGTGGTGGCCCTGGGACCTCCCTTTAAGGTTTTCATCAAAATTGAGCATGCGCATAAGGGAGGTGACATTGACAATTTTTTTTCCAGCAATTATGATCAGCTGTCTCTAACAATTATGATCAAAATCGCTTTGATAATCCCTGGTAAGGCACTTACAAGAAAATGTAAGGTAATATTTATCAAAACACATATCGCCAATTTCAACCGTTTTGGCGAAGTTTTTTTTTTTTTTTTGGTCATTATGAGAATTAACGAAAAAAAAATAGCACCAAATTGGCTATTTTTAAGAAAAAAAAATAATAATAAAAATATGGTTGGTTGGTTGTTTTCAAATTATCTGGCGCCGTTAGCAACAAGAGGGCTATAATGCGCCGAAACATTCGTCATTAGACAAGCCAACATACATTTACAACCACCCATGCCTAACACGGGACTCGAACCCGCAACCTCACGGGCTAGAAGCTAGCACGCTATCCACTATACCGTTTGGTCGGCTAATAAAACTATGAAAACGGTAAATTACACAAATCCATAAAAAATATAAATGCATTGAACAATACCAAGTGTAATTGAAAGTTGTGCGATGTTTCTCACTTCTAGTTATATATTTGTTTACGTATTTCATTCACATCTAAACGTAAAAAAAACATAATTTATACAGTGAGATTGATCAAAATCCTTTTAACAACAGTAAGCGAAAAAAAGCACCCGAAATAAATTACTTTTAATTATTTAAAAGAATAAAAAAAAAAAAAAAATGCGTTTCGTCCAATGCTCCCCACTAGTTAAAGAACTAAGTCTCTGGTTGCGTGAGAGAATTAAGGGAAGTCCCCCCCCCCCCCTTCCGGATAAACAGAGAGGGATCACTGTGTATTAAGCCAAAGATAAATACTCCATCATCTTCAAAAGATGGAGAACAATAAGTGGCAAGGAATGAGTTCTCAGTTGGCATACTCGCGAAAAGCGCAAGATTAATAATTGAGGGAAGGGGGGCCACATTTGGCTGCTTATCGGTGACGCGATTTAGATTTTGGTTGGGAGTTGAAAAGAAAGATTCGGATGTATGAAATGTCGAGGTTTGGTGTGTACAGTTTTGCCATTGTGCATTCCCCCCCCCCCCCTTCCCTCTTTTTCCTTTTTTTGCAGTTTTGTTATTTTGCAATTTTTTTTTTATTTTGCTTGACCATTTGCATTGCTATGTATGTGACAGTATGCAGGGAATTAGCAATCTGTTAAGGGGGTCCGGTACCGAAAATAAAAAAAACTTTATTTATGTACATTTTTAGGTCAAAAATTTATATTATGTATGAGGTACTATTTATATATCTTTGAGAAAATTTTATTTTAAATATTGTGTTTAGTTATTTAAAAAAAATTTAAAAACCAAGAAAAATCCATAATATTTGATGTTTGCGTATTTTGATATAAGTCAAGAAAAAATAATTTTTTTTTCAAAGTGAAAGCTTTCTGTAATACTTAATTATATAAAAAAAATTTGTCTTCACAGAATTTTGATAGGTGAATTAAAAAAAATTAAAAAAATTCTCAAAGTTAAAATATTGAAATTTTTGCTTTTTTTTGCGTTATCTTTTACGCTAAATGTTATATTTTAAAACAGAATTAAAAAAATAAAATTCTGTGAAGATAAAATATTTAAAACTATATAAATTAAATGCTCCAAAAATTTGAATAGCCAATTGTTAATGGTTCTGGAGATATATTGATTTGAATCTGCAACATCTGTGAAAAACACTAGTGCTCGAAAAACGCACTTTAAGCAGACGCTTCAAGGTGTTACGCCCATTAGTGATGTTTAAATCACAGGTAATTTTGTGGCGTTCTAATCACCGGAGGAATAAGATAAAAACATCATTCTCTTCAGGAATGTATGAACTATTTTTTAAAATCAGAAAAAAAAATTGGGATTTTTAAAGAAATTTCGGTACTTTACCCCCTTAAGGCAGAAATGGCCGAAACTGTTTATAAATAGGCTTTGAATGAGTAAAACTAAATCCGATTGCTAAATACATCATAACATCCCAAAAAATAAGCATCCTTTTTTTTTATTTGGTAACCAACTGCTGCTCAAATTTCAATGGTGTAGACAATTTTACCTCGCTGGAAAAAAATAATCCCATTTTTTAAAAATCAGCCAAGTTGGCTATAAATATTATATTTACTTAACTGATGACGTAATATTTATCGCCAACTTGGTTAATTTTTCAAAGACACGAATAATTTTTGCCAACGAAATGGGGTGGGTTAGAAAAAAAAAAGAGAGAGACAGAGAGAATGCTCATTATTTGGTAAGTTAGACATATTTGGTAATCGCAATTAGTTTAACTCATTTCTCACTCATTCTTTTTGTACAGTTTCGGCCAATTTTATCCTGGCGGACCAGCACATTTAAAGTCTACTATTTTTCTCCGCATTCCATGAAACATTTAAACTAATGTTCCGATGGAGTTACTTAATTGTTTATCCTTACACGTGTGGAAATACTAGGGAAGCTTGTGTTTGGATCTTAAATGCGGGTAAACTAAAAAATAAAGTGGTGACGAATTAACAAAAACCATACTGTGACGCAATAATTTTAGCGAATCTGCCATTAAATGTTTTTATTCTTCCCTACTTCTCCTTTATTTTCTCATACATTTCATGTAGAAACTATGGAAATTTCCCAAACGATTTTTTGATGTATTTACAGCCTAAAAACTAATGCTGATTCCGAAAGTGTAAAAATATCGATCTCTGCATTCGTTGGGCATTATTTTGCCAGAAATAGTTCTTTCCATCAAGCTCAAAAATGACAATACTTAAACATCTTTAATGAAATTCGAAAGATGTCGCTGTGGTTAGAAGTCCATTGAATCTTAGCAAAAATTCAGATACTTAGTACAAGGGGTCACCAGGTTTTCGTTCCTTTGACAATAAAAAATGGTTGTCACCATATTGTTTTGTAAAAACAATGTACATAAAATGCTAAATCTCTAGTTTGAGTTTAATTTTCCATTTCCAAAAAATATTTAATCCAATAAACTTATTTAGGGATTATTACCTTTTTTTTTTTTTTTATGTTGTTAAAGTATATTTTTGATTTCTAATGGACTCATCTAATTGAAACTAATTGTCGAGTTTTAGTTTCTAATTACATGTAGTGATACTCTTATACAAAGACTATGTCCATCTATCTGTCTTCACCAAGTCAACATTCTAACCGAAACTTTAAGTTGATAACTATTTTTGCCCTCACGCTTGACAGTAGGGCAATTTATATTTTGTTCAATATTGAAACTTTTCTAAAGAGACATGTTTTTTTCATCCTATCCACAAATGTTATCCACCTAGCCACATAAGTCTTTTCAGATGCTAACATGAGCGCCACCTGGAAGGTGCAACAGGAATGCAAATTGTACACCCCTGGTTTTTAAAAATTAAAAAAAAAAAAGAAAAAAAAAATGAGAAGAACGTGTTAATTCTAAAAGGCAAATAAAACATATGGGCAGTTCTCTGTTGTGTGCACGAAATATTTTGGCTCTTTTTTCTACTCGAAAGCAAATTAGAATTCTAAAATTGTGATGAATCTAGCGGTTATGCTTTTGTTTTATATAACTCTAGTTGGTGGTCAAGTTAGATTCAAAAATAATTATCTTAAGGTATACATATACGTTGGGAATCGAAAAAATTGACCCATACAGGCATTTTTGTTTTTTCATTCTAAAATGTTCTCCAATTCATTATCTTTAAAATGATACCAATAACTTTCTTATAGTTAAAATACTTTTTTAATTACATGCAATTTCGTACAGGTCGACGTCTATACTAAACTTCAACTTAACTAGACATCACTTAGACGGTAGATCGTGACAGTGCTCATAGGTATTTAATCCATTTTGGCGGAGTGAAGACATAATTCTCGCCAAACCTTATAGCCTTTTGTTCTCTACAGGGTTGTGGTTTGGCGAACATTATGCTTTCACGCCGCCAAAATGGATTAAATACCTATGAGCACTGTCACGATCTACCGTCTAAGTGATGTCTAGTTAAGTTGAAGTTTAGTATAGAACATGTTGGAAAAAAGAAATTGTCGAAAACTTTGAACTCAATTTCTGGAGAACTGCTTTTCATTGTTGAGTGAATGTACTCCAACGGAATGTAGTTAATGTACTCTTAAGAGTTAATTAACTGATTTTTAAAATTTAAGCTGTATAATTTATATAACAATTCAGAGCACGTGCCCTAGCTGTTTACAAAAATTTTGGTAAAAAATAGATTTTTTTATGTATTTTAGAATATTTTTATTTTTGGAAATTTTTTATTTTTTCTAGTACTTTTCATGTTAAATGTTAAAATTTAAAAACTATTTAAGTTATACGTTATATTTTGCTTGGGCCCGTGTATCAGTACCTTGTGAAAATCAGTGAAAAATTTGTTTCAAAATTAATTAGGTATTATTTTATCATAGTTGAAATGAAGCCTTAATTAGTGAATTAAAATTCAACTAGGGGGCTTCGCCCCCTGCTCGCTAACGCTCGCCAACCCCCAAACGCCTCGCAGCGCTCGGATTGAGCGACTTTGCCGCTCGAATTTGTGGTTAAAACATCTTTCTGCGCTCGAATAGGTTTACCAGCCATAAAAAATGTAACCAAATTTTTATAAATTTAATGTAAGGCCTAATAGAGAAAACACCCAAATTGCAAGTTTCATAATAGAAAGTTAAATATACTATCAGCCAACATTCTGACTTAAAACTTCATTAGGTCCAACGCGAGGCATTTTCTGGATAGAAATACTTCAAAATAATAATTACTCTAATACAAAAATGCTTCAGAAAAACAGAAAAAATCAACTTTGAAATGAAGAGTTTAAAAAGAGCTTTAAAATTAGCGACGGGTTTGTTGTTCACATACGTAAGGATGTTGCCATTCATATATTCAAAATCATTGAGGCTTTGTAGTAGCTTAATGATGAAAGATATTGAAATTTAACTAATTAATTAAGTGTTAATAAATTATTTTGGCACGTTTTGGCAAATCTACAGCTTATTTCCTTTAAAATGACACCTTGATCATTGAAATTGGTTGAGCAGTTTAGGCGGACGGACTAACCCCAAAAAACGTATTGCCTATTAAATATATAGATTAATTAAATAAATATTTTACTTTTTGTTACTGCAAATACATTACAATTTTTGCTCTTGTAATTATCACAAAAATTTGACACGCTGTCATAAGAATTAAAAAAAAAAATTGTCCAACGTATATGTATACCTTAACTATGTCAGACATACATTTATAAGCCACCGACTCACGGTGCACGTACGTGTACCGTGCTTCAGTAGATATAAGTGCATATTTGACCTAGTTAAAGTATTTATTTTTCTATATAACTTTGTCACCAAGTATTTCATATAAAATAAAAATGTAACTATTGGGTTCATCTTAATTTTAAGAGACTTATATGTTTATGGCTAACCTGACGGCTGTGGGGTGAGCGCTCTCCTCTCGCATGCCAAAGGTGCCGGGTTCGAATCCTGGAATTAGGTATAGATGTTCGTTGTGATTCGGAATCCACGTAAAGCTGTAGGTCCAGGCCTGATTAGCCACTATTGTGCACAAACATAGGTCGTTGAGTGTACAAACCAAATCAAAACAAAACTTTTATGTTTACGTGTAGAAAAAAAAGAGCCAAAATGTCCCGTGCATTAGCCAGCAAATTACCCATATGCCATTTTGAAACTATGGTTCAACGTTGCAATGTGCATTTGTTAATTTGTTTACTTTCAATTACCCATATGTATACATAGGGTAATGAAAGTATAGCATACCGTAAAAAAAAAAAAAAAATATATATATATATATATATATATATATATATATATATATATATATATATATATATATATATATATATATATATATATATATATATATATATATATATATATATATATATATATATATATATATATATATATATATATATATATATATATATATATATATATATATATATATATTTGTATATATGTATATATGTATATATATATTTATATATATATATATATATATATATATATATATATATATATATATATATATATATATATATATATATATATATATATATATATATATATATATATATATATATATATATATATATATATATATATATATATATATATATATATATATATATATATATATATATATATACATATATACATATATACAAATATATATATATATATATATATATATATATATATATATATATATATATATATATATATATATATATATATATATATATATATATATATATATATATATATATATATATATATATATATATATATATATATATATATATATATATATATATATATATATATATATATATATATATATATATATATATATATATATATATATATATATATATATATATATATATATATATATATATATATATATATATATATATATATATATATATATATATATTTTTTTTTTTTTTTTTTCCCCTGCATTTCTCCACGTTTTGGAACATCCTGATTTCAAAAGGGTTGCTTAGAAAAAAATGTTTGTCTGTGGTCAGTATAACTCCCGAACAAAATGACCTAGGATGTTCAAATTTGGTGTGCGGGTTAGTGGTGACCATTAGACCTACCATTAAGGAGACGCGGAAAGTCAAAAATCATAAAAATATCGTTTTATGAATTTTTGTTTTTTAAAAAGTCACATTCATCTTCTTACCAAAGCTGTTTGAATTTTGTTTGAACGAAATCTTGAAGTATTTTATTTTAATTTTTCTGTGCATCCTGATTTAAAAAAAAAAGTTATCTAGAAAAAATTTATCTCTGTGTGTTTGTAGTCAGCATTACACCCGAACAAATTGACCTTAGGATGTTCAAATTTGGTGGGGACCATAAAACCTACTGTTAAGGTTTTCGTCAAAATCACGAATGCGAATAAGGTAGCTGCCATTGAAAAAAAATTATGTTTTTCAATGATTGCTAAAAAACGCCTCGAACGATTTTCATCAAATCGCTGTGGTGTTTCTTATGGTGTTTTATACATCCCCACCTCCGAAATTCTCGTAAAAATGCTTTAATGGCTCAAAAAGTGGAAAAACGAATGCCTTCAACACAGAGTTCTCTTTCCTTGAAATAACTCATCAACGATGGTTTTTTCTCTCTCCCCTCTCCCCTCCCCTCCCCTCCCCTCTCCCGAAGTTTCACTTAAAAGAAAAGAAAATATAACAATTATCGCAAAGAATATAGTCCTTTTTTCTAAATGGATGATGATGAAAATATACAAACGGTAAATGACACAAATCCACGTCAGTATTATAATGTAATTGAACGTTGTCTGATGTTCCACACCATTAGTTAAGTATTAGTCATCAGATATAAGACATTGAGAACTAATTTTAGAATTCAACTAAGCAATTCCTATACTGCCTTAGAGTGTGTTTTTGTTTTCGTTATTTCTGTAACTGGGATGAAATAAAATGTTACTCTTTTGTAGTTTTATGTCTTCTGGTTCCTTTGTTCGAAATACTATCTTAGAAATATCGCGGGAACTACTTGGATGAATAAAAAAAAAATTAAAAAAAAAAAAAAAAAAAAAAAAAAAAGCATGGAAAAATAAGAAAATTGTTAAAAGAAATATTTTTTAGTATTTTAATTACTTTTTCATTTATGAGAAAAAGGTTTTTCTTTAGCATGATAGCGTTGGGCACTAAATAAAAGCTTCAGGGGACAGGATTTCAAAAATATATACCATTATTTGTTTTTAATTATTCTCAAAGAAAAAATGTTTCCGTTGCTAATACTTATGATAGTTAATTAACATTTAATTAGGAATGGCAACCAACCAGTAAAAATTAACGATTTAAGCAAAATTCTAGCAGTCTTGCACCCCCCTGCAAAAAAAATCCCACCGGCGCCCATCGCTGCTAATTTTAAGAACAAAAAGCTATGAGAGTTATAAAAAAAAAAGTTACACAAATGGAAAAATGCGCATTGTTTCTCGAGTTCTTTTCTCCTATCATGACGTGGCTCATAATAAGCCCTGTAATGAAATACCACTCATAGCTTTTATCGACATAACGCTCTTTTCTCGTCAATCATTGGCGAAGTTGGCGATCCCAAACAACAAAGAGGATGTTTTCGAAGAGAAAGCCTCCCCCTGGCAACCCTAAATAAAACCCTAGTACTAAAGAATAAGTAGGATCCCATGTTTGTATAAAATAATACGGCCTCTGCTACCCAAACCGATAAATCATCGCATTCAATCAGGAGTAGTGGACAGTAGATGCTATTCCTTCCATAGCACATTCCATTCATTATATTCCTTGCCAACTCTACCCCCAACCCCACACGCACAACATTTTTTTTGCTGCGTTATAAAGATTTATTTCTTTTCATCTTTTTTGGTGTATAGAGATGGAAATAAAATATTTATTGCTAGTGAATTGGAATCGATTGTTGAGATGATACTGATATTGGTGGACCTGGACAGTGACGTTCCAAGATATTTATTTTGGAAGGGAGGAATATGAAAATAAAATGAGGGGTCACTTAATATCTCTATTGAACCAAAGTTATTTTCAGTGTTCAAAAAGTATTTGAAATTGTGTTCATACTAGTAATCTTTCATTGACCTTTTCGATAGAATTTAAAATAAAAATTTTACACTAAAAAAACTTCTTATAGATAGATATAAACACATTAATTCCCGTATGACTATTTAGTGTATATAGCAGCACTTCTTTTCAATTGTTTAATTGTTTGGTTTTGATTGTATAGAAGACTTCATTATGTATGTACATTTGTTTACTTTTCAAGCGTTCGAATGTTTTTCATTTGGTGTTTGTTTTGCGGAAGCATATGAAGTGCACTTACCATTTCCATTGACGAATTTCAAAATACCTTTCTTCTTGGAAACGTCCGATACAATGAGAAACACCACAAACTGCATTAGTTGTGACGACAGTCGCCCAACGATACATAAAATTTACATTTCCTATTTTCACACAAACATAAACTTCTAATCCCTTTCAGACTGTCTTTATTTCACACCGTACTCAAAGGTGAATAAACAAGTTATTCCTCACAACACAGCTCTGCACCGTTGCCGATGCGATAGTGTCACAGGAAACTCGATTTCTCAATACTTCTGAAGGAGAATTAGGAAAAACTTTCAGTCTAGGTATGTCAACTGAACACACTTCGTTTTCGAAATCAAAATGCTCAGTGGGAAAGCATTCTACTCCAGAAACATGAAGCGTTACCATCTCATTGCTCTTTTCGTGGTCCTTCTGCCCACTGTTGCTTCTGGAGTTGGTATCGACCTCATAATGTCCGCAAACGGGGAGGTTCGAGAGCTGTTGCGGACACCGGCAGTTGCAAACGGATTCCAACAATGCATTGTGGATCAATCTGCTTTATCTTTCCCTACATCCAAGCTGGCCCACCTACATACAGTGACAGACGTTATACGCTCATTTATTTCAAAAAGTGATGTCTATCCCATCACGGAAAGAGACGGCTTGCTGTTCCAGACAGAACTGGCTTCTTCTATTGTTGATGTAGTCGTCAATGAACCCTCCCACCAAGAAGAGTATGCGCAGACGCTTTCCACCATCATCAGAATTCTGAGAGATTGCCAAGCCAGGAACACTGGAAAACTGACTTCCGATTTGGCAACCATTGTCGAGACGTTCACCAAGTTGTTCGTGGACGTCATCGTCAATGTTGGGAAAATAAACACAGAAGAACAAAAACTGTTGCAGACTTTCGAACAGGTAGAGAATTACGGTGTTCTTGGGAATGGTGAAGAATCGATTAAAAAACAACTCGAACTTGCTCTGCAATCTGGACCACATGTAGAAAGTGCGATTGAAAAGACTTTACAATCAGCATATCAAAGCGATGACCAACAGTCGTCTTTACTAACCACAAACGCAGAAAAGTCCACTCTTGTAAATACAAATTCGAATGTTCCTGCATCGTCATTTTCTTCAGATGCAAACGTAGTGGTGCAAGATAGCACTAACAACGAAAACTTACATTCAGTAGTTGCTGCTAGTTTGAATTCATCTACATTAGGGACTCAAACAATCAATTTACCTACAAGTATTTTGTCAGCCTCTGAAATTAGTACCTCAGTAAAAAATTCGGCCACATCAATCTCCCTTGGGAATTCGAATCCTGCAATTTCATCCACTTTTGGCCAGGAAGATATCACAGCAAGTCGCAGCTTCAGCGATGGGTTAAAAATACCCTCAGAAACTATTGCATCTTCTAACTCAGTCCCAACCAATAATTATAACATTCGATCATCAATTACTGGTGAAAATGCACAATCAAATTCTGCAAATAATTTTCAAGATCCTGTTCAAACAGGTTTTACAAACTCAAGAGTGCACAGATCTATTTCAGACTCAAACCTAAATGTTTTGAATAGTCAAGAAGTGAATTTAACAGACCACAACCTTATTCAAATACCCGAAGCGAAGCCCCAACTGCTATAAATCCCATTAAGAAAAATTCTACTGAATACACCCTTGCTAAGGATGACAACGTGAACAGTTTCAATCAAAATGACTCCATTCGAATAACTCCACAATCTATAACAACAAAACCTATTTCTAAAACTATTCCATCTATTCTAAATGCAATATTTCCCGGCTCGTCGACTGCACCAAAAACCAAAACAAACACTGACGTAATGTCAAAATTGTTCAGCAGTGCTCTTAAAGCATTAGTTAAATCAGGAAAAGATCAAATTATCTCTGACGTAATGCATGATGCAATAGCAAAGCAAAATTTTTTTGAACCTGAGTTTGTGTCTCAAATTAAAGAGCAGGCCACCAAAATACTGTTAAATACAATGACATCTTTATCTATGGTTACCTCAGCATCAATGACAATAGGAGAGTTTTTGACAAAAATAATGACTCACGAGTACCTCAATGAATTCACTCTTGCCTTGCACGATGCAATGAAAGGAGAGACATATTTTGATTATTCGGAAAATCGTTTACGATTCTTTGTCAAATTACTTATAGATGGCATTGTGAAATTTCTATATCCCTTTGTAAATAGAGAAGAATTCTTTGAAGAAAATATAAGAAGTAAGAGAGACAATGATGAAATATTTTATCAGGACGTTGGTTTTCCTCCAGTAAATTCCAATGATAGTTTCTCTTCTTCTTTTTCTGAAGTTCAATATACACCACAAATTATTGCTCAAAATAATTCGATATCACCTATTACTGCATCACCCTCAACTATTTCTGCAGTTCCATCTTCTCCAAAAATTAACGTCGAAAATAGTTTGATACCTCCCATCGTTCCTGAACTATCCTCTTCATCTGCAATTTCATTTCCCTCTCAAATTGTTACCCAAAATACACCTGTATCACCGGTTGTTCCAAAAGAGGCAGAAACACATCCCTCTAACAGCTTGTCATCTATCAACAGATCGTCTTCCGACTCTGTTACCGAAAACAGTTTGTACCCAATTGTTACACCTGCATTTTCCTCTGCATTTTCAGAAGCCGTGACGAATTCTTTGGCATCTACCAATGCTGGTTATGAAACTCCAACAGTAACAGAAAATATAGTAAACACTCAAGTATCAGATGTAACTGATAACAGTAATAATTGGCTATCTTCAACAAATTCTGCTGTTGTGTCTATTCCAAAAATTGTCGTCGAGCGCGGAAAAACGCCAATTTTAGTTTTGGCATTTTCCTCTGCCTTTTCAAAAGCGGTTTCATTATCTGAAATTGTAGCAGATGCTGTTGAATTAACATTACATGGACCTACCACAAACAACAACATTTACAAAATAATGTTTGATACTCTATTAGAAGAAGGGGCATCTGATCCTTCAGCTGAGGGAAAATCTCAGTCACATTATATAGCATCGAATTTTGATGGCATGACACCACTCGTGTTTACAAATGCGCTTGCAGGTGCCGTGGCAAATACACTACTTGACGAAGGACTCTTAAGTTATTACAACGTTCCAGATATGTCCTTCTCTTATATTAATGTGTTAGAGGAGACTCTTGAACAGTTTGAAGTTGACAATAATCCTGAATTAAACAGCAAGGCATTGGTGATTGGCACGGAAAGATTTCTTTCTTCTCATGGAATATCACTTCTTCATGGAGCTGCTGAAATGGCTTCTCACTTTAAAGAAGAGCTTGTTTCTGCAAGGGACAATGTAATAAAAAATAGAGATAGTGTCTCTTCGTTCCCAGACCTCGAAGATTTTATCGACGATAAAAATTTGAACGATGAAGACTTGAACGAAGTAGTTATTCCTAAGTCGAAGTGTGAATCGGATCTATCTAGCACTACTTCCTTTTCAAAGTACCTTTTAAATGAGTTAGCAACTTCAAACTCTCTGAAACCACTTTTTTCTCTGCCTGAAATGACAGAAGAAACAGCCGCAGCATTTTACAACTCCTTTTACAACGCAGCACTATCTCTGGGTATTCAAATTCCCAAATCTGATGGCGAATTATTTTCGAATGTCCTCTTAAATGGACTCAACAGAAAGAGCCCATCTATCTTTGTGAACATATATGCAAGTTCTCTTGAAAAATTCTTGTGTGAAAGGGACATATTAAATCAATTCAACTCGCTTATACTGTCTCGGCTGTTTGCCCAGATTTTGGAAAATACTTCTGGCAACGTTGTAACAGTTGGTGGCCAACCAGAAAATTACTTCAACCTCCTGATAAATGCCACGTTCCACTTTTTGATTTCAATTCTTATTTTGAGACCCCTCAACTCCGTTTCGTGGACTTCTAATTTCATCTCAGAATTAGTTTCTACTTCACCTGCATATCTACCTCACTTGATATATGAAACAGCACCCGAAATATTATCGCCTGCAGGACTATCTGCACCCGACGCCACTCAAAGAGTGTACGACTTGGCAGTTTCAGTAACTTATGATGTTCTATCAAAGAGTAGTTCGGATGTCGATGTTGCCTTATTTCTTAACACACTATTAGCAATCTTGTCTCGGATACGTACAAGCAATCCTGCTCTGAAACCCATTGGTCTGGTGCTTGAAACTTTGTTAGAAGCTATATCAGCCCTCGTAACTATGATCAACGCTGCCAAAATAACTTCAATAAATTTGGATAATAGTAACTCAACGACTGTGGTGCAGGAATTTTTAACAGCCCTACAATCTTGGAAATAAAAACTAGCGTTAAATTCTGTTGGGAGTTTATAAAGGACATTCAAATTTATAGAAAATGTCACAATGTGTTATCCATATATTGTATATTTTGAATATAGAGGTCATAACTTATCATCAAAAATACCTACGAGATGTAGAAATGCATATTTACATTTTAAATTAACTATAATTTGAAAAACTAAAATATTTTCTGCATTCAATGCGCATGCATGTTTGTAAATGTATGCGTTATATAAGTGTATGATTTATAAGGACATTTCAAATTTGTTGAAAATGCTACAATGTGCTATCTCTATATTTTTTAATTTGAATATAGAGAACAGGTATAGCAATGTATATTAAAATTTTTAAACTTTAATTTGAAAAGCAAAATATTTTCTACATTCTATGCGCATGTACATTTATAAATATATGAGTATTTTTGTGGAATACTACCATCAAAATGGGATTTTATAAGAAATATTCTATTTCGTGGCTATTTCTAGCTGCTCTAATTCCTAAAAATCTAATTTCTGAAACCATGATTAAGTTTTGAAATATTAGCGACCCAACTGTGTCTAAGAAATTGCCAGACAAACAGATCTAGCTTTCATCACTCAAATTAAATTGCTTCAGGCTTAGAATATAATTCAGAAAGATGGAATTTGGGAGATTAACTTCAACTGTATTCATGAACTCGGAGCAGTCAAGTTTCTAAGGAAATAAAAAACCACTCTAAATTATTCATTGCAATATCTTCAATTCCTTCTTAATTTTAATGAAGAAGGTATTTTTGAAGATTTTGAATTTCAAACGAAATAGGAAATGTGTTCTTAAAATATAAGACATACATGTCGTAAGTATGTGAAAGACAGAGTGTATATATGTCACAAGCGGCAACATTTATCTATTACATAAACAGTAGTGGTTGGATCGAATATGGCTCTAGTTTGAAAAAAAATTGATTGCAAATAAAAAAAATTTAGTTTCAAAAATTTTAATGACCAAAAAAACCTTTTTGGACTCTCCTCGTAAAAATATAGAAGTATTAAAAGGCTTTTCCATATTCCGAGCGCTATTTCTAATTTGTGTATTTTCGATAGATAATAATTTCTTCGAATAAATTTATGTTATCTTATATTGTTCATTGTGAGAAAGAATGCTTTTCTGATGATTTTGTAGTGTAGCATAAAAATGAAAAACATTCTAGTTTAACTGATTTTATTAGTTCTAATTTTTAAATATAACTTTTCGAAGAAGATTGTTTTCAAAGTTGCATTACTCTTAAATAAAAGTCATTTTGTTTATTTTATATTTTGTGGTTATATATTAACATAATCTAGTAAACTCTTTTAATAATATATATTGTTTATACAATACAAACAATTTGTTTTTCAAACAACGCATTTGAAAAATTAATCAATTAGTCGCTAAAAGAATGAAATCGTTGAAAGAATAATCAGAATTATTTAAGCTTATAAAATGTGTCGTTTAATCAACAATAATCTGCTACAGTAAAGGTTGGCGACATTCATTAATTTAAATCTGGCCAATTAGACATTTTTAAAACAAGAAAATGCATACCGATAAATATTACATTGGCGAAAAAAATCAACCAAAAAACATCGGCAAAATGGCGAATTTGTCTATATACACTTCGATAATTCTTACATTTTGTTTTCTTGTAAATGAAACAGAAGAAAAGGATAAATAATCGTTGATGGTCGATGCTCAAAGAAAGAGAACTTTGTGTTACAGACACTCGTTTTTCAACTTTTTATGTCTTTATCGTATTTCTACAGAAATTTCGGAGGTGGAGATAGTTAGAACATCTTAAGAGGTATTACGACATCGATTTTAATCAAAATTGTTTGAGCCGTTTTCAGCCATTGTTGAAAGACAAGATTTTTTTTCAATAGCAGTTACCTCATGCTTATGCGCAATTTTAACGAATACCTTAATAACAGGTCACATGGTCACCACTAACACGCATGCAAAATTTTATTTCGTTTGGGAGTTATGCTGTCCCCAGAAACAGAGACAGACATTTTTTCTAAACCACTTTCTTGAAAGCAGCAATTTCCCAAAATGGAGAAATTAAAAAACGAATAGTGGTTTTTTTTTTCTCTCTTTTTTTTCCCTCTTTTTTTTCCCTTTTTTTTGATGGAATACGTTTTTTTTTTTTTTTCTTTTCTTTTTCCCCTATGCAATAAATCTATTTGCTTTTTTTTTTTTTTTTTTTAGTTTTTTTTTTAAACTTTTGATATAAGTGATCCATGGGATACATATAAGTGACCCACGTATTTTTATTTTTAAATCCTTTGTACTAACTTTAATTTTGGGTTTGTTTGTTTGTCGATGGGAACGGAATCTACTGAGGCCTAATTAACTCCCTTGCCGTCATCCAATCACTCTGAAACTTGGCAGATAGGTTCGATGTCGATGACAATGCATTTGATCAAATTTTGGGGTTGTTACTATCACTAAAAGGTCACTTTTATGGAACACTAACAAACCAACTTGTCGTCATTCAATAGCGCTGAAATAGCATTGAACCGACCATTGTTGAAATTCTTTCCTGTTGTCAAATTTTTATTAATAAATGGATAGTAAAATTGTTTTAATCAGAATAAATTAAAGGTATTTGGATGTGGATATGAGTGTGACGTTCATTTTTAATAAATAAGTTTTAAAAATTTTGCCGCACATTTTGCTGATAAAAATCTTTTTGTTATTTAAAATTAGATGCAAACACCAAGCACACACTGTTTACAGAATCGGAGCAGTGTTAATGAATATAAGAATTAGCTATGCATATAAAGGATTTATATTAGAAACTTTGTATTTTTGGGTTATAGTGTTATTTTAGCATGTAAGTAGTTTTTAAAAATTGCTTTTCCTAATACTTTAGTACACTACTTAAAATATATTTGAGGCCTATTTTTCTCCATAACTATAATAGAACAAACCAACTTAGTTTGAATTTGTTTTATAGTGAATTTTACAGTTTTTGGAAGATAATTTTTATTTAAGACTAGCTGTATACCCGTGCTTTGTCACAGAATTGTACAATGTGCAATTTTTTAGTTAGAGTTGCATGGCCCTGCGTTGAGGAGATCCGTCATTGGTGTATAGGTCCCAGATTTTGACTCTTCGCTCGCAGGATGGTTCATTGCTACTCAAAACCAAGCTCGCTTTGCTCACTGAAAAGTTCATTGACACATGGCTTACTTCACTCATTGAAATGTTCATTACTATGCAAGCATTGGGTAGCTGCGCTCGCTGAAAATTTCATTGCTGCTTAAGCATTAGCTCACTTCACTTACTAAAAACTTATTACTACGTGAACTCTTAATATTAGAAAGCCCTACCCTTTGTAAAAAAAAAAAAACATTCTCCATCAATACAATAATTTAACACCCCTTTGAGAATATTAAACACGTGTTTGTGCAAAGCAAAATAAGAAGGCCATAACTACTAATGTTGAAATTTTCAGAGCTCTAGGCCTATGAGAAGAAATTCCATTTTTCAAAAGACCAATTAGAAAGCCAAAACTGCTTATGTTGAAAATTTCAGAACTGTAGCTATAGTAGAAGTCATTTTGTGAAATATTTGTTAGTTAATGAAAAAAAAAATAGTTAAAAAAACTAATCAAAATTTGGAAATTTTATTTTTCAAAAGTCCAATTACAAAGCCAAAACTACTTACGTTGAAAATTTCAGAGTTGTTGCCTTATTAGAAATCGTTTTGTGAAATATTTGTTAATTAATTATAAAAAAAAGTAATCAAAATTTTAAAATTCATTTTGTCAAAAGTCCAATTAGAAGGCTACTTATGTTGAAGACAAATATATGAGAGTTTAAGAATAAGTTATTTGGTAGATAGTCAAAATTGAAACCTTATCAGATCCTATGCAGATCCTTATTTTATGCATTTCCAAAAATGGGAAGAGAAAAAAAAAATTATTATAAACAAACGGAAAATGAAGTAACTAATTTTGCACATTAAATTTGCACCTGGTTCATTCTTAAACATATAAAATTCATTTAGGGAAATATTAGAATTTTATTTTTAAAGAAATTTAAATGATTTTAAGCCCAAGAAGTTGAATCAAAAATGAAATTGTGATGTTCGCATTGGAGAAACAGATTACTCAAATCCCTCATGACTAGGATTGCGGAGTAGATCTACCCGATAACCCCTTCTCCTTCCCCCCTCCCTTCCCCAGTGGAACAAACAAGTGGGAACAAACAAACAAACAAAAACAAAAAAAATTTAAAGTGATAGAATGACGAGAAACGAACAGGACAGGTCATATTATTCTAAATCTGGTCACTCCATCACCGAACATCACTCCATCACCGAACTAAATATAATTTCGTGAAAACTGTTTTCCAGAGAATTACATTTGGTTGGTTGGTTGTTTTCAGATTATCAGGCGCCGTCAGCAACACGAGGGCTATAATGTGCCGAAACATTCGTCATTAGACAAGCCACCATACATTTACAAACACCCATGCCTTACACGGGACACCCATGCCTTACACGACACCCATGCCTTACATGGGACTCGAACCCCCAACCTCGCGGTCTAGAAGCTAACACGCTAACCACTATACCGTTTGGTAGTCGAATTACATTCGGTTCGGTAAATTACATTTGGTTCGGTGAAGATCAGAAGATTGTGATTTCGAATCCTTTCTTGAATGAGCGATGAGAATTCAGTGGTTCTAAAATCGTTTATATAAACTTCACTTTTGTTCGTGCGTGGCGGGTTGGAACTCGTTGTCAATGTTAATGCATCCTATCAATATTTTTTTTTTTTTTTTTTTTTTTTTTTTTTTAATTTCAAGCACTATGAAAACTTGACATGAATTCTAAGTTACTTAAATAAAGCACAATAAAGTAAATGATGATAAAATATTCATAGTAAAATTTTTTTTTTATTGGGGAATATTTTGAATTTTGACCTGGGAATTCATCTCGTCGAGACCTTTCATTTGAAGCATTGTATGTGTCTGTGACATGTGTAGTTTTTAATGAGTCCGCGGAAGGACAAAGGATAAGTCAGAGATCTCTCATGAACAGATATCTTTCTCATTATCAAATACAGAAGGCAAAAACGATTTAGCAAGTCTAATCCTCTGTGAATCACTTATCCAGCCCCTGTGAATCCCTAATCCACCCAATTATAAATATTTACTAGAAAAATATTGCAGACAGTGAATCAAGTCATTGAACTGATTACAACCCTTTCTACAATAGGGTAGTTACGTCTCTCTTCCCCTTATTGTTCTTTGCCTTCGTCTTCCTAAACGACGGATTTTCCACCAGTAATAATATCAAATTTGCTTGATTGTATTACAGAGTAAAATATAAAATAATTGTTAAAATGATACAATTTTACTGTGTAAAGCAATGTGAAATGGTAATAGCGAAGAGTTAATTAAAAAAGAAAAGGACAAGCTATGAAAACTCCTGAAATATGTCCACCAATTTAGAGAAAATTATATTGTCAGATGCTGTAAAAGAGCCTTCTATCTGTCTTCTAAATATGTCTCTACTACGGTAGTTGAACCGCAACCGTAATTACTTTTGTTATTGATCTCCGACATTGTTGTTGACATTACCTGCTGACGATATTGCATTAAGTTTTAGTATCCAAAATTTGTATTTCGATATGTTTCGTTTGCATCTGTTTATATTTCCAGTATTAATCCTCCTTTTTATTCAAAATGCGTCTTCTGCAGTTTTAGAAAGTCTTTTTACCGGAGTTGCTTCGTGCGAATTGCAGTGTGAACAGAATTTTCCCGATTCTTCCCCCGTAAGTAACTCAAATTCCATGCTTATCTAAAAAAAAGTATCAATTAATATTATAGGTAAGAAGTTAATGCGATAAACATACGATTAATAATTTTTTTTCCGATTTTTGTAGGTATGTTTAATTATTTGTAAACAGTGGAGCACTGATTACGAAATATTATTGTGTACTAATTTTAATGTATAGGTTAAAAACAGAACAGGTGCAGCCAGGGCTTTATTCTTAATTGCTTTTAAAGGAGGAGCACTATTCAGTTGATTGCAAAACCAATACCTTAGAATTCAATAGATATTATTATAATGGACAATTCCCGCATTTTTTGAAAACGAGTGAAATTAGTTTATAGTTATGAAAAATTTCTTTCTGATTCCAAATATTTAAACAAAAGTTCTTTTAAAAAAATTATTTATTTAAATATTAAGAAAAGAAAATGCCTCAAAACCAGTCTGATCACTCAGCAAAATCTATGGTGTCAAGGGTTTATACAGTTTCTATGGTAATCGTGAGGTTTCTGCCAAATAGTTGGCGTTGGTAGACCTTTGCCATATTCCTTACAGGTTGGCGTGATTTGCGAGAAACTTACAAATCTGGTTTCCGCCTCTGCATTTCAAGCCAAGATGTTTGGCAAGCCGTGACGACATATTCAATGGCAGCGAAATTAAACGTTTTCTCGCCAGCGTCTAACAAGGTAACTGATCGCAAATTTTATAAAAAGAAAAAGCACATTGAGCAGACATTTTTGTGTTTATGGCCTTTTCGAAACATTTAGAATTGAATTAAAAAATGCAGGAATTGTCCATTCAAAGTTTACTACAGAGAGTAGTTTTTCCATAATTTAAAATTGTTTATATTGCTTCCCATTGGTAACCAAACCGTTATAAGAAAAGAAATGTATTTTTTCACCTGGTGATTTCCAATTCGTTGTTTCAGACTCCTGTTCAGCTGTATTTGAACATATTTTTTTTCTTTTTAAAAGGGCATACATTTCTCTTGTTACACTTATATCCTTATTCTTAAGTGATTTTACAGTAACTGTAAGTAGTGCTTGTCTCTATTTCTTAGAAATGGATATCTAAGTTTCTTGAAAACATTTAAAGGTATTTAGAGTACTCTTCCATTAGAAGAGTAACAGATACAAACCGTCAAATTGCAGCGATAACTCATCCAAACTAACAACCTTTAAATCATTTATGATTTCTATTACAAACCATTATAGGTTTGCTATAGTAACCCTATTACAAACCATAAACATTTAGGCTTGGCAGTACATTATGCGTCATTTAAACATTTAGGCTTGGTAGCAACTGCGCCAACACGGAAGATCACAGTACTTTGTAAGGTTTTAATTATTCTCTTGTTTACTTTTTCATTATAATATATTTTGCAGTAACTATTGAAAGCTTGTTCCGAAGGCTGTCGTCTGTTTAAAGTGTTTTGCTGTAAATAGTGCTTGACTCTATTTTTTAGAAATGGATATCTAAGTTTCTTGAAAACATTTAAAGGAATCTTGAGTACTCTTCCATTAGAAGGGTAGCAGATAAAAACCGCCAAATTGCAGCGATAACTTTTCAAAACTAACAACTTTTAAATCATTTATGATTTCTATTACAAACCATTATAGGTTTGCTATAGTAACCCTATTACAAACCGTAAACATTAGGCTTGGCAGTGCATTATGGGTCATTTAAACATTTAGGCTTGGTGGTAACTGCACCAACATGGAAGAGTACAGTATTTGGCAAGGTTCTAATTATTCTCTTGTTTACTTTTTCATTAAAAAATATTTTGTAGCAACTATTGAAAGCTTGTTACGAAAGCTGTCATCTATTTAAAGTGATTTGCTGTAAATAGTGCTTGGCTCTATTTTTTAGAAATCGATATCTAAATTTCTAGAAAGCATTTAAGGGTATTTTGAATACTCCTTCATTAGACAGCTACCAGATAAAAACTGCCAAATTGCAGCGATAACTCATTCAAATTAACAACCTTCAAATCATTTATAATTCCTAAAACAAACCGTTATAGAGTTGCTATATAGCAACCCTATTACAAACTGCAAACATCTAGGCTTGGCGATACATTACACGTCATTAAAACATTTAGGCTTGGCGGCAACTGTGCCAACTGGTATCCATCTAACAGAAGAGTACAGTATTTTGCAAGGTTTTAGTTATTCTCTTATTTATGTTTTGATTAAAAAATATTTTGCAGCAACTATTGAAAGCTTGTTCCGAAGGCTGTCGTCTGTTTAAAGTGATTGGATTGGCCAATCACTTACTTGACAACAATAAAACTGTGAAGCAATGCGAATCAGGTCTGTGGTTTTTATTTTGTTATCTATTCTTATTTTCATGTAATAATGAATAGTAAATTGTAATTTTTTTTTTTTAATTTATGAGCCAAGAAGCAGAATCTTCTGAAATGTTTTCAGTGCTAATTAAAGAGGAGTTGTAGTAAAATATTGGCCGATTATAGATAGATTAAATTTTCATTTTGCCAAATAAAGTAATGTAGATGTATTCAATTTTTCAATAGAATATCACCTTTTTGAAATAATTTTTTTATTTCTTTCAAGTACCTAACAAATATCTTGTAAGAATATGTCACTTCTAAAATTCTTCAAGTACTTATTTTTCTCTCAACTTTAACTGACTTCTCTACCTTCTTCTGACCTTCAAAATCATGAGGACACAATACATTTTATATTAAATTACTTCAAGTTCTAAAGTTACTTTTACGTGTGTAAATTATATTTTATTAAAATTTACAACTGAAAGTAGTAAAAAATGCAAATCACTAAATAAAGTTATCTTTAGAATTTTTTTTGCAATTCAGTTGATTGCACTGAATACATTTGTTCTTGCTACAAAGATGTTTTATCTTTTATGGTATTGTAGTTAACAAAATATTTGAAAAGCTACTTATTATTCATTTTCTATGTGATTGAGAAACTTAAAACTCGTAATTTTAATTAGATTTAATCTCAGAATGTTTATTAAAAAATAAATGTTTCTTCCCTTTTTTTATTATTATTTAGCTTGTTCTGAAGCATTTGTGAATGAAACTAAGGAGTTTGCTTGTAATTATGGCTGTAGGGTGTATCCATTGACAAAAGAAAATGTAAGTCTTATTGTACTTTACACTTTAAAATGATTTTTTTAAGTTCAAATCACTAGTTTTATACTGTATGAATCATATTGAGGGCATTATTAATTACAAACAGTTCTGTTGAAATGTATTGTAATCACTTTCTTTTACAGTTGCAATAGCTTCCACATATTCATAAATTTTTTTAATATTTGTTCATTGTTTTACATTTAGATAATATTTTATTGCAAAACTGATAGTAACCTTTAAATTTTATGAAATTTGATTTTCTTCTTTTCTTCCTAGTGCAAAAAATATTTATGTAATTTTATTCTTCTAAAAATAGTTTCTTGCAATATATGCAATGTTAATACTGAAAAATATGTGTTTTATAATAATGTCATGAATTTTCTGCAGAGGCAATGAGGGCACAGTTTTTATTAGATAAAAACTATAATTTATTCTTCTTTTGAAAGCTTACAAAATATCTTTAGACAACAGTAAAATCACTATCAGCTTCAACACAAGCTTAACTTTAAAAAAAAATACTTCTTACACAGCGATAATTCAAGTAAACAAAGCGCTCAGCTTTTTTCAACTCGACATCCAAAATTAAACTGAACTCCTACCTTATGCTGCTGTCTGATTTACAGGAGCACATGAGAACTTTCTCGAAATATCCAGTCAACTGGTCATGTGATAGAAACGTTTTGACATTTCCTGATTGCTTTAGATGTTGCCATCTTTTTCTAACAAATTTTTTTCTAAATTCTTTTTAACAAAAAAATAATAAGATAAAATAGAACTTAAAATAAATACATGAGTGTTTACAATTATATACAAAAAATTTATGTAACAATAGGTTGAGAGGTAGGTGGCTATACATTTTGATACCACAACTTTATTCTAAATATATTTTTAACTTAAGTGTTAATATTTAAAGGAAATATTTTTAGTTTAAGCACATGTTGGTTTATCAGGGGAAGAAATAATTTAAACCATGTACTTGAGTACTAATGCAACTACCTGAGTGAATGTCGTCAACCCAGGGAATGTGCCCCAAAGTGATTTGTGAGTTTTGTTTAAAACAATGATTTGGGTAGGGGAAGGTGAAGATAAAACCCAAAGAACTGTTCTTATGAATAATTTTTTTAGAAGAAGCTTTTTTTTTTATGGTGTTTTGGGGTACAAGGCTTCCAAACCAAGATTTAATTATAGGGCAATTCTTTGCTGTAAGAGCAAGACATTTCGGCTCTTTTTTCTACTCGTAAAATAATTAGAATTCTAAAATTATCATGAATCTAGTTGTTATGTTTTTCTTTTATTTAACTCTAGCTGGTGGTAAGGTATATGGAAAAATAATTATTTTAACTAGGTCAAATATAGGTACTCTTCCGTTATCCGGGTGCAAATGTCGCCAACCAAATGCGAGGCGTCGCCAAGCGAATGGAAGGAAAACGTGATAGAAGAAATTTGGCGAAATTGTACATTATTTGGCGATTTATCGCTTGCGCTCGGAAAACGGAAGAGTATCACTGACGCACAGAACATGTCCGTGTCCCTTGCGGCGGCTGGTATAATTGCATATTTTACCTAGTTAATAAGTAATTATTTTTCCATATAACTTTTTCACCAAGTAATATAATATAAAATAAAAACATAACTACTAGATTCATTTAATTTTATAATTCTTATCTGTTTACGAGTAGAAAAAAGAACAAAAATGTACCGTGCATTAGCCAGAGAATTGTCCTATAGTTTGATTGCTTAGACACTGCATTACCTAGCACTTGTATTTCTCATTTAACTGTGCACACAATTGTCATTTTTTATTGAAAAACATGGTCATTTTCATCTATGCATTTGGTTCTTAGTGTTAAATACCTTTTATTGACTGAACAACATGAACTTATTTCATCTCAAATATCAAATTATTCCATTGTTTTTTGTCGTTAGCCAACAAAATGAAATTGTGAAACTTGTCAATAACAGCAAAAATAAATGCAACATCTACACAGTTTTGGTTTAATACTTTCTTACATGATTGAAACTTTTGTCTGCATAAAAATACTAACTGAAAAACATTAACAATGTTTTGTTTACAGTTTTGTGATTTCTATACAATGCAAGATATGAGAAAATTGAGGGTTACCCCAGAGCCTACAGCTGATGCAGCTAAAATGGCTTGATAATCTCATCGCAAACTGCATTTCTTCTTGTATGAGAAAAGTCATCAAACTTCCCTAGCTATTTGCAATAGTACTTAATTACCGAACCTGTTCGAAAATTGATTTAAAATTAGTTTAACTATACCCAATAGCCAAATATGCATGTCATGACTCGCTAAACCTGTTCCAATTTTTAATATTTTATGCTGCATCAAAATGCTTGAAACTGGGCATCATCCCTGAATTCACGTTTTAAAGCAATATTTTGGCATTACAAATATAGAATTTGTACAATGTAAGTATCGTATTAGGTTTGTGAAGAAGAAAAAAGTGGCTGATCCTCACTCTTTAAAACTCATCTTTTTTTATTTTATAGGAGGAGGACATTCAGACTCTTCATCTTCTCACTCCTTTGATGTACGTGAAAAGTGCTTACAATTCCATGGCTCATCATGTAAAGCAATTCATCTCTACCAGCTGGACTGTATATGTACAGGAAGACTCTGGAAAAATGGTCATACTTCAGACAAGCCCAAAAGTGGTTGAAAGTTTGGAATATTGTAAGATTTTATCACTTGTGTTTTCTCTATTAGATAAAATATTTTTGCATGTGATCTACTGTTAAATCATAGTAATTACTCAGGCAAATGATTTATATACACTCACTGCCAACAGTTAACAATGACAAGTAGAGCTTTGATTGACACGAAATCAGTGGTGTAGTGTAAAATAAAAAGGTTTGGGCACGCTAAGTCGTGTCGTTATGCAAAAGTATACTTTTTTTCTTTGGGAGGAGAGGGAAGGTGAAAATGACTACTAAGAATAAATAATATTATTAAAACTATTTTTTAAACTATTAAGTTATATGGATTTTAAAACAATTTGCCTTACACAACTCATTTTAACAGATCGTTTGACACTTTATAAATTGATTATAAGACATGTTCAAACATATTATTGTCACAAATTTTTTAAACAGATTTTTTAAGACATTTTTTAATCATATTATCTGCAACACATTTTAAACAGATTATTGACATGATTTTTTTTTAACAATTTCCATTCAGAAAAATTTCTATAAGAGATCGAGTTTCGGTTCAGACACTCTCGAAATTTGTTTTCAAAATGAATTTAAAATTATTGCGATCGTTGCAGATGTCGATTGAGAGTTTTATGGTTTTTCACTTTCTCGAGATGAAAATGTAGAGAAGTTCTTCTTGCTTGATAGACCCTTCCTTTCCTTTTCAAAATTTGCTCCATTAATAAAATGAAATTAGCAACTAGAAGCGTGTTAACAACTAGTATGTGTTTTGCAAATACTTGAACTTTCCTGCTCAGCTCTGAAATTGTGGATCAAAAACGAAAGCATAATTCTCAGGAAAGAACTTTTTTGTTTTCTTATTCGATTTTGCGTTTAGTGTCACGTAAGGGAAAAAAAATGTAAAATACAAATTTAAAAAAAAATTTATGTGAGGGAACGTCGTTCCCCTTTTTAAAAAGGTAAAGGATCGTCGTTCCCACACGTTCCCTCTCCACTACACCCCTGCACGAAATGCAACAGGAAAGTAGTAAATAGGTTTATGTATGAAACAAAACTAAGAATTAAATACAAAGATGAAAAAATAATTCATTTTTCATAAACTATAAGATGGAGTTTTTAACAGAATGATGTTCCAAAACAAATAAAACCGACATTAATAGGATGTGTGACCACCTCCCATCTTCATACAAAGTTTACATATTGTGATCATGCTTTCTGTCACCCCAAGTGATCAATCACCCCAGTGTCAAGTAATCGCCATTCCTCCTGTAGAGAAGTTTGCAACTCTTTGAGAGTAGATAGGAGTTTAAAATGTGCAGATACAGGATGGCCTTGGGCATCCAAAATATTTTCAATGCGATTAAAGTTGGGCAAGTACAGGGACCAAACCTATGCACAACCCCCTCGCTCTTGAAGTAGTCGTCGACGATGCCCGCTCTATGGAGACGCACAGACCCAATCAGACACAGTTCATTTCACATATGGCCAATACCACTTTAATGATGCCCCTCTAAATTGGATGGATAGAAGAACACAAACTTATGGTACCTGGGCGTACAGTCCATTCATGTGTAACCTTCGGTGCATAATAGTGGCAGATACCGTCTTTCCAATGGATGTTGCAACCATAGATGTTCACGTGTTGGGATCGCTCTTCGTTCCGCTCGACTACAACTGCAATACATTGATCTTCTGCCAAGGTCATAACCCTTGGATGACCAGCTATAGGTTTTCAGACAACTGTTTGGCTGGTTTGGAATTGCTTCCTTAATCTTGAAATGACAGAATGGTAAATGCTGAAGAAAAGAGCAACATCCAAAATAGACTGTCCTGCTTTAATGTGTCCGACAGCCCTCAAGCACTCGCAATCTTCCATTCATCTTTTGGAAGCCATAGAAACATGTCTAGCTTGAAAACTAATCGTACGAATGTTCTAAACACCTTTCATCAGTACTTGCATGCAACTCCTTTAACCCTTCACAAACTTAAGTCTCGGTGCTGGTTCTCGGTCGAGTAACCCCCGGTCATAAGTCACAACCCTTCACATATGACTGCCTTTTTTCCATATTTCTTGACACAAAACGTGATTGGCAGTTACATAACACATTTGCATACTTCCATCTACCTTTGCAGCAAATTGCAGGATCTGAATTTTAGATTGGATCCTGGGAATTAACTTTTTCCTCTCTGTGCTCAACTTTTGGCAGTGAGTGTATTATTTCTGGACAATGTTTTTTTGTGACTATCCCTTTTGTTCCTACTTTTATACAAAACCAAGAATTCCTGAAGAATGATTTATTTACAATTCTTATTGTGTTATTTGTGCACAAATCAAAGTTAAAAAAATCAAAAACAGTCCAAAGTTTTTGGAAAGTTGCAACAGTGCTCAGTAGATGGCAGCACGATAGAAAAAAGAAAACCCCAATCTAAGTATGTTGAGAAAACCTAATTTCATAGTTAACATAAGACCACCAAATTCTTTTTGCCATGTGGATGTATATTACCTAATGCTTGCCTGTCTGTTAACAAATATTTTTATTAAATTTTGAACTTGTTCTGAATTAAAAATTTAATTTATTGTGTTATTAATTATAAATTATCTATTAAAAAGTGTTTATATAATTAAAATTTAGCAATTTAATTTTATAATAATTCAGGATTAGTTTTTGAATCATATACGATAAAAATTACTTATCGCTTAAATGGAAGTTAAAATATTTTTAAAAAATATAAATAATAATAATAACAAATTATATTAAAAGTACTGTTTGAAAATTTGGTCACCTTTTATCTTACTTACACATATTGCATTAAATCTATTACACACTTATTGCACTGAATCTATTTTGTAAAGAAAGATCACTCATTGAGTTTTTCTTTATTTCCAGCTGTCTCCAGTGAAGATGGTAATATGAAAGATTACCAGCAAGGTTGGTACGAGGCCAAACTTGACTGGATGGATTGCATCTCACATCAATCAGGCATACCACGCTGGTTACTGGTCGTGGTCCTCTTTGCATTCATATTCGCTTTATTGTGGTTGTGCTGCGCTACAGCTGTCACTGCTCCTAACCAGTATTTGTCATCCTCAAAAGTAAGATGGGGATGATTTTATCAATATTATATATCAGGGTTCCCACGGTCATTGAAAGTCATTAAAAGTGCTTAATAATTTTGAACTTGTTTTCAAGGCCTTGAAAATGCTTAGAGGTGCTTAAAAGTCCTTGAAAATGCTTAGAGGTCCTTGAAAGTACTTAATTTTTACAGATGTTATACAACTGCAAAATTTATAAAAATACAACTCAGACTTACTATTCCCGCGTGACCGCCACTTATCTGCACCGTATAGGAATTCTCCGACATATTTGTATTAAGCATCCACCAACTTGTAACTTTTTTGGTAGAAATACTTTATTAAAAATTTAAATACAGACATTATGCCTGAAAACAAATTTTCATAGGTCCTTAAAAACATTAATTAGGTCCTTAAAAGTCATTGATTTTCATTATGTGATTTGAGTGGGAACCCTGTATATAGACTTTTAAACTTTTTCCCACTTTAAACTAAATCCACTAATAACCCTGTGAATGCATAACTTTTTTTCCCCCCATTTTAAGTTATTCGCCTTTTGCGACTTGACAAATTTATTTCTGGCTTTTAAAGGTTCTATATGTAATGCCTTAGAAATCAATCGATTGACATTTTATCCCTCCCCCCCCCCCTTCCCCTCCAACAAATAATCTGTGATATTTAGATACTAAAACTGTATTTTTAAACTCAACCATATCAGATTTGAAATTGGAAAGCTATATTGAAATTATAATTTTTCTGTAGCATGTCGATAAAAATGTATATTATACACATTTTTAAACTACTTTCTATTTTAGAAAAAGGACATGGGTTATATCCTGATCTGCGAGCCAAACAATGAGCTCAAAAGTCCACTCTTGCCTCTTGTTGATAACGAAGAAGCTCCACCCCTTCCACCAAAAGTTTCTCTTATTTAAATTTTCCATGCATCCTGTATGCTTAGTTTATTATATGTACTCAAATTTGACATATTTCCTATATATATATGTAATTCTTTATTGAAGTTATGAAATTGTATACTTTGTTATTAATCCATTAGAGAAAAGTATAATTGGGCTTTCAATGTTACAAGGTTGTTTTAGGTTTATCCATCGTAGGTATGAGACTTTTTGCATTTTTTATTGTGATATCTTTGTAATATTTTTTTGGGTATATTCTTTAGTTTTCTACTAGTCGGGACATTTAGAGTGACTTTTATCATCATGAGTGAATTTAACTTTTTATTGTTGGGAGTTGCATAGGATAACCCTGTGAATGCATTTTGTGTGATTCTCAAGTTAAATCAATTTATTTGGGCTGACTCATAATTTTGATGTATTTTAATGAATGTATAAATTTATGTAATTTTTTTTCCTTTTTTTGAAAATAAGTCTTTCTATACTAAGCACTTTGATTTCTTGAGATTTTAATAAAATTAAAATAAAAGTTCTTACTTTTCTGTGTTTATTTCACATGTTGAGTTTTCAAATGTTGGACTGTTAAAGATGAATACAGTAGGCTCCCACACTATCCAGCCCAGTCGAAATCTCTGCTAAACATTTCTATTTTATGTGAATGCTTTGCTTAGTATATTTCAGCATTACAACGTAATTTTAAATTTACAGGTACTCTCACTAATATTCCTTAAATTTTTATTTCTCCCTAAAATTTTACTTACACTTTTCGCCAATTCCTAAAAATTTAAACCCCGAAAATTTCCAGATTTACCTCCGAAAAGAAAATATTTTCTCGAAATTTTATTATTAAGTATTAAAAAATTATTAATTATTGACAAACTATTTTAAACTGTAGGTAAAATTATGTAAGTTTTAAAATTGAAACAATATTCTTGGATTACTTTGAATGTTGCTTGAAAATTAAATAAATGGGTTTAATTAAATTTGCATGTTGGTAAAAATAACAAAATTGTTTGATTATATAACTGTTGTTTTTCTAAAAAACTGTTTGATTTTCAATATTTTTAAATTTGGACGTTTTTTGCCGGTATAGAAACAAGCTTTAGAAATAATATGTCTGTGTTAGGAGCCTATGTCAGCTTTTAAAAAAAATGGAATTATCCTAAAATGTTTGAAATTATCCCTAAAATTTTTGGAATTTTATCTTTAAAATTCTTACCAAAATTTTTTAGAAAACTCAATGCGTCAATTAGTACTATTAATTTAGACACCATAAAATGTGCCCAATTTTTATTTTTTAGACTTAATTTTGCTTTAATAGTTTTACGAAACATACAGTACATAATGTATCCTGCTCTTTCGTTATCCTGCTTCTCCTTTAATTACATTGAGTCTCATGGTTAGTAATTCACGAAATTTTAATTAATGAAATAAATGTCTAAAAACACAGTAGACAAAGGTTGATTGTAATAATTAAATTTATGGGTGCTATGGGTGTTTTGAAAAGAATCGTGTTTTACTAACATATTTAGTATTCATGTAATAAAGTGTTATTCCTTTGCTTGGAAGAATGTCAGATTATAATATACCAATTTGAAGTAAACAATTGAAGATTGAAATACTTTGGCCAAGCTCTTTTTCCAATTTTACATCTAAAATTTGACCTAAAATTGATACCACTTTCCAAAAAATAATTAATAGTTTAAAAAACTAAAAAATACGCTTTAATAGAAAAGTGAACTAAAAAGTAGAAAATAATTTTAAATAAGTTTGAAATAAGAATAGAGTGATTAACAAGAAATATTTATTTTATCGTAAAAAAGCGTGGGGTGCTTGATGTCAATTGTTGAAAATATTTAATGACAGATATTGGTAAAAGTAGAACCATTATGAAAATATCTTAAAAAGCACCCCACGCTTTTTTACGATAAAATAAATATTTCTTGTTAATCACTATTCTTATTTCAAACTTATTTAAAATTATTTTCTACTTTTTAGCTCACTTTTCTATTAAAGCCTATTTTTTAGTTTTTTAAACTATTAATTATTTTCTACTTTTTAGTTTGGTTTTCTATTAAAGCGTGTTTTTTTAGTTTTTAAACTATTAATTATTTTTTCTGTAAACTATAATTTTTTTTTAGTTAGTAGTGTACAAAACTCTCCAGTTGCTTCTGCCAATAGTCACATGTTTGTCTGAAATTTAAGTCATGTGTATGCCTTAGTACACGCCGTATTACTTGGCACAAAGCACTACCGTGTCTCTGAATATGAAAAATCACTAATCCTGAAGATCCTGGTAAGGATAATGCGACTAAAAAAAAACACGCTTTGTATAACTGTCGTTCAAACGACAAATCTTTCAAACGGCACACCAGGGTTCGATTCCGGAGAAGGTTGGTTGGTTGGAATTTAACGGCGCAAGGGCAACACGAGCTAATCCTTGTGATAAAGCGACAAACTTATTGAATTGTCATCGGTCCTTAATAAGTATGCCAAATTTTGAGTTAATCCAACGTTTTGAAGGGGGTCAAAATCATGTTCAAAGATTCCGTTACATACTAACATACATACGTCTGAAGCTAATAAAAGCGTATTAAAAAGAACTATTTCAGGCGTTTCTAATTTAAAAATTTCACATTGCGAATTTTGTTACAAATGGACAAATATTTTCAGATTAACTGTTTATTACAGATTAGAAAGTTTAAGCACTCCATTGAATATTATTCTGATTTTTTTTTTTTTATTTTTTTTTTTTTTATAGGTTGTAGTAAAAAAAATGCTATTGATCATGAATCTACTAGTCTGGTGGGGCAAAACTGTTCAAAAAACAACATTGAATGAGTTGAACTAAATCAGATTGCCAAATATGTCATAAACAGCCAAATAGTGAGAATTCTTTTTTTTTTTTTTATTTGATAACCCCCTGTTTTTTATTTTCCAATGGGGAAGGGTGCAGACGATTTCTGATCTCTGGCTAGGAAAACTTTCATCTTTTAAAAGAGCCAATTTTGAGTTATGAGTGACTTACCGTAAAAGCGGGGTGAATCTGAACGGAATTTCATGAAATTATAAAGAAATTATTATTTTACACAAATAAAGCAGTTTTATTGATTGTAATTTTTTTTTTATTTGGTTAACATGTTTGGAATCTTGGAACACATGTTTTGTGGGGTTTTCAACCCTGTTCCTTTTTTTAAAAAATTCTGAAACAGCGTGCATACAATCCAATGAGTTTTAACCTCTCCAAAACTTATCCTGTAATTACTAACATAAACCTGTTATAGACTTAACTAATATATTTTTAGATAAGTATAAACATCCACAACAGCATACCATACTTAATTTAACTTGGTTTTAAAAACTTTTTATTTTACGAATTGTTATGTTTTGCCTCGTCTCGATTTTGAGATTTGCGGGGTGAATCGGAACACTTGAAAAGTGATATTAAAAAGCTGTTTTTGGCAAGATTATGTTCCATGCAAGATTCAACGACTGAAGAAGAGTCTAATGACTCTTTTTAAGATAGTAATCAAGATTGCAGGCTTGAATAAATGCCAGAAAAGGGGCCTAGTTTCTGCATGGGAAAAAACCCAATTGTTCCAGTGTTTTTTTCCCCTCTAAATGACTTCGTTTTCTTTAAGTTATATGGGAAAATGTATGAAGACTCTATGTGAGCAAATTTTCACACGCACAAGATTATTTATATATCAGTGTATTTTACAAAAAGCGCTCATGAATGAAGAGATTTTCTGAAACAAATGAGGATGCTTTTCTACTTTCTCAAGATATTTTAAGAAATTTGCAGTCAAACGGCACGTAAACATAGAGTAGATTAAAAAATAGTATAGTTTTAAAGACTATTTGCATAAGTTAGGAGAAGAGTTGATACACTTTCAAACATATGATTTGTTTTGACAATAATTGACAAAAACAAATTTTATCTGTCATGTTAAATTATTTTTTTATGATAATTTTGTGTTCCTATTCACCACAATGCATTATTGTTTTTTGTCACCCTGCAAGCGTTTGAATAAGATCAGACATGAATTGTAATGTGTGTTCCGATTCACCCCTTTCTGTGGGGTGAATCGGAACACCGTGAAAAAATTCAAAATAAATTAAAGTCCTAGTTTTTTCAATATTTTTTTTAGTTGATCCTCCAAGAAAAAGGCAAGACCCAAGTTTCAATGTCAAAAATATGTTCGTTAACGATCTTATTACACCCGATTTTTACTTTGAAAGTTTAAAAGTGTTCCGATTCACCCCATTTTACGGTAATATTTATTGCTAACTTAGCTCTATTCAAAAGATAGAAGTATTTTTCGCCAGAGATTAATTATCGTCTGCACTCATTGAAAATTAAAGAGCGGTGGGTTACCGAATAAAAAAGAATGCTAATTATTTAGCAAGTTTTATACATATTTGGTAATCAGATTTAGTTTAAATTCAATCAATTTTTGAACAGTTTTCGGTGAATTATGCCTCAACAAACCAATACATTTATAATCCTCAAGCATTTCTTTAGATTCTATGAAAAATTCAGAAGGATATTCAGTGGGTACCTTATCTTGCAGTTGCCTCTCAATCTAATAGATTTGTTACAATTTTAGTCGAGAGTTTAGTTTTCTGTCAAGTGAACCTGGAAATTTAAGCGGAAGTAAACCCTTCATTACACTGCAGGGATAAACTGAGTCTTTATATCATTGTACTACGTGGAGGACTGAAAGTCGTCCAAATTTTAAAGGCAATACCTTCGAATGGTTTTTCAAATGGAAATTGAAATAATATTCGCATCTCGAGTTTGAGGAATCCCTACATTCTATGGGAAACTGTTTCAATCATCATCATGTCTACTCACTTTCAAAATCAAAGTTTATGTAGGGAATTGAACACAGCTTGGAAAATCAAATGAAATTTAGCTTGCTAAGTAAGCTATTGAAGGTACATCAATATATAAGTTTCCAGTTTTTAGTGCAATTTGTTTCCAGTTCAGCATTTCTGACCAAAATACTGTTTTAAAACTTATGAAGTTCTGTACCAGGCCTGACAATAATAAAAGGTTAATAAAATTGGAAGGTTTTATTTTTTAAGTACATTGGTATACAGTAAAATTTTTTTTAAAAGAAAGCACTGAAAAGTCAAGAAAGTTTAAATTTACTTAGACAATTTATGGGTTAAATAGCTAAACTAATGCTTTTAACATTACATCAATAAAATCAAGAGATATACATAAAAAAAAAAAATGCAAATAATAATAAGTTTTAAGCTGATATGCAATACTTTAAAAAAGTGTTAATATTTATAACCTAAAAGTAAAAAAGATCGATTTTTATTGATTAGTGTACAGATTTGTTAAGGTCTTCATAATGCATTATCTAATTGCTTACACTGTGTGATTAATAAGTAAAAATATTTTTATGGAATTACTTTGTAAAAACAGACAAATTAAAGTAGAGTATTTCAACTTTTTATTTTGCAAATAAATACACTCAGAAAGTTCAAAGTTTAATTTTTTAAACATAAATATTACATGCTACATATACAATACAGTAGAATTGAACATCAGTTAGAAAAATTAAATAAAAAATGAGTTGAAACTGAAAAATAAATAGCAATACTTCAGAATTAAATATATACTTGAAGTTATGTATGACTAGAATATTTTATAAATAAAATATCTTAAAATACAAAACTAGAAGAAAGTTTCATGATAAGAAAAATTATGTAGAATGATAAGTCTTGGTTTTTCAAAAAAAATAATAATAATTGTCAACAAGTAAATTGAAATGCAACATTCATTACATTTTAAAGATGTTGTAAATTATAAATTTATTATTATGTTTTACAGAATATAAAAAAATACAATAAAATTACATTTTTGTTTATCCTTACATTTAGATATAAAATGAATGTCATTTGAACTAATTATTTTCTTTGAAATTGAGTTGTATTTAATTTTAACCTGGCATTTTTATCATTGACTCATCATTTAATAATAAGTTCTTAGTTTGTTCATTTTTAGTATAATTTTTAAAAAATCATCTCCATGCATATAAATTTTTCATGATTATTTTAAAAAATATATATATATATATTATACATTCACAGGTAAAACAGTTTAACAACAAAAAGTAAAATATATCAAATCAGAAATGTGTGTGTACAATTTACAAATAAGGAGCTTTCATTCAGACCCAATTTAGAAAAATTAGCAGTACTTTATTAGACATATACCTTATACTATATGTCTAGAAATAAAATTTGGGTGGCTATATTCAACAAAACAAAACGATCACAATTATTTTATAGAAAGGCTTTGGTTATAGAAAGCACCATCTCAGTCAACATTGACTCGATATTCAACTCAAATTGCACTTTCTAAATTTTAATTTTTCCTACATGGATTAGCTGAAATAAAGATAACTAAAGAATCAATAATTATTGTAAAAGCTACTATATTTTAAACAAAAGAAAAATTAACTTAACATTCCTTGCACTTCATCTTGAAATCTTACATGTACAGTTTAATACCGAGCAAAGAAACTTAAGATATTAGGTTTACAAATGTTACATTGTGATGGAAAAGAATTGTGTATTTCTTTGCAGTAACATAGTATTTGAGTTTTACGGAAATCTATACAAAGCATTATGCATGCACGCTTGTTTATACAGAGAAAACTATTATCTATGTAAAGATTATGAGATTGCTTTAATCTAATACACGGTGATTAGATATAAACAAAGAAAAACACATCAATTATCAAGGGGAATGTTCTACTCACTTAAACGCACAATTTACAGAAACTGAAGATATTTACTTGGTTATATACTATGCTAGTTTTTAAATAAAAATAAACAAGGTTATAAAATATCACAAAAAGTAGTTGTGAAATATATAAAGAGACATGAATATGTTTGAGAGAGAAATTGTGACAACCAGGGTTGTGTGTTATTGAAATGCTATAGTTAGAATGAATATTTTAATAAACTGCTTAACATTTTTGGAAAATACTTTTGGTTAAAAAAAGTAACGAAGTATCTTTAATTTATAAATATATATTTAAAAAAGGTATATTACCACTATAGTTAAGGTATATAACATTGAAAATTTTAATTATTCCATTAACCAAAAGAAATATAATTATGCTTAATAATGCAGTTTTCAAGACTTCAACTTTCTCAACTTCTTTGGATGCTTTATGAAGACGTTTTTTTTGCTGTGTCTTGAATTGGAAATACATAGTTACTGTCACTTCTGGTTCTTAATTATTATTATGAGATACTTCATTAAATTTTTTAATTATTTGCACATACATCTTCAACTAACCGATTGAACAATATTAAAATACATTTTAGTTTCATCTTAATCTTTTTATTTTTTTCAACACAACCCTGATTAAAAAAATAAATAAATACTGCATACAAAACTATAATAGTTGCAATAGTATTGAGCACAATTTACAAAGGAGGAGCTACTAATCAAACCGTCCAGATCCCGTTTAGAAAAATTAGTTAAGATTGCCAATAATTTTTTACATGTTATTAATCCTGTAACCTAGTCTGAAAATAAAATTATCTTGGTTATGTTCAACAATATTTTCAGACAAATCGTAACAGGTTAAGCATGTGGCAAAATATCGTTAGTTTTAACTAGTTTTCCAAAATAGACCCGACATTTTTAACACTAGCCCCTCAAATAACAAGTCAAGTTTCTTCAAGCAAATAAGCATTTTACATAATATAATAGCTGTACATAAATACATTGTAGTAGCACTCGACTGAAAGTTATAAATAACAAGCAAATAAAAGTTAAATCTTCACCATGAGACATAACTGGAATCAGCTTTAGGGAAAGTCCTCTATGTTAGCAATGCATCATCAGACAAAGACCCAGTGTTAGTGCTGGAAGGCCGATGTCTGTACAAAATGAAATGCTGAGTCATGAATATAACATCGAACGTAATGGAAGCAAGGCCCAATCCAAATTTGGTGAAATTCCCGATAAGCGAATACCAGTCATCTAAAAGAAATAAAAAGTAAATTTAATTCGATTTTACCAAAAGGCTGGGTTTGAGAGAGGCACAGGAAGAAGATTGATTATAGGAAACAGAATGTGTACAATTTTTATAATTTTTTAGAGTTTAAAAAATATTTTAATAAGGGCACCACAATTTAAAGCAATTCTCGCTAGAATTTGTAATCTTAATCAACAACACAACTGTCATTTTCAATAGTGCTACATTGAAACTTTAAATCAATTTTTTTTGGTCAAAGTCAAAAGTCTATATTTTTTTATTCATAGGGATTTGTATCAATATACAATGAGGCGTTATATCTGAACGAAATTGTCAGCATGAATTTTTTAAATATTGTTGTTTTAAAATATTTCCTTGTGAATTTTAAAAATTTGAAAATTATCTTAAAAAAAGTTAAGATGTCAAATTATAATAATGTATGAAGCTTAATATTTTTTCAGTATGTGGTTTTAATTGTCTAATTGGTGCAAGTTATAAAAACTTGAAAATGAATTTTTAAACTGATATAAAAATACATATAATTTTTCAAATATATATTTTTGAATTCATAAAAAAATGCTTTATCATAATAAACAATTTTTTTTTAATTATTATTAATTTCAAACCAGAAAACACACTTTTGCAAAAAATTTCAAAAGGATCCTATTAAAATTGAACATGCATTTTAAAATTTTGTGCCTTGCACTGTTTATAGTAGTTTAAAAACTAGATACCCCTGACAAATGTTGCCCCAAAAAAAATTCATCAAAGCAGCACTTCTTTTTTAATAAAAACTTAACAAAATTACTTGAAGAAATGACTTCCATATGAAGTATTTATGGTAGGAATGCTTTTTAATAAACTTTTAAAACATTATTCCTACATATTGGAATTATCTTAAAATAAGTGCCAAAGTATGTTGTTCATTTTAGGCTCACATCATCACTTAATCGTCTATGATAAAAAAAAAAATTAAATTGACAATCTAGTTAAAGAAAGCTATGAAAACGAAAGAAAGTTGGTTGGTTGTTTTCAGATTATCTGGCGCTGTCAGCAACACGAGGGCTATAATGCATCGAAACATTCGTCATTAGACAAGCCATAGTCATAGTGAATTGGGGAGGTCAACTGAGCCTAGGTGCTGATTCCACTAGGGAATATTGCACCAACCCCTTTATTTTATGACCCCCTGTTAAAGAAAGCCAGATTCCTTAAGAAAGGTCAAAAGGCTTTTGACAGGTTCCTCGTGGATTGTATCAAGTTCTGTTCCAAGACCTAAGCTTGAGTGCCTAATATGAAGAAGAGCTTCACATTCAAAAAGTATATGGTGGGCGGTTTCCTCCAACATATTGCACTTCCTACATAAAGGTTCTTCTTTAAAGATTCCCCTTCTATGAAGGAGTTTTCTTAGGTGATATTGGCCCCTGTAAGAAATCCAACTATCACTCTCATCTTATCCCTGCTAAGACGCAGGATCTGAGATGATAGTTTCATGGAAGGTTCTTGGATCATAAGCCTTGCATGTTTTTGATCGGTGGTTTGTTTCCACCTTTCTGTGGTTTCTTTAAGCATTTTTTCTCCTATCACCCTTTTTGCAGTAGTCTTAGAGATCCCACAAAAAGGTTCAGAACTTAAAGGTAGGTCTGCAGTTCCCAGTTTAGCAAGCTTATCTGCAGTTTCGTTTCCTTCTACGCCAATATTTCCGGGCACCCATGTAAGAAGGATCCTATTATAGGTCCCCAAGTCTTGTAGAAGGTTTCTGCGTTCCCAAACAAGTTTTAGACAAGCCAACATACATTTACAAACACCCATGCCTAACACGGGACTCAAACCCGCAATCTAGAGGCTAGCACGCTAACCACTATATCGTTTGGTCGGCAAAACGGAGGAAAGAAAAAAGTAATAACTCCAACCAAATGTTTACAGTTGAAAGGCCATGACAAAAAACGATCCGAGTCCAACTTTTTCGAAATCATGGTTTTCCGGCCATCTGCAAGGTTATAGCAGATATTTCAACCATAAGGAGTCCTCTGGCAAATAAATATCATGGTAAGTGAGATTTTGAGCGACCATTTACCTCAACCTTAATACAAGCCCTGAAACTTTAAATCAGCTTTTCTGCAGAATTGAGAAAAACAAACCCTGATTGTTCTTTGCTGTAGCCTTTAAATTTTTTTAACTGTTTTGCTTTGATGGTAAAATATTGACCTTTACTCTTTAAATTATAAAATAAAACCCGAGCCGATAAAAATAAAGATTATTACTAGACATAAAACATTTTTCCACAAAAGATTTGAAAAATTTCAAAGTATATTTTGTTTGGTACTTTTAAACTATCAATAAAATATATAATAAAACAAAGTATTTCATTCTGAGATTGTTTGTCAGTCTGAAGGGGATGGTATACAGTCCAACTTATCAAGTTTTTGCTAGGTTTACTCATTATATTCTGGTTGGAATTCTTAGCTCAATGCTCCTATTTTTTAAAAGATATGTTTTGTTTTATAAATAGGAATTAATTAACACTCAATTCAAAATATGAATGAAGTTTAATCCATTAATTTCCAGCTGCTAAAATACTAATTCAAAGCTAAATTAACAACTGCAAATAAATATTCAGAGCTTGAATGCATAAATACATTATGACAGAGTTAATTCGTCAATTGAAATTTGATTACTTTGAGAGAATAACAAAACAAAAAACTTCATAAAACATTTAATTTGCTCAGTAGCGTTAAAATTTTGTCAATCATTAGTCTTAGAAAGGTTTTTTTTTAATGTCAAAGTGAAACAAACAAAACAAACGTCTTAAAGCTTTCCAAATGTGTGTGCCTCGAATGAATATTTCAGATGCTATAAAACAAAAAAGGATTTTGGAAATATTGATAACTGTATAGTATTTCTTGATGCTGAATCAAATGAAAAAATAAAGCAAGATGGTATAACTATCCAATAAAAAGTTAGCCCATTTCAAAGACAAAAATACATGTAATATAAAAGTACATATAATGAATCAAAATTAAGTGAAAAAAGTTAATAAACAACCAAAATTTAATAGAAAAAGTAACAGTAAGTAGTAGTGAATAATTGAAATATTAAGTAAACAGAAGTATAAGGGATAAAGATTAAGTAATAAAAAAAGGTACACTTTTACATGAATTTCAATAAAAATGACTATAACTTTTTATAGGGTAATTATATTGTCTTGTTGTTTTTTCCCCTTTCAATTCAGCATCAAAAATTACTTCACACATATGTGTCGCATGCCTAGGTCATACCAAAATTAATCATGACCAATTTTTTATTTCTTTATGCCGTATTTTATCTTTTCTTGCTTTCTACAAGCATTTTTGTTTACATTAAGGACTAACTTTTTCTAAATTGGGTATATCGTCTTGCTTTTTATTCTCATTTGAGTATTTACTTTTCAGTTTCAAAACTCCCTTGCATCCAAAAAACACCCTTCTTTGCTAGATATTTTTATAGACTCGTTTTATTCTTCATTTTCCAGCCAAATGAAATATTTCTGCCAAATTTCATTTGTTTTTCAGATGGTTTCTGGTACTATTTTATACATACTATAAAGGTTAGTTTGACTAAAATACTGGAATGGACATGAAATTTTAGAATTAGACTAAAGAAGTTGGACCAGCACTCAAAATATTGAACTGTAGGTCGAAAAAATTAAAAATATATTTGAATTAATGATAGAGAAATGTCAATATTTAACAACAACTATGACAGCTGTTATTCAATGAAGCCACATAGAAACAATATTTATCTATGGTGAATTTAGTTTTGAAATTAACTGAACAGTAAGTTGTAAATCCAGGAATTTAACATTTTCCAAATAAAATTCTAGAAACATGCTCTTTTTAGATATATTATAAATATTTTACTGAGTTCGGTACTTTCCAATTTTTTACAAATAGTTGAAAAAAGGACAGTGTTTCCACTAAAATCTCAGAAAGAAAATCAAAGACTTTTCAAGAAATTTTAAGGATCTGAAATAATATATATTAAGTACCTACGAATATTTATTTTCAGACACTATGTCTTTAACACATTCGCTGCCACCAAAATTTATATATCCATCCTCAGAAGCCGAATTTAAAAAAAGTGTTTTAATGATTAAAAACGTTCCTTATATTTTAATAGTAAAACCAGAAAAAAAGGAAAAAAAACCAAGCACTAAAAATATAAAAATAATGCTTCACTAACGTGCCTCAAAAACCTCATCGTTCAACCTCCAAATCCGAACTAAAAATAAAGCAGTTTACTTATCATACTCGATCGTCGTCCCAGAGCGTCGCCGGCATGGGAGGTAGCGCCATGCTGACGCACCAGCGGTAGCGAATGTCTTTAATGTGCGACTTTACAAATGCTTCAGTCATAGAGATAATGTTAAACTCTTTCATGCATAATTTGCATTTTGCCTTATGAACAGACTTTGATGATATTGCAATCCATTTTTATATGCACTGTGCTTTGGCCATGGCACATTACATGTGCACTTTCGAACAGTTTCATAAGTTGTGTCTGCTCAAATAAAACCAAACAGCACTTGCTGTTTCCAAAGTCTTTTGGCTCACAAAATATATACATTGCTCTCACGTGTTTTGCTTCATTGAGAATAATGTATAGCTAAACCTCTGTTCAAATTCCACTCTATCAAACAGCAAATACAAACTAAATGACGTATGTGATGTAAAAATATATCAGAAAATTGTGTTGCTGCATGGATAAATGGCAGTCACGTGGATATAAACAAACCAGAGTTGAATTTTTATATAAATATTGTAGTCAGACACATAACATCGGCAAAATTTAAGAACTTCTATGCATTTTTAAGTACTTAAGGACTGGAAAACACTTGTATTGTCTTTTACTGACCATGGGAACTCTGAAAGAATCTTTTCAGCAGATAAAACACTTGTTATTTAAGTTCTTCTGCTTCAATTCAATAATTTTAAAAGCATTTTCGAACTTAATTTGCATGGGATTAAAACTTTTAAATATTCAATGAACATTCACTTTATTTATACTTTGGAATTTTTTATTTTTTTATAATTTTAAGAACAAATTTGGAAAAAGAAATCAAACATTTTCAGTAAGACATTTTCAAATAAATTCCACTTCAGCACGGAATAAAAAAGTTAATTTCAAAACTACTTTGTATTACTTATTATTGGCATAAATTGAAATATTTTTAACCATATACATAAATAAAACAAGTGAAATTGAGCACAAAAACATGATAAAGATAAATTTTATTTCTTGAATATATAAGATCATATTTTTGGTACAAGCTTAAAAGTGTATCAACAAGCACACACAAAAAATCAACCCTAACAGTAATTGATTGAAAAATATGCTTAACATGAAAGATAAATGCGATGATAAAGTTTAAGTTAAAATTTTAATATAAGAGGAACTCATATTAAAAAAAATATATATAAAGGAACTATAAATCAAACCCTAAATACTTTGCAAAAAAAAAAGCAAAAAAAAATACTTTGATATTAAAATGCATTGTACAAAAAATTCCCATCACAAAAATATTACAGACATTTTTACATGTTCATGATTGTTAATATTAAAGCAGTGATGCAGGAGGCATTTTAGAGAAATATTATATGGCAAAAAAGATTGATTACTTTAGTGAATTCTAAAGATGCAAATCAAAAGGCACTACAAAATAATTCAACCAATGCCTAAAACTGTAATGTAAAATTAAATAAAAGATAAAGTAATAAATATGATTAAAAGACAAAAGGTGAAAAACAAAAAGAACATTTACTTTAAGTATAAATTAAGTTTATAGGGGATAAAGCTGTCTATATGATCATGACTAAATACTAAATAATTAAAAAAATCTTTGGAAAGTCAAAACTAAAAAAAATACACAACTAGGTCGAAACCGCAATTAACGTAATACTAAAATAAAAACGGTGTTGAGTTCATTCTTCAAAAATTTACCATTTGAAAATGATAACAATATAATTTGTGAATGCTTGAGCAGTATATTATAATTTTTCTAGAAATGCTTTTTTTTATAGTATGTTAGAGACAAAGCAAGGATGTATAAAAACATTGTACTAGTACTTTAAAAAATAATTTATACTTTTACTATTATAAAATATCACTTAAACATTACAAATTAATCTCAAATTAATGCTCTCTCATTAATAATCTCCAAAATATACTTCCAATTTATGCTGAGGTACTCCGCAAGGTAAATAAAAATGACTTAAAAAACTATATGCTGCATATCTAAGCTCTTTATATCTAGAAGTTGAGCTCATTTTAGTACAAGAAATTGTACTACAAAATTGCAGATTACAAAACAAATAATGAAGAAATTATATATGTGTGTGTTACTATACATCAAATTTAAGGTCTTGGTAATGTCAGTAAGTATAGTAAGTTTCAAATTAAAGCTGGAAAATGCTTGAAATTCTAATAAAAAGAATGATATAAAACAACTCGTCAAGAATTTAGTATCTTGTTTCAAACTTGTAATGAAGTTAAAAAGAGAAGAAAACAGCTCAAAATACAGTTTTCTAAAATTAGGCATAGTTTCACTCAAAAGTAGAGAATGATCTTTGTAGTCTATTTATAGCAAAATGGCCATTTCAAAGCAGTTCATGTTAGAACATAAGGCTAGACTAAGTCTTAGTTTAACTCAAAAATCCATAGTGAGCAAAAACAGTAATATTTCAAATATTTTCATTCTCATTATAATGTTATCATCGATGAACTCCTTTTCAATTAAATAAAAGAAGGGGTAGAGAGGATATTAAAAAAAAAAGAACCCAAGCTCTTAGAAACTGAGTCCTGTGTAAAGCAGGAACAAATACATAGTAATACAAAATACATGCTAAATACAAAAATGACTTTATATGGACGAAGAAATGATATTTCATACATAAAGCTCTTGATTATAGTAAATAAACAACTAAAAAGGCTCTTTATTATAGTACTATATAATATCAATAATCTGCCTTTCTTTATACAGGATTATGATAATGGACTTCAGATCACTGATAATGGTCAGAATTTTTTTAAAGAAAAACACACAAAACATTTCCCAAAAGGTTATCAATGTAGTTCTTAAAATGTTGAGATTCTTGACTTTTTGGTTATTTTTAATTTGATTCAATAACTTAATGAGGGCTATATTGCATCAAAATAAAGAGCAAGATATCGACTACTGAGAGAAGTCTGAAACACCTTACTAAAGGTCTTATAAAAAAAAACTGCCCTGCTTTTGCATTTTGATTGGAAGGACGGCAAGAAAACTCCTAACCAGTAGATTGACGCATGTTGTACACATCTCATTTTTAAACAGAGATTGCAAGGCGCAGACTGAACAAAAATCCATGTCCTTTTGCAGGATAAGCTGATATTTTGACTCCGAGCCACGAGTTCATCCTTCGACAAATTTTGACAGAAAGGGTTGAAGCTAATTAATAGAAATTAAAAATATTACAGTAACAACTGTAAAGAACTGAACCAAAAACCTTCAATTGTATCCGTAAAACAGTTTGTTAATTAATAAATCTGATAATATTTGACCATTCAATTTTTTAAAATCAACAGTCGGAAATCCTAAAAAGCCAACGAACCAAGATTGTACTGTACTAAAAAGACTAGAATTAATCCTTGTGATTTATTGATGGTCTTTCAGGATATAATATGTAGTGTTGAACAATAAATATAATATTGTAAGTGATGGAAAGAGTTCCCAATCCAAACTTGGTCAAATTTCCAAGTATTGTTGACCACTTATCTAAAAAGAAAACAAAATATTTGGTAATCACCAAAATAGGTCTCAACAAAGATGATCCACAATATGGCAATAAAGAGCAAAGGTTCAAAAACTACATCCTTATGAATGTTCAGACTGAATACTCTATATCCCAAAGTAAAGTGCAAGAAGAGAAAGACCACTACCAGAAAGGAAAAGGAGGATATGAGGTGAAACAACAAGAAAAAGCAAGGTGTCATCTAGTTAAATTTAAACAATTTGTGAATACTAGTAGTTGTTTATTAACTATTTTAGAATAAAATATAACAAAATGGAGTTAAAATTGAAAATTAGTATTATTGATTGATTCTTTTTATTGATTTCTATTTATTTATAACAGATAAAAAAAATTCAAAATTGAATTTAAAAATTGTTCAAAAGTTTTGTGAACTAGATTTAATTTCACAAAAACTTTTTCAAACTAACAATTTTGATACAAAAAATTAATAAATGCTTAAGGATACTCCAAAAATGTACGTTAGAAGATTGAAAATACAGCAATTTAAAAAAAATTTCGATTTAAAATAATTTGAAAAGTTGAAGTTTTTACCAATAGCTACATCAAAATAAATAACAAATATAAATTTTAAAACAAATATGAAAAGGTAACAGGGTAAACAAATATCATGTTTCACATTTAAAACTATATTGTTTAGTATTTAGATTTTTGTGGGGACAGGCAAACATAAACTCTTTTTAAGTACAAATAAATTTTAATGAAATATTTCTCAATTAAAATAAAAGTTATGTATGAAAAAATCTTAACTTTTGTTCTAAAATTGTATTAACTAGTTGACACCCTACTTCTCATATTCATTGCACTCCACAGTGAAAAGTATACTAGAAAGTTCAGAAGTTTTCATACTAGAATAATATATTCATAGAGAAATAATTACTTACCATAATTATAGCAAATGATAAACATTTGACCAATGCTGAACAAACCACCAATAAAATCCAACAGAACTGTACCAATGCTCCAACCAGTTGTAGACTTACGTTTGTAATTATATACCACCTGCAAGAAAGAAATCCGAATATCAAAGCGAGCCAACGACAACAAATATTCCCAGCTTTTAATACTATTTTTAAAAATGAATCACAAAGCGATTGATAAACTTTTTTTGTACAAGATAGCAAGAATAACTTAAACATTAAAATATCAATAAATATAAAGGGCACTTTCAGTTAATAATACATATATATTAATTCAAAGTTTACACAACTATAATCTCCCCCCCCCCCCCTTCTCCTTTTTTCACAAATAATCCTATTGACGCTTATGATACACAATGTTTGTTTTGTTTATAATTTGTTACAATGTTTGAATTTATGTTACACTATTACAATGTTTGTTTTGTTCATCATATGTTGCACTAAACATGTTTTTATCATTTTAAAATCAAAAAGTTCTTTTACCTTTTCTGTCTAAAGTAAAATGAATTTTATTGGAAAAAGAATTAACCAAATCCTTAACTAGTTTTTAATTCAACATTCCATGCAGTCTAGCATGGGCAATAAAAAGCGCTTTACGGGTAAAATAAATTAAATGTATAACTAGCTCTCGAACCCGGTAGCAGAAAATGCGAGACGGGAGACGGACGTCGCAGATTTTTCGGCAGCCTGCAGATCATTTTACAAATCTGACTTGCAATTTTTTTTTTTTAAGTATGATTTATAAAAGGGGTGGTTTGAGTAAACGCACATGTGCGATACTTCATTTTATGGAATCGTGATACTCTCCACCGCGATTTTACGGAGATAGTATAGAAACATTACAAGTTCTATTTGCTTTCGCGTGTTTGTGGTAGTAATTAGTTTCGCTAAAAGTTACGCTGATGTAAGGACCGCTATTCCCGAGAATCGATCTGCTAAGATGGGAAATACTCCGATATTTACGTCTTTGCGATGTTCCTTTTCGGCGAGTGTTACGCTGATATAGTACCCACTATTTTGACGATTTATGCCTCAAAAGTTGAACCATCGCCGAGATTTACGTGGTTGTGGTGTTACGTCGATAGTGTAATCGTCTGTATTGCATAAATTTCCAGATTTCTACCGATATATTGGGCACTAACGCCGATATTTACGCTATTATAATGGTCATTTTTGCGGATAGTTACTTTGATAAAATTGCCGAGATTTGCGCTAGTAAGGTAGCAGATATTTGCGTTGGAATAGTGGTAATTTTCACCTAGGTATAAGCCGTTTCAATAGCAGCTATCGACGAGAATTGCGATGCCGTTTTGGCAGAATGATTTATGCAGAATGATTACAATTTTAATTTAAGATACAATAGTTTTAAATATTTCGGTTTTAATATTTAATTTATTTTGCCAAATTTCTATGTTTATTTAAAACAGGAATTTTTGTTAAAATTGACGAATAAGGTGCTTATGTATATTATCCAAACTTAAAAAATAATAATAATTACGCTGCAGATTATTTTCTAATACCCAAATTAGTGTCGCAGACTGGCAGAAAAGTTTCTGCTACTGGGCTCTCGAATATAAATCCTATATATAAATATAAATGTAATATAATATATATAAATATATGAATATAAATCCCCTCTTTGTATAATATCAGTTTTTCAATACAAATAAACTTACTTGAGGTATATACTTTGTTAGTGTGACACCCAGTTTCACATAAGAGAAGAAATACAGAAATGTGAGCCATGGCGTGTATTTATTAACATGGAGTGCTGTGAGAAGAAGAAACACAGCTGCAGTAGACCAGACCAGTGCAAGGACAGCCACCGTAGACTTGGCAATCAACTGATCTCCACGCTAGGCAAGAAAGTCACAATTAAACATTTCAAGTTTAATTCTAAGCAGCATAATATTTACAGTAGTACTTTAGAAACACAATTGACTGCTTCTTTTGCAAGAATTGTGCTTGATGAATTTTTAGAAGTTTACAAGAATTCAATTTTTATAAAAATTAAATACGTTAGATTGTAGCAAATACTGTTCTTAATTTACTGCTTTTTAACACGTTTTAATTCTGGTATATAAGGTCAAAACTTTGCAATGAAATTGTAAGGTAGTTTTGATTCATGCGAAATTGTTAATTCGAGTGAGGATACAAGTCTGTAAGATTTAGTAATTACAATTTTGAAAATTTGGTAGTGTACAGAAAAAAATGCAAATAGATCAATTTAACAAGACTTTTCACTAAAGAAAGAAGTTTTTTTCTGACATCACAGTTTGGATACAAAATAGGAAACCTTAGAACTCTGTTAATTTAATGCTCAGGACGATGCAGTAGATTGTTAGATGCCAACTAATAAACTAACCAGCATTTGGACATGAAACAAAAACACCAATTCACATTAGGGTGTGATTTTTTTTTTTTTTTTTTTTTGTATTTAGAAAATTAGAAGGAATTTTTTTATTTATAATGACTACCTTCACTTTTAATAAAACAAATGCTAGGAAATAATATTTCAAATGCTAGGAAAATTATTCAATTGATAAAAAACAGATTTGTGTTCCAGCATATTTTTTAATGTTCTACCAGTAGTTTTAATTTTATTACAAACATCAAAAATTAAATTGAATAGCAACATTGAAATATTTTTTGATACATTCATATTTTTTGTTAAAATTAAAAAAATTATTTTGTAATATGAATTATGAAAATTAATCTTGTAAACACAGGGTTTGACTGTACTTTAAATGTCATACTGTTTGATCCTGTTACGAAAAAAAACACATTCATTTGATCAAATTTAACTATTCTTCTCCGTTTCAAATTGCAGCAGTGCCCGAGACCTTCAAACCGATATACAGTAGCATGAATTTGTAGCATTTCCAGTTTATACTAGAAAACTAGCAAATGAACTTAGGTTACAATTTCCTATAATACTATCAATTATAACTTTCAGTTGAATTTTTATATGAGAACTTATACTTTGAAGAAATATTTTATTTAACATTCATATTAGTAAATATAGAATTTCTGGACATGGCTGGAAATATTGAACTCAGAAAGACCAAAAAAGCATTTGTATAATCTTCTTACTACAGTTTAGAAGATAAAATAGGCATTCTCTTTTCTTATCATAATTAAATTAATCAATTAAGAGTTAACAAATGAAGTAATTTAGAAAATAAGTACTGGAGAGTAAACCAAACATTAGAAGAGAGTTTCACGGAAGTATTGATTTTTTCTTATCCTTGCAATTTATCATTTGATCTTATCTACTTAAATCATTACCTCATAAACAAAGCATTGGCCGATAGTAACAGCTGTAGCGATTACAGCGTGAACAGCAAACACAACATCGTTGACTTCGACAGGAATCACTCCAGTAGGGTGGATGGAATGGTACTCTAACTAAAATCGAAGAAATAGTTGTTAAGCAATTGTTGAAAATAATCTAACTTAAGTTATATTGGTAAACATTGATAGTTATTTCTTAAAAATTAAAAACTAAATTGAGAATTTATCTTGTAAAATTAGCTACTTTATGTTCCTATTTTATGAAAAACTATAGAGTTTATCAAAAAATTCTGCAAAGGTGTTATACTTTAAGAGAGAAAATGTATGTGTTAATCAAGAAAAAAATATGGTACATTTTTAGGTGCTTCCTTACACAAAAGTCCTACTGCTTTATAAAACATAAAATGAACTACAGATATTTTAATGGACCAAAATTGATTAGAGATTATGCCTTATTAGAAGGCTTTTAGAGAGCACTATTCCACTTTTGCATAGTGATAAGTTGATTGGATTTGACTTTTTGAGCTTCAAGAGCTATGTGATTGCTATACAGCACTGAATTATTATTACAATAAGATCTGTACAAGTGAGTAAATGTCAATAAGAGAAGGCCACTCTCTTCAAACAGGGTTGGTTGGTTTGTATGCTCAACGACCTATTTTTTGCATAAGGACGGCTAATCAGGCTGGGACACCTACAGTTTAACGTGGATTCCGAACCAAAATGAACATCCATGCCTAGGCCAGGATTCGAATCCGGCACCTTTGGCATGCAAAGCCAGAGCGTTAACCCCACAGCCATCAGATGGGGCTTCAAATAGGGAACCACCCAGCAATTGAGACTCAAATGCATCTTAATGGGAAAGAGAATGGATGGCACTCCACTTTTGCATCTTGATCAGTTGATTGCCAAGCTGAGAGTTGTCTAAAACTATCAACACAAACCCATTTGGCAGAACTGTACTTATAGTTATTTATTTAAAAAAAAAAAAAATGAAATTTAATTTAGAATGCAAAGAAGATTGTTGAACCTTGATGATGGGAAGCATACTTGAACCTATTTGCATGCAGATGCATATTTTATTTTTGAATGATGTACTCAAAGGAAATGGTTTTTTAAATGAACTCTTTAATGAACAAAACTTTAAAAAAAATCAGAAACAAGAACTTATAGATAAAAAAGAGGAAAAGGAAGAAACTAGCTTTACAAGATAAAAAAAAAGTAGAAACTGAGGATCCCTCCCTCCCTCACCCACACACAAAATGCAATAAGTCTCAAAATTGGCTAAATCCACATTTTTTTCTTTTTTCCAAATAATTTTGCTTGTATTTCACAAGTTTACAATGCACTACGTCATGTAGCAAATTGTTATTGACCAAAATATTCTCAATCCATCCTAAAAATACAATTACATTTGCAGCTTCATATAGGACTGAAAGGAAGTTGTAAAATGTTTTTGGTGTCTCCTGTAAATCTTATGAAAAAACCTTGAGTCGTTTTTTAAGATAATCACCACAAATATCGATTTCAAACTCCATTATATATTCTTATTAACCTCACATTTTCTTTGCAGATGCAATTATCGATGCAAAACAGTATACAAAAATTGTTGAAAAAAGAATAAACACATACCCATCTATTTCAATTGCACTAAATATACAGTGTTCACTAAATATAGCCTTATGAATAAAGCCTAGTAAAATATAGACCTAAAAATTCCTTTGTACAAAAATTATAGACTGTTATTTCCTTGCAATAAAATTTAAAAAACCTAATTTTTTAAATATATGTTGATACATAAAAAATTAGTTTTAAACAAAACTAGTGTGACCTCTATATGAATTTAAAAAAAAAACCACTAATATTCTTGAAAAAACCCATTTCACTTTTAAATGGAAGAATTCAGATAAAAAATATAGTAATTTAGGAAGTGCAGGATGAGAATTTTTTAATTGCACTTAAATAGCTTTGTGCATGGATTAAAAACAAGGGTTAACTTCATAAGTCAAAATTTCATATTTTACAATTTTACTAAAAACATGGAACAAAAGAAACTATGTAGCTCCTGTATTACTTTATACAGGGTTTCTGCAAAAATAAAATGTCACAAATCCATGAATTTTCATGACTTTCAAGACTGAAGCAAATAATTTAGCATGATTGAAGAAATCAAATCACAAAATAATAATAATGATGATGAAAATTTATCAAGTAAAAAATCCTTGTTTCAGAAACTTCCAAATCAGAAGAAAAGAGGAAAAATAATTTTCTATTCTTTGATAATTCAGTGTTAAAAAAGCTAATCAATCTTTCATGATAAAGAAAGAATAGGTCAATAATAATAAATTATATCATCAAAAATCAAATGTTTTATATCAACAATGCAAAACAGTAGAAAAAAGACAAAAAAAAAAGTATACATAAGCTTATTAAAACTGTTCATTTTAGTTCTCATATTACGAATTTTTTTTCTTCACCTACGAGACCTTACTCGTGTGATGTCACAAACTTGGGGTTCAGGAATGTTTTCATTGGCCACGGTTTTGAACTGTGACCGTTGTTTCCGTCAAAATATAAATAAAAACATAGAGAATTTTTGATGAGCTGAATAGCGATCATGGTATTTATGATGTCAGTTATGTGATTTTACTTAAAATGTTTAAGAATCCATGAAATTCCCAGTGTTTCCACGATTTATGTCATTTTTTTGCTCAAAATCATGACTTTCAAGGACAAAATTTAACTAGTGGTCAAATTCATGACTTTCCATGACATTTCCTGACTTACCATGAGAGCGGAAACCCTGTTATAAGATATAATATTGGAGCATTTGTTAATCTGGAATGTAGCAAAGATTTTTTTTTTTTTTTTAAATATATTTTTGAAAAGAAAATACAGTAAAACGCCGATTATCCGAGCCCCGGTTATCCGAGTTTCAGCTTTAACCGAGCCAGATAATATTTCTTTAATTTCTTTTTACCCCTGATATTTTCCATTGTATGACTTTTTTAAGTAAGAGAACTCTTTAAGCATTACTATACACTATTAATTGCATGTGGTTTACCTATAGTATAACATTTGTACTTGTCAAAATACACATTTAAACCAATACGATTTATTTTATTTTTAATGTTCGCTTTAACCGAGTTGGTCTTGGTCCACATTAACTCGGATAATCGGGACTCTACTGTACTGCATTTTCAAAATGAATAGTAATGAACATAATAATAGGAGCATTTGCTACAGTATCAAAAAACTTGGCAATTCAGAAAATGCACTTTTGAATAAGCAGCTGGCTGCAGAAATATTATCCCTAACACATTGAAGTATATTACAAAAATTATCTAAAAAATATGTAACACATAATTGTTGATCTTTGAGACATTTGTTTCTTTTTAACAACATTTTTGTTTAAAAATATACATGTCTGGAGAGAATAGCCTTAAACAAATAACAAACGTACTTTCAAAATTATAATAAAACATTTAAATAATTACTTGCACTTGATTAACATATTTCAGTCCAAGGTTAAATACAGAATATGCAATAAACCCAGTCAAATTCAATCCAAGGAAGTCAAAATTCAGGCCTACAACACTGAAAAAATAAACAAGCATTAAGTTAAGGCACATGACTGAATACAATGATCTAAAGGATCATTAATTTAAATTCAATATTAGTTCAGTTTTAAATTGATTAAAAAATTAATCAGAAATTTGATAGTGTATCATAAAGCAGTTCCTGTTAAAACAGTAACATTTGAATTTGGAAAAAAATTAAAAATTAAAATCGCTTAATTTTATATTAATTTTATAGAATATAACCAAACAGTTTTATTTCCCTACATCTGCTCTGTCATGCTTTTGAGTTATTTTTTTACTTTTTACAACATTATTTTATAATTTCAAGTTTTTAAAAATTCAGCAGTATACAGTCATACGCATAAAGTCAACAGTATTAGTTATTTGAAAGAATATGTAATAAAAGTCATTTACCTTTTCCTACGATAGTTTTCTATAATTTGTGGGTAGAAAGAAATCGACCAACAAATGAAGTACAACCAACCAATCACTGAGCTAACGACAACCCAACCATAGACTTTGTACACCCCTACTCTCACAAAAGCTTCTTTTGTTCTGAAAAAAAAAGTACAAATGAATAAACACAGTTACTAAATTTTGTTATGTAAAGTTGGATTGCTACAGTAACTGTCACTAAAGACTGCTTCTATGTGCATTTAATTGCAGAATTACAAAGCATATACAATTTGGGGACATTTAATGACCGAAATTTTCCTTAACTAAAATTGACGCCATGTAGCAAAATCCTGCCAATTTGGAACTGCTTTTTAGAAAAATGTATTTTATAAACAAAAATGTCACCAACTTGACGAATTTGGCTATAAATTTAGCGAGAGCATTTGTCACCAAATATCCAATATCTCTATTTCAAACAAGATTTAAATTATCCTCAGAATTACTATCAAAGTCTTTTTCCACTAGAATTGAAAAGCACTTCCAGTTGGGATTTTTAATTGAATTTTATACAACCCTACTAATTTTACCAAAACTTTAAAACTGATGTATGCTACATATCTGTAGCTTGTGTTGAAAACATTTATTTGAAAAATCTATAGAAGTTTTTTTCAAGGTACTTTCCAAAGACTCTTGGGAACTCAAATTCCCAAGGAGCTTTTAGAGAAAAATAAGAGGTTGGATTTCAAAAGTTTTAATAGAGGCCTTAAAAACATTAAAAGAAAATACTAACTTCTAAAAACTACATGTAAACTGAATTTGAAATTTACATCACCACTTTTGTATATACAATATAAGCTTATGATTAGAAATTATATATTAGATACTTTTTTTCCCTTCAAGTTCATCCTTATAAATTTGGATGAAATTTAAACAAGTTTGTGTTCGTTACAACTAAGTAGAAATTTTCATGGATTTCATCCATAAATATTGACTAAAAATAAAAAATATGTTAGGAAGTAAAAACATTTTGTCACTTGTTCTACAACATCGCGCACACACAATCTAACTTATTTTTATATTTTCTATATACTAGTTTGTTTCGAAAATGTAAAATAAGACATCATTAGCCATTCAAAAACTGTATGCAAATTCACTCTATCCAGAGATGCTCCTGTTTTTACGGATACTCCGTAGATTTTACTTATTTTCCATAATTTATACGGATTTTTATGGACGTTCTTTGAAACCTACTTATGATTATCTATATATTTAATAGGCAATACGTTTTTTGGGATTAGTCCGTCCGCCTAAACTACTCAACCAATTTCAATGATCAAGGTGTCATTTTAAAGGAAATAAGCTGTAGATTTGCCAAAACGTGCCAAAATAATTTATTAACACTTTATTAATTAGTTAAATTTCAATATTTTTCATCATTAAGCTACTACAAAGCCTCAATGATTTTGAATATAAGAATGGTAACATCCTTAAGTAAACAAACCCGCTGCTCGGGGGTTCAACCAACCAACCAACCGTTGCTAATTTTAAAGCTATCCTTACGTATGTAAACAACAAACCCGTTGCTAATTTTAAAGCTCTTTTTAAACTCTTCGTTTCAAAGTAGATTTTTTCTGTTTTTCTGAAGCATTTTTGTATTAGAGTAATTATTATTTTGAAGTATTTCTATCCAGAAAATGCCGCGCGTTGGACGTCGTTCTCTAACGGGGCGACTTATCAGAATAAATAAAAGATATTGGGACTTCAATGTAAGGGCATAACTAATGAAGTTTTAAATCAGAATGTTGGCGGATAGTATATTTAACTTTCTATTATGAAACTTGCAATTTGGGTGTTTTCTCTATTAGGCCTTACATTAAAGTTATAAAAATTTGGTTACATTTTTTATGGCTGGCAAACCTATTCGAGCGCAGCAAGATGTTTTAACCACAAATTCGAGCGGCTAAGCCGCTCAATCCGAGCGCAGCGAGGTGTTTGGGGGTTGGCGAGCGTTAGCGAGCAGGGGGCAAAGCCCCCTAGTGACTTATTAATGGGGATGACTCTACTGAGTACTAGCACTGCGACTATTGTCTATTGTACTGCAACCCCCTATCTGATCTAAAGAAGACCGGTTATAAATTCAGTATAGACCCGATTGGAACATTTGACAGTTCAAAGGGATCAATAGAATGGTATCCCAGATGTTCAAATCATTGGGCAGATTAGTAGTCACATTCATACAAAACATGCATAGAACTCTCCTCTGTCATACAACAACCTCTATAGAGTGGGTCATTTACAACACCTAACGTGTTAAAATGTCTATTTAGGGTGCAGTGTCCAGTTATAAGGCCTATAGCAACCTTTATTTCTCTTCTGCTCAATTTTAGTAGTTCCCCCGATCTAGCATAGGGTGACTGTTGATTAGGGTGGATCGGAAAAAAAAAATTCAGAATTTCAAATCCGACCTATGGGGAAAAGATGTTCTATGGTATACAGATACATGGAAAAATAATTAAAAAAATTAAATTTTAAGTTCAGTACTGCCACAAGGAGGACGAAGTTTAGGTATTTGAGCTTTTTTATAGTAAAAAGTCAAAGTCAATTAAATTTTTTTTCTGAAGAATTTCAAAACCTACCTGTACGGAAAAGATGTTCTGAGGTACATTAATTAAGGGAAAAATAAAATAAAAATAATAAATTTTATGTTAAGCTCTTTGCAAGGGGGATGAAGTTTTGGTATTTAAGCTTTTTAATGGTAAAATGTCAAAGCGATTTTGTTTAAGTGAAACAGGCCTTTAGTACTTTTAAATGTTTATTGGAATGAGAGGACATATACTAAATGGTTACAGAAAAAAAAAGCTTTAGGAACATATTACAGCTTCTTAAGAATTAAATCAAGAAAAATAAAAAAAAATCTTCGTAATTACAGTGAACGGTAATCACGTTTGGTGTTGAAAACAGGCTTGAGGTTTCGTGATTCCAGGCTATTTCTTTTTAACCATCTCTTCTGTATGATCCGCTTACAGCAAAAAATGCTTCTGTGACTATTCGTTATGTAGCTTGAGTACGACAGGGATACCCCTTGATAGTAGGTAATACTATAGTATTGCCTTAGAAATGATTGCTGGGTTTACTCCTGAAATCATGTGATCACTAAATCGTTCTGTCACATTCTCCCACTTAATCAAGTTCACATAATCTGTCACACAAGGGTCAAAAGTTGGTATGTTTAAGATACGGATATTAATCGCTAAATGGGTTTGGGTTGCAGCAGACCATTTGACTTTGTGTTATTTCTGTCGTCAGCTAGCATTGATATCAGGATATTTTCAGGAAAGCCCAAACCTCCATTTCAAAAATTACTGGATCAATGACTTTCTTCAAATCAATTGAGAAATAACGCGATAGAAAGATTGATTAATGCAAATGCTCTGCACCATAGATTACCGATTGTTTGGTTTTGATCTGGAATCACATAGGTGCCTAAACTTTTACGATGAACGTAATTAATGTCAATAAAACTTTGGTTAGACTTCTTCTAAGCCAAATAGAACATGAGAATTCTGTTGGGGGTTGAAAACCACCTTGAGTGGCGAATCTTTCCAGAGTTTCTCTTCAACAGCGCTTTGCTGTTTTGTCCGCAGTGATGGCTTCACAAATTTCTATTAAGCACAGTTGATCAGTACTTAAGTCTTTCTTGTTAGTCAATTCGCATAGGTTGGGTTTACGTGAATGTAGGGTGTCCACAGAAAAGTTATTTTAAAATTCCCTGATATTTCCCTGATTATTCCCTGTAGCACCCAATTTTTTCCCTGATTATAAGTTATCGACAAAATATATATAAATAATAAACTTTCAAGTAAAAGAACATTCAAATTTACCATCATAAAGAAAATTATGATGCATGTACTGTTTATTTTTACACATTTATGTAAATCTCGGCGATATAGACAACTATTGAGGCGCAAACCGTGGAATAGTGATTAATAGGGACTAAAATGAACATCAGAAGAATGTTAATCTCGGTGAAAGCTCCCTTCTTAGCAGCGAAAATCTCTGCAATAACAAGCTTAACATCAGAGTAACGTTCGGCGAAACTAACCACCACACACCAGCATAAATAACAGCGATAGATGCTGGCAATCAGCAAGAAAAATGGTCATTACATCACAAGTTTGGGGAAGTCTGAAAATATGTAGGTTCCTTGGTTGTCAGACAAGCAAGTAAACCTAATGAAATTGTAATGCAGTTTTGAATCCGTCTCAGGAATGATGGAAATTTCAAAAAAAATAAATAAAAAAATGCTGAAATCTAAAAAAGCAGAACTGTACCATGGCTGACAGGTGCAATCACTGAAATAGCGTCAGGGACACATCACGAAAATGAGCAGCATGCAAGAACGTGTTTCTTGCCCTCTATAATCACGAAAATATCGGCCATTTTACCATCGTAACGTTCAGAAAAATGACCATCAAATATCAACGTAAATAATGCCGATAGACTACTATAATATAAGAAAAAAATGAGGAAGAAATGTAGTCATTCCATCGATTTGAGGCAAATCTGAAAGCAAGCAGGTTCAGTGATTGTCAGGAAATTTTAATGCGAAAAGTTACATGGTTGGTCTTGCGGTTCGAATTTTCAATGTTTTTTTTTTTTTTTTTTTTTTTTATTTTTTTTTTTTAAACTTTTTCTAATTTTTTTTCAAATTGATTTTTGTATTTTTGGTAGCAGTGTATCTTTAATTGTCAAAATTAAAAGTTTCATTTTAATTTCGGAAAATTCCTTTAAACTTTTTGACAAAATCCCTGATTTTTCCCGAAATACCGAATTCCCTGACTTTTCCCGATATTCCTGGTTTTCCCGATCTGTGGACACCCTGGAATGAAACTACAGGTAGTATCTCGCATACGGTCACTCTTTGGCTTGTAACTGGCACACAAACCATTGTAGTGGACGCTTCAGAATCAGTTCCATATTTCGTATAACACCTTCTTTGATACCTGCGATGACAGACTACCTATTATCGTAACTAACATTGTTGTATCTATGTCATAGTCGACGCATGACCTAGCCAACCAAACGGTATAGTGGTTAGTGTGCTAGCTTCTAGACCGCGAAGTTGCGGTTGCGAGTCCTGTGTAAGGCATGGATGTTTGTAAATGTATGTTGGCTTGTCAAATGACGAATGTTTCGGCGCATTATAGCCCTCGTGTAGCTGACGACGCAAGATAATCTGAAAACAACCAAATCGATGCATGAACAAAATTTACGATGTGCTTTCCTTGAGATAGCTTTCAGTTAATTTTCTAGCTTTGAAAGCGCGATATTTGTCTTAGTATGAACTTATTTTTCTCAAAATGTTGTAGTGGTCATTTATTGGTATTAAAGCTCGTTTCCATGTCTCTCCTAACTTACTTTCAACTTATTAACACGCGGAGAAAAGTGTATTTAAATACATTGTACTTTGCTTCTCTTTTTGAATGCCAATATACACACCAGTATAATCGTGGGCATATTACAGCCTGACCCAAATATAGGACAAATCATGTCTTTTCTTAACAACACCACAGTACAGTATTAGTCTAAGTACACAAACAAACAAATGTCACATAATAAAATTGTAATTTAATTTACTTTACAAGAACAGCGCTCACCGATTAGGCGTCAAATTCCGTAAGCCGCTGACAGCTGCACTATAGGGTTGTAGGGCTGATTTAACGGTGATATGGGGGGAGGGAGTTGGGTAAAAAAAGGTTGAAATGTAAATTGTACTACTAATTATTCAGTAGTCATAACTTTTTTAGGATTTATATTGTAAAAAACAATTATTTTTAGTGTAAAATCATTTAACGAAAATTAGGACTTTTTTCATTTTTTTTGAAAATTCAACCCCTTTGTGGCAGTGCAAAATTTTAAAAATAATTTTTTTTATTATTTTTTCCCTAATCTTTATATCATAGAACATCTTTTCCCTATAGGTAGGTTTTGATTAATAATAATTTTTTTTCCTCCATAGAAGAACGATCCACCCTACTGTTGATTGAGCTCTTAGGCTTGTCTTTGATCTTTAGATTGAAGCCAAGATTGATAGGACTCGGACATTAATAAACCTTTAATAGTTTTCCAGGCCGCATTGTGAGGTAGACTCAAAACAGGCTCTGGTCTAACGAAAGGCATTTCAGAACCATATTTTGCTAGTTGGTCTGCCATTTCATTATCCTCAATGTCACAGTGACCAGGAACCCAGAGAAGAGACACCTTGTTTCTTTTGGCTAGATCTTCTAGTGCATTGTGGCATTCCCACACTGCTTTTGAGTAAAAGCAGTGACTGTTGAAACCTACAGAAAAGATCTATGTAAAATATATTTTTTCGATCTTTTATGAATACTTTTGAAATTCACCAATACTCTCGCTATTGCCAAGATTTACGGGGAATATTTATGTTTTGTTGAGTGTTACTTTGACATAATAGTTGTTATTGTATCTCATATTCACTCATCACAACGTAATAGTATTGGCCATGAGTAACACTGTAAAAATAAGTAAACCTCTGTAAAAACTACAGAAAATCCATAAAAAAAGTTGGTATCTCTGTTTCTCTTACTAAAAGTAACGTTCTGCTGAACACAAAAACAACTTAACCCACTGACGGTCAAGGAAATGGGCGAAATTTCCCAGTTGTTTTCACTGCAATAATTTTTAAATTATATTTCTAATTCAAATACATAATTTTTTTAAATTATTTTTTATTTATTTTGTTTTAGATAGGTTATAGACTATCATCCTAATAAAAATATCTAAAATATATCTTATTTTAAATTTTATTTAATAACTTAAAAATGTTGTATATTGCTAGAAAAACTGGGGATCCTAAGACATATATATACGTGCATGACCGTCAATGGGTTAAGCAGCACAGTTTTTTTGCCAGAAAAAGAAAAATTGAAATGTCTTAATTGCTTAAGATCTTACCTGATAGCAGGTGTAGTTTGTGAAACAATTGTTGTGTGACCGGCTTTCCAAGCTTTGACATTATACACTATATTTCCTTTAGTTCCTTCATAAATGATGCTGTTATTAGGTAACGGATACAAGTTACTTCCTTCGGAATAACTGAACCACACGGTGAGATTGTCAGCAGCTGGTAAACTAAATATAAAGATAAAAAAAATTCAAACTTCGTAAACAAAACATAAATGCCAACTTAGAAATTTCCATATAATCAATATTTTATAGGTTCTTTTAAGAATACAACCTAAAAATTTACAAATATTTCATTGAAAATATCAATGTATCCCATTTTTTTTTCAGTATTTTAGAAAGATATAATTATCAATTTTAATCCTGATATTTCACCAGTATGGAAAATTGATAAAGCTAAAACACCTACAGTGGGTAAAAAAAGTTTCCGTACGAAAGCCAAACTTACAAATAAATTAGCATAATTTCTACTCTTTTACTTCATATCTTCAGTAACTACTGAAGTATGTTTAATTTAGTTATTTAAAATAAGTTTATAATAAATGTCTGGTTTTACAAAACGCAGCAAGTATTTAAATTGAAATATTTAGGAGATATTGCTAAGTGCCATGCCAAAAAAGTTTCCGTACGTCCTATGAAAATTAATTCTGATGTCTTCCGCAATAGACTTGCAGTAAATTTTTAAAACTGAAGTGTACGCAAGTGTCATGAAGACACGATAGCAGCAATTTTTTAATTTTAACTTGTAGCTGATTGTTTTAAAACAGAGTTCCTAAACCTATTCTTGAATTGGTGATTCAGTTATGAAATGTTGGATTATCTATGAAAAAAATTGGCAAAATCTTTAAGATATTGAAGTATATAGTACAATATATTACTAAAAGACAATGTGAGCTTCAAACTTTTGAGGCTAGAGATCGATCCAGAAGATCTTCAAAGCTAAAACGCTTTCATAAAAGAATTATTCTATTGCAATGTTCAAGATGATCCGCGAATAAGTGCACCTCAAGTCGCACATGGCTTAAAAATTGACAAAAACATTGAAGTGACATCTCAAACGGTGAGAAATGTTATTAAAAAAGCTGGTCTGAATGGATTCGCAGCCCGTAAGAAGCCTTATATAAGTACCTGTAACAGAAAAAAGTGCATCGATTTTACAAAGTCTTTTTTAGTGATGAATTAAAATTAAATATCCAAGGGTCAGATAATCGAGTTATGATCAGGAAAAAACTAAATCAACAAATGTTTTTTAACTTATAATTTATGTGGAACTGTCAAACACGGTGGAGGAGGCGTTATGGTGTGGGGGTGTATGAGAGCTACTGGTGTAGGTAATTTACATTATGTAGATGGAAATAAGTCTAGGTACGTGTATCTTGAAATTCTAACGCAAAATGTCATAACCAGTGCACATAAATTGTCACTTGGGAATTGTCTTCAATGTTTTTATCAATTCTTAAGCCATGTGCGACATCAGGTGCACTTACTCGCGGATTATATTGAACCTTACAATAGTATATTTCTTTTATGCAAGTGTTTTAGCTTTGAAGATCTTCCGAATCAAACTCTATCCTCAAAAGTTTGAAGCTCACAGTGTCTTTCAATAATATATTGTACTATATACTTCAATATCTTAAAGATTTTGCCAATTTTTTTCATAGATAATCCAACATTTTATAACTGAATCACCAATTCAAGAATAGGTTTAGGAACTCTGTTTTAAAACAATCAGCTACAAGTTAAAATTAAAAAATTGCTGCTATCATGTCTTCATGACACTTGCGTACACTTCAGTTTTAAAAATTTACTGCAAGTCTATTGCGGAAGACGTCAGAATTTATTTTCATAGGACGTACGGAAACTTTTTTGGACATTGCACTTAGCAACATCTCCTAAATATTTCAATTTAAGTACTTGCTGCATTTTGTAAAACCAAACATTTATTATAAACTTATTTTAAATAACTAAATTAAACATATTTCAATAGTTACTGAAGATATGAAGTAAAAGAGTAGAAATTATGCTAATTTTTTTGTAACTTTGGCTTTCGTACGGAAACTTTTTTTACCCACTGTATAAGACATAAAGGTATAACTTATGCCTGTAAATTAAAATAAAAATTAACTAACAAACTTTACCATATGAACCTTCATATTTTTAAGTAAGGATTTTAAACTTTGTAAAGAGTACCCAATGCATTTACTTGTTGATACAAAAATGCACAGTAAAAAAGTTATAGGATATTAGTGTAAATGTAAGTTAATATTTACTCTGATGGCAAAGTAAGTATGGGTCTGTATTATATTTATATTTGAATGGACAAAAGAAATTCTAGCTAGTTGATTTCCTTTGATAACTGAAACATAGAAGATAGCTATGATTACACAGAAGAAATTAGTATTTACTTAGCTTACATAACAAAACAATACATATTGTCAAACATGCTAACTGAATATTTCAAAATATATTTAAAATGAATGACAAGGCAATAAAATTTCATGCATCCTATTGAGTCAGCATTACTCTTCTTTCCTTTGGGATCTTGGGAGAATCAGTTTTGCAATAATTTCTATTACACACCTGTCTTTTTCAAACACACAAATCACAAAGACAGGCATAAAATAAAGATGAGCTCATAAAAAAAAATATTCATTGTTTATATAGCGACAGATAAATGGGATATCTAACTAAAAGATTGTGATATGGCTGTATAATTAATTGTTGGAAAATCCTCTTTTTAAGAGGAACCGATATGAAAATTACTGCATTTAAAATGAAAATATCAGAAAATATTAGCTGATGCATGGAATAAGTACTGGGTGCAGTATTAGTTTACTGAAATTTAGTTTGGGAGAAAATTTTTCTTTAAAACTGGTTTGTTAATTAAACTCTTGGTGATTTTAATAAGTTGAAAGAAAATAAAAACAGATTTGATCTTATATTTAATGTCAATCTAGATTATATTTATGAATTAAAATCATAGAGCATATTTAAAATTTATTTTAAACTATGACAGGGCTCCCACTCACTCAGGAAGATTTGGAGCAGTTTTTGGAGCAGGAAAAATGCCTTTCGGAGCAGTTAAAATTAAGTTTTGGAGCAGAAAAAATTACTTTCGGAGCAGGTAAAAACAAGTTTAGTAGCAGGAAAAAAAAAGCCCATAGTAGCATGTAAAAGCAACTTTTGTAGCACATACACACACACAAATCAGAACAGAGAAGCAAGTTTTGCAGTAGAAAAAAAAAATTTGAAGCAGAAATACCGAGACGAATGTCACCAAATCGGCGTCACAAATCTCGGCAATAGCTGCTATTACATTACCATAGACCTTAGCGAAAATGAATATAACAACAACGTAAATGATAGCACCCACCATACCATCGCAATCTCGGTAATATCGGCGCAAAATCTCATAATATCGTTTTTTTTTTTTTTTTGGTCACCAAACAGCGTCGCAAATCTCGGCAATATCTGCTATTACATTACCATAGACCTTGGCGAAAACGACTATACACCAACGTAAGTATAGGGGATAGCACCCACCATACCAATCTTGGTAATATCGGCGCAAAATCCCAGTAATATCGTACTTTTTTAAGTCACCAAACAACGTCGCATATCTCGGCAATAGCTGCTATTATATTATCAAAGATCTTGGCGAAAACGAATATAACACCAAAGTAAATATTGGGGATAGCACCCACCATACCATCGCAATCTCGGTAATATCGGCGCAAAATCCCAGTAATATCGCATTTTTTAAGTCACCAAACAGCATTACAAATCTTGGCAGTAGCTGCTATTACATCAGTGTAAACTTCATCGTTACTGACTACCAAACTTGCGCAAATATTAGCGATAGCGCTTACAATACCGTCGAAAATCTAGACAGAGGATATTACGTAAGTTGAAGACTCAGCAGAAATGGCCATCGTAAAAACGTACATATTGACACAAATGTCGTAAATATTGACATTTTCTCGGTAATGCTTGTGCAAGATTCGGTAATATCGGATGTTAACAAAAGAGCAGCACTCTTTAAAAATGACCGTCACACCAACGAAAATATCAGCAATAGCGCTGAATAAACCGGAGCAATTCTAAACAACAGCTCTAATATATTGGTGAAACACTCGACGAAAATGACCATCACAATAATTAGCAATAATGTCTGCATCAGCGTAGCAAATCATCGCAGTAACATCGACATTTTCTCAGTAATATCGGGGCAAATTTCGGATATTGCAATATCGTAGCACTCGGCAATAATTACCATCATACCAACGAAAATATCAGCACTAATGTCGAATTAATTGGAGCAATTCTCAATACTACAGAGCTATTATATCGATGAAAGACTCGACGAAAATGATCGTCATAACAACATAAAACTTGACAATAATGTCAGCATTAGCGTCGCAAATCATTGTAGCACCTTGGAGAAAATAAATACCACACCAACGTAAATATCAGCGTTAGCGCCGAATATACCGGAATATTTCTCAACAATAGCGATATTACAGCTGTGAACAATATCGAATTTCGATGGACAAAAAAAATAAAAAATTTGCGTTTCGGCGCAAATATGGTTAAAATAAAGCATTTGGAGCAGCTTGGAGCAGATTTTTGTATTTGGCGCAGTTTGGCTCAGGTCTGGGACCCCTGCTATGGCTTACTATTGTTTTCTACCTATTTTCAAAATAATTAAATACTTTTCTTTTTTTCTTTTTACATAATTGTTCATTTTATTTGATCTTTTTTTTTTGTTGGAATTAGTCTTAAAATAGGGGACAATTAAAAACAAATTAATGAAATAATCTAGTTTCATCGTTCGTGCATCAAGTATTTAAATTATTATATAAAACAAATAAATTCTTTACAAAAAAGCTCTAAGAACTTAGAAAAATTATTGATAAACTATAAATAAAAAGGAAGCAAATCTCAATTGTTAAAAACAATGTTAAAGAACAAAACTTTTAAAAGCAGTTCATTGTTTTTAGATATAAATATGGTAGAAAACCTAACACCTCTTGAACAATAATTGACTTAGTTAAAAAAAAAAAAAAAAATGATATTCCCACAGTCAGAACTTAGTAAAAAACCAAAATTTTTTTAAATTAAATAATACATCTAACTTTAATATATTTAATCTAATTTACTTATTGTTAAATTAAATCTGATTTTTTCCCCCTTCATAATTTAGTGATATTAGCAAAATAAATTACTTTGTCAATACATGCAAATAACTAGCCCCAACTTCTAGAATTAGTGTTTCATGAGCATGTGTTTATTCATTGTGCATATATTATCGTGTGTACGAGGATTCTTCACTGGCAAGATTTTATTTTAAATTGTGTGTTTCAGTTTTTATACACATAAATTATTAAATTAAGTATCTTTTCCCATTTTAATGTACTCTTTTCGATGGCAAGTGAATTGGGCTTTCTCAGTTAATGTATACAGAACTTAAATGTGCATATATCTTTTCATATTTTAGTTTATCACTTTTAATAATAAGTGGGTCAGCTTTCTCAGTTATATTTATCCTTAATCTTTACCTCCAGTTTGATGTTAATTACTCAACAAAGTAATAAAATACCATTGTAATATACTCCTGGTATTGGCCAAATATTTCCCCCCAATGTTATAGCCTTGAATGATAAGGAATAAACATTCTATGAGCGAAAACATAAAGAAAAAAAAAAACTAAACTTGAAGTCACATTAATAAAACTGTTTATGATGATAAAACAAGGAGTATCTATCTGTGTGTCTGTCTCTACAGAAAGCTACTTCCAATAGGCATGCAGCTATAAAATTTTTAACAAAAGTAGTTTTAGCTTTCCAATTGGACTTTTGAAAAACAGAATTTAAAAATTTTAATTTGTTATTTTAATTAATTTTTATCAATTAATTTGGATTTTTTTTTTACAAAGGAACTTCTAATAAGGACAGAGCTCTGAAATTTTCAGTTTTGAGCTCCTATTGGATTAATGAAAAACGATGTTAAAATTTTTAATCAGTTTTTTTTCCCTCCTTTATTTAAAAAAAAAATCTACTAAGTAATTCCTAGAAGAGGCTCTGAAATTTTAAACATATGTATTTCTGGTCTTTTTATTTTGCTTTTCATAAACACAACATTAAAATATTCTCAGAGGGGCAGTGGGGTTGTATAATTGTATTAACAGAGAATTCTTTTATGTTTCTCGACAGTTGAGGGGGCATTAAGGATTTAATATTATGATTTAACATACGGAATTAATATTAAGGATTTACGTAGCAATTAATCTTCTAGTGAATGAAGCACACGTATGCTTGCACAACAATTAGCCTTTCAGTGAGCAAAGCAAGTCTATATGGTTTGATCAATAATGAATCTTTCAGCAAGTGGAGCGAGCGTTTGCGTAGCACTAAATTTTTCAGAAAGCTTGTACTTGGCGTAGCAATGAACCTTTCAGAAAATGAAGTGAGCCTGTTTGCGAAGCACTAAAAGCTGGGACCCATACACTAATGGCGGGTATATAGAATCTGGTGTCAAGCAGCTATTTTTAATATAAAAATAAAACTGCATCTTCTATCAAAAAGTGTTTAATGCATTTTAACCATTATCAGACCATATTTAACCATTGGCAGTCTTCTTATAAGTAAGATTTTAGAGAGGTACAATGGTTGGTTGGTTGTTTTCAGATTATCTGGCGCCGTCAGCAACACGAGGGCTATAATGCGCCGAAACATTCGTCATTAGACAAGCCAACATACATTTACAAACAACCATGCCTTACACGGGACTCAAACCTGTAACCTCGTGGTCTAGAAGCTAGCACGCTAACCACTATACAGTTTGATCGGCGAGAGGTACAATGGGCCAACAGACCTAGGTATGCATGGCTTTACCACTCTCTTTTTAATCCAATCTAATCTAACCATTATCAGAGGTTGATAAAAAAGATACCCCTCATATTTTTATTATTTGTTTGTGACTGCTTAATTCCTGTCACATGCCTGGTTTTCATCAACAAATAGTGCTTACCTAAACATCAACATGGCTTAATCACTTTTTACACATTATTTTAAATGATTTAGTGAAGAGATGTCACCTTTCAGATATTGCTTGAAAAAAATCAAGAAGAAACAGTAGCTACGGTAGATAATATCTATCCCTGCTAATTGGACATCTTAACGTTGATTATCACTAGGGTTCCCACTCAAATCACAGAATGAAAATCATTGACTTTTAAGGACCTAAATAATGTTTTTAAAGACCTTTGAAAACTTGTTTTCAGGCATCATGTCTATATATAAATTTTAATTAAGTATATGTTACCTAAAATCCTAAAAAGTTATAGAACTCAGGGATAGCAAGTCTGAGTTGTATTTTTATAAACTTCACAGTCGGGCATACAACATACACAAAAAATTACGGACTTTTAAGGACCTTTAAGCATTTTTAAGTACTTTCAAGGCCTTGAAAACAAGTTCAAAAGTATTAAGCACTTTTAATGACCGTGGGAACCCTGATCACTCATTAAAGAGGAAATGATAGGACAGTTTCACTTAAAAAGTCTTTCTGATAAGCAACTCTCCTTGAAATTTGGAAATGTTATGGTGTTTTATACAAAAATGGCTTTTAAGGCGTCTTCTCACTTTAGGCACCTCGAAAATAGGCTATTTTCGCGATTTTTTTTTCGAGGATTTTTGCAAACAATTATGGGACAAAATAGATCCTATATAATAAACACATCTTTCAAGTACAAGAACATTTTTATTTTTTATTTTTTTGAACAATTATTATAATAAAACAGTAGCATCGAAAAACCCGTGTAGAAATGTAATGTTCGTGGCTTGTTGATGAAATTTCGGAAACTATCCGGCCGATTGTCATGAAATTTGAATGACATATTCTTCATAGTTATGGCTATAGCGCATATCATCAGATTTTTGATATTCGCGAAAATAACAAAATGGCGCACGTTTTTCGAAAAAGTAAAAAAAACAACAACTTTTTTTTGCAGTTTTTTGTAAAAAAAAAATACTTCAAATCAAAATTTAAAAAATCTGATGATATGCACTATAGCCATAACTATGAAGAATATGTCATTCAAATTTCATGACAATCGGCCGGATAGTTTCCGAAATTTCATCAACAAGCCACGAACATTACATTTCTACAAGGGTTTTTCGATGCTACTGTTTTATTATAATAATTGTTCAAAAAAATTTTTAAAAAAAATTCTTGTACTTGAAAGATGTGTTTATTATATAGGATCCATTTTATCCCATAATTGTTTGCAAAAATCCTCGAAAAAAAAATCGCGAAAATAGCCTATTTTCGAGGTGCCTAAAGTGAGAAGATGCCTTAAGTAAGAAATTATGAATTGTATTTCTTGGTGATGCATGAAGCATAAAAGAATATAAACTATTAAAATAGATGCATAACCAAACAATCAATATTTAATTAAAATAAATGAATTTTTGGCATTAGCTACTGTATTAATTATTGCAAGATTTAAAAAAGGTACTAAAAGTATTCATACCTGGTTGAAATACTAAATGTCCCATTTCCATTAACACCAAACTGCAAGTCATTATCAGATACTAGCAATGAATTCCGTGCTAAAAAACAGTAATAAGAAAATTATGTGATATGATATGCATTCTGCCAAATAAAACAGAAAATGGTCAAAGAGTGCTCAATTAATAAAGAATTAACATACCTGAAGATGTCGAAATGAGACAAGATAGGATTACTACAAATGTGACTAGTCTAAGATACACATCCTTCATTGTAGATTGCTTCATTTTGAATGGAATAAATTAAAGAGTGAATTTATCTGCAGGAAATATAAATTTCATTAAAATTATTTACTTTAATAACAAGATTCAAACAGTTTAATTCTAGAGAAACGAATCAAATACGGAAATCAAAAGAAATCGTCCCACACAAAAATACAACTGTCAGCAAAATAAACGAGCTTTTGACGTTAACAATCCACACTCAAAATGTAAATAAAGAAGCAAGCATGAAGATATAACTGTCAGATAAAGCTGAAAATAGCTAATCAAAATTTATAAACAGTGGTTGTAAAGTTTTAATAAAAAATTCAACGCCACTTACTGTTAAATTAAACATAAAAGGACAGACGACGCAGTGAGCAGAGGTTTTATTTCTTTTGTTACGTCATGTGTTAACAGCAGTGATTACACTTATCATCAATCTTTTAAGTTAATCTGGGATTCTCTGAAACAAAGCGGTAGTATTTCACATTTGCTCAAATCATACATAACTTTTTCTCGAATCGGTTCGACTTGTCTATTGAGTAAACAATGCGTGACTTTCTGATTTGACATTTGGAGTTGTTCCAGACCATCCAGGCATTAGTATCGATTTAGTTTTAGTTTCCTTTTCTCCAAATCAGTATCATTTTCCCCATAAATTAAAATTCATAAGCTGTTTCAAACATATAAAACATTCAAATTTAAATTGAATGAATATGAATTAGTTTTAGCTTTTGTAAAAACATGAAGTCCTTCATACAGACATATGGGCACAGCATAGTTGGAATTGGTGCGTCTAACGCGCGTTAACTAATACAATAAATCTTTGAAGTAAATTCCAGTTATCCAAATTCCAACCAAAATCTAAGTTCAATAACTATAGCCAATCATAATACGAACGAGTAAATTGTAAGACAGTATTTAGATACTTATAAAATATAAATTTCAACGCGCGTCAAATAACATAGGCAAGGGGCATTTTTACAAAAAAAGCAACTTAAGATGGAGAGTTGAAATTGAATGGCCTTGAACAAAAAAACTGGCAAGTAAAGCATCAGTGTTAATGAAATCAGCGATTCTTAATGTCCTTTATATTCTTCACTTAATATTAATATCACTTAATGATCAAATTTCAAAGAAATTATGGTGAAATGAGCTGATTTAGGTGCGAATTTGGATGGTTTCGCTTAATAAACTGCTTGCGCTTTTCGTGTATTCGGAACTTTAGGAAAGATTTTCTTAACGAAATGGAATATATTGATTTTAGAAACACACACAAATAATAAAATAACCTGCCAATCCATTATGAAATTGAAGACAGCATTGTGTATATAACTTTTAAAAGCAGTTTCTCTATTCACCATCAGTATGGTAAGCTCACAAATAAGTTGTATCCGACTCCGTTGGGGAGCTTCTGTAATCACTTTCTGATTATTTCATGAATATGGTTAACTTTTTACCCATGTACACCATTCATTTTCAAAGAAAAAGTGTAAAGTATTTTTTTTTTTTACAAAAAAATTCAGTTCTGCGACTGCAATGTTATACAATACTATTGGAAAATCGTCCACTAACTTCTCAAGATCTTAATAAGATTCCTTCAAAAAAAATTTTGGGGAAAAAAAAGAACTAAATTTCAATCTCAACAGACAGAGTATTCATTTTCGAAATCAGATTTCAGAGCCCTCTGAACAAGACTCAAAATTGAGCCCTCTCGCATGCTAAACTCTATTTTGCCTCAAACCAAGCAAGTCCTGATTCAGTTTACTTTTTTCGAGTATATGGGGTTATTAATAAAATATAAAAAAATTTAACACATATTCTTTAGTATTTTCCAAATGCCTGCATGAGATAGTTGATGAGGGGAATTGAAAGTTGATGGCACCAAATGTTTACTAGTTCAGCACTGTAGATTATTTTTTTATATATATGGTGGTAGGCAACATTATTGAAATCAATGGAAATATATTTTGCATCAATAGTAAAACTAAATTAAATTTAAAAAGGAAAAAAAAAAAAAAAAAAAAAAAAAAAACACCTACCTTTTACAATAAACTCAAAGCATAAAAAAAAAAGAAATATAATATAAAAAGAAAACGCTTCAACTTGCAAGTCCCTTTCTACAACACCTATGCATTGCAGTGGTAAAGATGACTCAAATTGAATTGGGGAAAGAGCGTAAAACATCATTCCTTATTACAAAGAAGAAATTCTGTGTTTTTATTAAAAGACTTCTCAAAACCATTTATTAGACATTTGTACAGCTAGGTATGAGCACACATTGAAATTTTTAATAACTTACATAACAAGAACTGAAGTTACAGTATTTCTCACAAGTTTAAATGCACACATTCAAATTTAGAGATCCTCAAAAAGGAGTGGCAGCTCTTAGGGAGGGAGGGGGGGGGGGGGCAGTTATTGCTCTTTAACTTTTGAAATTCAAGTACCCAAGGCAAAATCCCCTTAATTTAAAGTTTGCCCCCCCCCCCCCCATCGCATTTTGGATATGAGGCACCCAAACTGCTTTCACTTCAAAATCGTTAATTGTGCTTTTACATTTGAAATAGAATATCTAAAGTGTGATTCCTCGCTTTTAAAACATATTGAAGTGACATAACAAATAAAATTCTGAGATACACATCTATAAATGAGTACTTTAACTACAGAATTGAATAGCACAATATTTAGAAAGCACCTATTTTCTATTAAGTTTTTCGTTTCGTAAATGATACACTCGTATGATAAACTATATTTTGACACTAGTAAAAAATATGCTTCAGTAGTTAATATCAATTAAAAATATAAGTGTTTCTAAAACAAGTAAAAAAATAAGTACTAAAAAAAGATTAAAATTTTATTTTGCTACATAGTAGATAAAAAACAATCCCTAAATTAATAAATATACTTATATAGTAACAATCAATACACAATAAATAATAAACAATAAGTTGATTTTGATTTTTATAGGAACAAAGAAAGAAATAAAATAAAAACATATAAATGCAAAAACGTTGTAGGATAGAAAGATTGATTTTAAAATTTCATGAATACATGACTGAGGTATATTATTATAAATTTTTAAACATAGAAAATATTAATTTTTCTTCTCAAATCAAATTCCTCCACTTGAACATTACTTACAAAACATTTGTTCACATTTTTTAAGAGTTAAAAGTCACAAATATATACGCATGTATGATACAAATTTCCAAAAAACATGTTGGATTGATATGATTAAGATAGTAAAAGTGCATGTTAAGCCTAATATTTTTCTAAAGCACTGATTATAAAATATCTACTAAATTGTATGCAGAATACATATACACATTTTGAAAAAGAACAGGATTCTACAATATATTATAACACAACCTATTAAAGATTAAAATTATTATATAATGTCTGCACACATCAAATGCCTGTATGACATTTCTTCATGCAAAAGTATTTAGTTCATTTTAATATAAATTTTGTAAAGTAAAAGAGTATTAGTTTAATGCAGAAAAAAACGTGCTAAGATGTCATTTTAAAGTAGAATAATAATAAAAAAAACATCAAATGAGATTAAAAGATGTTATACAATAAAAACATAACAAATGTAAACAAAAAATAACAATTGTCTGACATTGAGCGATTGCATAAAAGCTTTCCTTAAAACTAAAAGAAATATGCTGTATGTTAGATCAAATAAAGCTACTGACCGGTAAAGAATAACTGTTTTGATAGAAGTGAAAAAAAAATTGCACTAATATTTTTTAAATTAAAAATAGTCCATAACTCAAAATTTTAATGTTATTTTTAAGTATATTAAACTTAAATGTGCTAAAGGAAAAGACATACAATGAAATATGTTTAAATGATGCATAAATCAAGTTAAGACAGTATTCCTTTTTACAATCCGTAAAATGGCTGTCAATTTATTGTCCCATCGTACCGTTTCATAGGCTATTCTCTTTCTAAAATCTTCCCCCTCCCCAATGAAATACCCTCATAAACCTCTTCCACAATATTTTTTTCATGTATTACTTTTTGCCTTCACTTTACTGGTTGAAAAATAATTATCCCTTACTAAACCATCATAGTATTGTACAAGCAGGTATTTTAATAACCTAGGAAATCCTCATTATTAAAAAAATGCAAATTAATTCATATCAGACAGTCAAAAACAATAACAGTGTTAAAGTAAGTAGTAACAAGCAAGCATAGCTAGTTAACCCTTTGGGTACATTTGACGGCTGAGATTCGTCATGCACTTGTTTTGCCTGTTAATAATGACGAACCTAATTCATCATTCAAACTAGTTTGATTGGATAGATTTTAATGTCACAAAAGCCGTGATTGGTTACGTCAAACATCGGTTGGTTTACCTATACTTTAAAAAAATAATTTGTTTGGCTGTATTCCTTTAAAGTTCCTTTATTGTTTTGAACCAACCGTTCAAAACGCAAGAATTTTCCCAAATAAATCCGTACCCAAGGGGTTAATTAAGATACCTCAATTCGTAATGAAATAATATTTCTGAAATTAAATTCAAAGAAAAATTTATATGCAATTTTTAATTCAGTATTCAGTCCCTTTGTAATGGCTGCGATATCAACAGAAATGTTTCCATTCTGATCTGATGATATAACTTCCAATAGAAAACTATGGTTCCAGCAGACAGTTTGCTTGATGATACCAAAAGCAAAACATGAGAAAAAAAGTATATCAAAAACACGTTTTTAGCAATATCAATTAAAAGATGGGAGTTTGCAGCCTTTTTCTGTAAGCACACAGGAGATTAATTAATATTTTCATAATTATAATTAGAAAACAAGCCAAAACAGTTCCACAAAGGGAAGAAAATTAAATAGCAATAAAATATATAAAACTTCATTTTAAAAATACTTTTCAGTTTCTAGTTTAATTAATAGCTTAGGTGTTCTTACACTCTTATCTAAAAATCTAAAATATATTCAGTTTTTGTGTGTACAAGTAGTAAGATACACAATTTTGAAATATATGAATTGGAATAAGTAAAATTTACAAATATAAATATTTTGTTACAGTATATACAACAATCTAACTACATTATCAACTAAAATATATTATAGAAGTAATTTTTTTAGACAAGAATAGTTTAAGTATAATTGATAATTTCAACCAGGAAGAGAGAACTTATACATCTTTATTTATACTAGATAAGCAATTATATATTTTATGGATAATAGAAGGATATATATCTATTGATATTTATGTGTTTACTATAATATCACCATAAAGGACTCGCTACTAAAATTTAAGGCAAACAGCTTAATAATTGATAATTCATATAATTTGTACAATGTTCATTTAACATTTTTAAAAACGTGCATACATTTCTCAAACATTAACAATAGTGTTATGAAATTATCTATCTTTTAACTTTTGTACAATAAATTTGTATAAAATACCTTTTTTTTTTTATCCGTGTCCACATACTTATTAAAATACATGTCGACAAATTCAACTTTGACTTCATTTTTAAATAAAATAAATATTAGAAGCAGAATATGCAACAATTTTTAAACCTAGAAGCAAAAGAATATTTTGATCATTTGAAGCACGAAAGAAAAATAAATTATAATTCAAACTTTACATGACAATCGGGTGCTACATGTTTATTTACATTTTGTGCTATATTTTACATCTCAAAATAAGAATGTCGATAATAAAATGAATACTTAACAATTAGTGCTTCTAAGTATGAAAGTACTAGAACAAGCTTATTTAAAATAGTTATATGTTTGATTTAAAAAGTTTCTATTCTAATAAGCTTCAAAATTGTGAAGCTTTTCAGTGCTTTTATATTATGTTTGTTAGTTAAGGAGAGGTTTAAAACTCTCGAAAACATGTTTTAGCTTTATAAAGACATTGCAAGCCAAATCTACATATTACGGGACATTTTCACATTGTAAATAATAAGCCAGATTTTCTATAAAAAAAAAAAAAAAACATCAACAAAAGAAACTATACACATATGGCACAATAAGGAAAAACATATAAATCACTAATAAATGGTAAAGTTGATCTAAGAGGCAATGTGAATCACAAAGTGTAGAATTGCCCAAAAAGAATTGCATCTTACACAATTTCAAATGAACATACAAAAAAAAGGAGGCAAATTTAATTTATGCACTCTTTTTTTTTTACACTAAATGCTATTAAAAATATAAAAACCTCACATTTTATGAGAACATGGCACTGTATATAAATATAATGCATTTTGGAGATTGAGCATATGCTATCCTTTGACACATTATATTTAGTGATAACCTTTAAGCTTATTGAATAAGCTGTGGGTTCAATAGTAAAAGCAAATACATATTTAATCTAATACATAATGGGAAAATGAGATTTCAAAGTAAGCTTTGAAGGTGAAAATGAGTATGATATAGATGGCAGTGTAAACTCTAAATTGGCTATATTTTTTCCTTTTAAAACTGTAGTATAAACACAAAATAAAGCATTAATGAGATAATATTTTTACCTCCAAAATACACAAAACATTAATTATTTGGCCAATTTTGATTTCTAAACATGAAGCAACAAAAGTCTCATTAATAACAAAGTATCAAAATTAAAACCAATTTTGATTTACTTTCTTGTTCAACACAACAATTATTAAAAGATGATCAGTGTACAAAACAGTTGACTCCAAGAATAGCCCACCTCTTGGCTGCTTTTTGAAATCTCGCCAATTTGGTGACTCCTTAAGGTTGCCATATTTCTCTTTGTACTCCGTCGAAACACTGTCAAGGTTACCAACTTGGTGACGTTATTGCCACTAGCTTGGCGCACTTCCTACAAGCCGCTAAGAGGTGGGCTATTCTAGGAGTTAACCTACAAAACACTCTTTTTTCTTTAAAGACTTAGCTAAATATAAATCTTAAATTTTTTTTAAGGTTTCATACAGTGAAATTTTTTTTAAGTGTAGTAGTTTTCAACAAACGAAAAATAAGAATGCCATACAGTAAGATATTAGAGTAGTATTCACACAACGTAATTCTAAATAGTTCAACATATCTACTTTATAAACAGGGTTCCCACTCAAATCACATAATAAAAATCAATGACTTTTAAGGACCTAAATAATGTTTTTAAGGGCCTTTGAAAATTTGTTTTCAGATAACATGTCTTAACTTTTAAAAAAGACTTTTAAGGACCTCTAAGCATTTTCAAGTACTTTCAAGGCCTTGAAAACAAGTTCAAAAATATTAAGCACTTTTAATGACCGTGGGAACCTTGTATAAGCTAATTTTGAGTGATTACATTTGAAGAAAATCATTTAAGTATATATGTAAAAATGCTTTAGAAAATTTTAGATTATATTTTGCACCAGCTTTTACATCAGTTCACTAAAATTAAAAGCAGCAGTTCATGTAATGCTTCTTAGTATAAAAATTACCCCTTCCAGTGCCAGTAAAAATGCTATAAAAGTAAATGCTTGAGAGTATCCAATGTAACACCTTTAATAATTCATAGTGCAAATGAATTACTCTTTTGTCTCTTAAAAATTACCATTCTTTCTGTGATAATTTCCAAATGAAAATGCATTGCAGGTCAATATAAAATAAGATGCAGGATTTAAACAAATCAACTCCATTGATCATCTATTTGGCAGAATATTTGAGGTAGCAAAATTAAGGAATTCCACCCATACTTGCAGGAATTAGTCAAAACAAAACACATAATATTGATTTGAAGTCCTAGCAACAAAAAGACTTAGTAAAGAAACAGGACTAAAATGTACAAAACATGAACTTTGATCAGTACAAGGTTAGAAAACAATAAAACTCAACTATTGAACAGAGACGAAAAATTGGAGTCTATAAACGACTTGGGAGACCCCGAATCAGATACAATCTTTTCGGTGGCAGTCATTTTGGCAAGATCCCTCGTAACTTGAGCAATAAAACTCTCGGTTGTCGGGTTCTGGTGATGAACGGAAGCTTGTGAAAGGGCACCACTGTAGAAATCGCTGTCATCTCGGCTGTTATCTAACGATTTTGGGCTGTGGCCAAAAAGGGAGGAAGACCCGTAAGCCGTCGGCTCAAAATCGAAAACCTGCTTCTTCGTCCTGTAATAACCTGGGCTGGTGGAAGACTGAGAGAAAGACGGAGATCGGCTTAGAGCTGCGGTCTGGTCTGAAACCTGGTTTCCTTTTCTGGGCTGTTTGGGACTGCTGGTGACGAAGGTGTTGGGTTTGAAAAGGGCATCTAAATTGGCGGAGAAGTTCTGTTGCAAAGGACTTACGGGCAAGGACGTTCCAACAGTGTGAGAAGCTAAAATTGAATAAAAACAAATTGCTTACACTTAATGAGTTAAATATTCAATCAACACTTTTGAGACCATTGACGTAAAATAGCCAATTTTTAATTTACTTTCCAGGAATTTCCCCCCTCAGCTAAATTTCAACTTACTTTTTTGGAACCAGTTGGCCACATTTCAATTTCTAACTTTCAAAAAAAATTTCCTCATTAATTATACTTAATATTTTCAAGCTCCATTAATAAAGAAGAGCAGTTTCTACCATTGGAGTTGTCATTTGACAATTTCTTAAATAATTTTTATACAGAATGAAATCTAAATAGCTTTTGGACTGAAAGAGTTTAAAGTAAAAGGCACTTTCAAAACATGCACCTACATAAGTGTGAACATCACAAACATACTTATAAAGAGTGAAGATTAATCTCTATCTATTTCATAGACATCAAGACATTTTATTCTGACGATGTCAAGAAGATGTTTAATATTAACACTAACGTAATGACCAATTCAAAGTTTTAAATAATTTTTCTCAAAAACAAACAGCATTATTAAATAGAGAAAAATAATTCATTTTGATATGCAAATAGTAAAATAGATCCACTATATTATAGCTTCAAACTTCATTAATAATCTTCTATTATTGTTTTGAAATATGTTGCAAAAATTTTCCAGTTTTAAAGTAGTAATAGTTTTGTAGTCAATAAAGCTTGAAAAAAATAAATTATTCTAGGTCTATGGGATAGAAAAGACAAGAAGTCAGACATCAGAGGTAACACATCTCAACCTTACTTGTATGATTTTGTATATTAAAAAGGGGTATGAGTCTTTTCTTCATAGATTTATTTCAATTCTTAAAATTGTCCTTAAGCCCTTTATAAGCTCATCTATAATAATAAAACAAGCTGTGTGTCGTTTTGTCTGACCCCCCCCCCCCCCCCAGGATCAATAGAAACCTACTTAAAATTGGAGTAGAGCTCTGAAATTTTCAGCATAAGTAGTTTTGGCCTTCTAACTGTATACATGTCAAACAGAATGTTAAAATTTTAATTAGTTCTTTTTCAATTAATTTTTTAATTAATTTTTTTTACAAAGCGACTTTAAACAGAGATACAGCTCCAAAATTTTCCACATAAGCAGTTTTAGCCTTCTAATTGTAGTTTTGAAAAGCAGAATTTTAAAATTTTGATTAAATTAATTTTCTTAAATAATTAACAATTTTTTTTTACAAAACGACTTCTAATAGGGCTACAGCTCTGAAATACTTAACATAAGTAATTTTGGCTTTCTGATTGGACTTTTAAAAAATCAAAATTTAAATTTTTATTTAGTTTTTTTTAGTTAAATTTTTTAAATTAATATTTTACAAAATGATTTTTAATAGGGCTACAGCTCTGAAATTTTCAACATAAGTAATTTTGGCCTTTTAATTGGACTTTTGAAAAACAGAATTTTAAATTTTTATTTAGTTTCTTTTTAGTTAAATTTTTTTAATTAATTAATATTTTACAAAATGATTTCTAATAGGGCTACAGCTCTAAAATTTTCAACATAGGTAGTTTTGGCCTTTAGAAAAACAGAATTTAAAATTTTTGTTTAGTTTCCTTTTAATTAATTTTTTAAAATTAATTATTATAAATTTTACAAAACGATTTCAAATAGGGCTACAACCTCGAAATTTTCAACATAAGTAGTTGTGGCCTTCTAATTGAATTTTTAAAAAATAGAATTTTAAAATTTTATTTGTTTTTTAATTTTTTTTAATTAACAAATATTTTACAAAACGATTTGTAATTGGGCTACAGTTCTGAAATTTTCAACACGAATAGTTTTGGCCTTCTAATTGGACTGACAAAAAGAATGTTAAAATTTTAAATTGTTTTTTAATTAATTTTTTCACAAAAAGCAACTTCTGATAGGCTTAGAGCTCTGAAAGTTTCAACATAAGTAGTTTTGGCCTCTAATTCTGCTTTCCACAAAAACGTGTTAAAATAATTTAAAAGGGGTGTTGTATTATTGTATTAACACTTTAAATCCCAACCCGCCCTATACCGCCTTGTAGAGAATTTCCCAGCTAACCGCCTTTCGGGCGGTTGCAGGGGTAAACGTATATTTTCAAGTGAGGGGAACTGCCCTGCTTTAGTTGTTTAAAGCGTGACGGTCCTCAACAATAGGCTATTGTGGGGCATGTAGAGGGGAGACATGGATTTAAAGTACTCAATGTCAAACTGCCCCACCCTTTGGACATGGAGTAAGATAGTCAGGGACTTTTCTTTTATGCGAATCTTGTCATGTACTTAGCGGTGGCGTTTGTTTCATTGATAAGACGCCAACTAAATTCTCTGACATATCAAGCAGATGACCCAACGCACACCCCTATTGCAGGCTGTATACATATAGTAATGATCTTTTAATGGTCGACAGTGACCCCCACAGCAATCCCAGGAGTGGCAGACAGGAGAACGAGTCGGGCGAGTTCATTTCCAGTTTTTATGAATGGAAAGTATTTTTTCTCTTTGCAAGGCAGAGGCTTCCAATATTAAGGCTTTACGTAGCAATTAGATTTTAGTGAGTGAAGCAAGCTTATGCTTGAGTAGCAATGAACCTTTCAACGAGTGAAGTAAGCCTGTGTTTATGTGTCAATGAACTTTTCAGCGAATGAAGCGAGCTCTATTTTGCGTAGCGATGAACCTTCCTGCGAAAGGAGCGCCAAACACTGGGACCTTTACACGAATGACAGATTTCTGCAATGCAAGGCCACACAGTTAGCTAAAATATTGCACAAGTTAAAATTCTGTAGTGAAGCATGGATATTCAACTAGTCTTAAATAAAAGATATCCCAACAATTCTGCTGTTACAAAGTTTATTCTTAATCAGGTAGAGGATATTAGGTTTTTGCTTTGTGAATTCCATTCAGGGTGAAAAATAATTTCTGATTACTAAATATTAATGTTTTAAATGGATCTGAAAAATTAAAGAAGTTGTAAGGTGCCTAAAGCACTTTGTTGAAAAATGTTGAATATAATAAACACTTTAATTTAATATACACGAAATATGTATTAAAAATTGTGTGAGTTGATTAAATTATCTTCCTTAAAGTAGATTCAATTCAATAATCTTCATTATTGTAGATTCGATTTAATATACACCTTCACGTGATTTGCGATCCTTGATCGGAACAAATCCACATACACTTGATCATGTGAAAATAATGTGGTATCCAAATTGATACCAACATAATCAAATGACAAATATAATTTTAAAAGTATAATAATATGCTAAAAAAAAAGTACTATGTTTAGTAATAATAATAAAAAGTCTTTTTATCTTGAAAGAGTGTGGTATTCAAAAAAACTTCTATCTACTAATTAAAACTAACTTTGAGAATCACATCGTTATCAAATAAAAATTTACAAAGAAGCTGATAAATGTTTGAACATTTGGGCTTTTGGGGAATTAAAAATTGCCAAATTCTAAACTTGTATAGAACCCTTTCAAGCACGCATGCTATATCTGGAATGTAGATCGTTTTATTCACTGCTCACTGATCTGAATGAATGTCGTCTTCTTACAGTATAACAGAGTTAATGATGAGCGTAACTCTTATAGCATGATATAAAGTAATTTTTAGAAACATAAGAATAAAATCAATTTTATATTTCTCAATAAAGATAAAGTGAATTACACCTGCCACAACTTGAATGTGAGCTAAATAAGATCATGGACTTTAAATTAAATCCCTGTTGCTTTATCCAGGAATGAGAGTGATCAGAGAGCAAAAAGGAGGAAATCCCAAAATTCTATAAAAAAGCAAGCGGTAGGGACGATACCCAAAAGTTTCATAAAAAAAAACTTGTGGAAGGAATACACAAAAATTCAACAAAAAAGTATGCACGAAGGATGATTCAACAATTTTAAAGATATAATGAAATTTCTCATACTATATAATAATTACATTTCAAATATTAGGAGCTTGTGAAGTAGTCTATGAGGGGAGCTAAGAGGGAAAATCTTTTGTTTAGACATGAGGAAAAGTATACTTTTTGAAGGAAAAACTGGATCAGATCAGAAAAATGTGGATCCTTGAAACAAAGACAAAGAGAAGGATAATGTTATATAAAAAACCAAAAAGGAGAAAATCCTCCAAAAGGAGGAAAACTCTCATCCCTGTTTATCTGACGCAAAAGTTTCTCGATTTTGAAAAACATTCTTATAGATACAGGTAGATTACAAGCAGACAGCCAGAGTATGACATTAGCAGTATAGAGCATAAATAGAGTTGCATAAACTCTTACATTTTCGTAATGTTACTCACCTTGCCTGTAGTTATCGAAAGAAACTCCGAATTTTGGACTGCTGTTTGTAGAACTATGAGGCAACTGCCTCCCAAGTGACGTGGAATAGTTTCTTAGGAATAAGGACTCGGAAGGAACGTTGCTGTCAGTGGGCGATTTGTTAATGGAAGTCAAGGAGTTTTGATGTCTAGTGTTCTGCAGATATTTGTCCATGTCAGAAAAAGAGTTCTGTGAGAAAAAAAATTATGTTGAAGAATTTATTTTAGGTTCATATAAATATATTGTTATATAAATTGCCCATTTAGAAAGCTGCAATTTACTATTTATATTCCAATTCAACTTTTACTTTAAAAAAATTATTATCTGACATTGTTTGGCAATCGCTTGGACCATTTCATGTGTATTATATTTGTTTATGTGGAAGTAGATTATCATAAAACAAATTTTCTAACTGTACAGGAAAAATTATCAAATGTTTTATTAGACTTGTCTCATCCCCAACCCTAATTTATAATCATGTGTCTAACATTACAACTAAAGTTAAGGCAATTTTCCATAAAAATCTGTATTACTTCAAACATCTTCTTCACAAAAACACAAAGATTAAAAACTTTAAACTATAGATTTTCTTTAAAAAAACTACATTCAACAAAATAAATTTATATCAAGTCACGGAAACAGCTCAAACTCCTAAAAAAAATACTTCAAATATAAATTTTCAAATAAATACAATAAGAAACATACTTGAAGGAATGGTTCAGGAAGAAATGTTTCAACTTTTCCAGTTTTGGCAGACTTTTCTTCAACTTCATGAATATGGTTCACTAGCTTCTTTATGTGCTCTAATAATTCTCTATTATGAGCCAAAAGCTGGTAGTTTTGTGCCTTTAAAAACGGTTCACAAATTAACCAAGAAATCCAATAAAAACAAAACACAAGTCTAAAGAAAAGCTAATTTTTCATTCCTACTTTATATCCACACAAAACAATTATCCTCACTTATTCTAAAGTTGTAGGTGCTTATCTAAATGCAAGGAAACATGGCAAAAACTCATGTTGGGATACTCCTAATTGAAAAAAAAAAAAAAAAAAGAGGAATTCTTTTTATTTTTATACAAATTGATGTCTTAAATTAATAAAATCTCATTTCGGTGACATTCTGGTGACATTTAAACAATCTCTATACATATAAGGCAAAGCCCTCACTCACTCACTCATTCACTCACTCACTGACTCACTCATCACTAATTCTCCCACTTCCCACATAGTCACAACTCTGAAAATCGGCACAAATATCAACAATGGTAAAAATAGAAAAAGTAAACTATTCCGATCTCGATTAACACACTTTAAGGGGTCGAAAAGGGGTCAAACGTTCCAAACGGGGGACATTCGAAAATCCTACTTCCCACATAGTCACAACTCTGAAAATCGGCACAAATATCAACAATGGTAAAAATAGAAAAAGTAAACTATTCCGATCTCGATTAACACACTTTAAGGGGTCGAAAAGGGGTTAAACGTTCCAAACGGGGGACATTCGAAAATCCTACTTCCCACATAGTCACAACTCTGAAAATCGGCACAAATATCAACAATGGTAAAAATAGAAAAAGTAAACTATTCCGATCTCGATTAACACACTTTAAGGGGTCGAAAAGGGGTCAAACGTTCCAAACGGGGGACATTCGAAAATCCTACTTCCCACATAGTCACAACTCTGAAAATCGGCACAAATATCAACAATGGTAAAAATAGAAAAAGTAAACTATTCCGATCTCGATTAACACACTTTAAGGGGTCGAAAAGGGGTCAAACGTTCCAAACGGGGGACATTCGAAAATCCTACTTCCCACATAGTCACAACTCTGAAAATCGGCACAAATATCAACAATGGTAAAAATAGAAAAAGTAAACTATTCCGATCTCGATTAACACACTTTAAGGGGTCGAAAAGGGGTCAAACGTTCCAAACGGGGGACATTCGAAAATCCTACTTCCCACATAGTCACAACTCTGAAAATCGGCACAAATATCAACAATGGTAAAAATAGAAAAAGTAAACTATTCCGATCTCGATTAACACACTTTAAGGGGTCGAAAAAGGGTCAAACGTTCCAAACGGGGGACATTCGAAAATCCTACTTCCCACATAGTCACAACTCTGAAAATCGGCACAAATATCAACAATGGTAAAAATAGAAAAAGTAAACTATTCCGATCTCGATTAACACACTTTAAGGGGTCGAAAAGGGGTCAAACGTTCCAAACGGGGGACATTCGAAAATCCTACTTCCCACATAGTCACAACTCTGAAAATCGGCACAAATATCAACAATGGTAAAAATAGAAAAAGTAAACTATTCCGATCTCGATTAACACACTTTAAGGGGTCGAAAAGGGGTTAAACGTTCCAAACGGGGGACATTAGAAAATCCTACTTCCCACATAGTCACAACTCTGAAAATCGGCACAAATATCAACAATGGTAAAAATAGAAAAAGTAAACTATTCCGATCTCGATTAACCCACTTTAAGGGGTCGAAAAGGGGTTAAACGTTCCAAACGGGGGACATTCGAAAATCCTACTTCCCACATAGTCACAACTCTGAAAATCGGCACAAATATCAACAATGGTAAAAATAGAAAAAGTAAACTATTCCGATTTCGATTAACACACTTTAAGTGGTCGAAAAGGGGTTAAATGTTCCAAACGAGGGATATCCGAATGTTCCTCTTCCAATGTAGTCATTTTTCTGATATTTTTTTGCAAATGTTAAAAAAATAAGTCATTCCAATATCGATTAACGAATTTTTAAGGGATGAAAAGACGACGCAACATTGAAACTATACGAGGATTAACTTAATGTCTAATTAACTTAATTCCAATACAGCTACTACTTTGAAATTTAGAACTAAGAGCAAACATAAACACAATAAACTATTCCAGTTTACTATTCACAATTATAAATTTCGTTTAAAATGTCAACAAAGGAAAGTTCCTATTTTGATAAATCAATTTGTCGGGATCGAAATGGGAGCAAAGTCTGAAGTGTAGAATACATGAATGTCTTTTGATCGCTAAAATGCTAATGGTAAAATTTCGTAGCGCAGCACGGGTATTCAGCTAGTAGCACATATATCACTGCATTTTTTACTAAACTTAGAATAGTATTGTTTGAGGCTGAATCATTCTCATCCAAGACAAGTTGTTCTGATATCTAGGTATAAACTATAATAGATAAAGGTAAATTTTTATAACCACCACATTAGATAGTGTTTTCAAATCAACCTTTAAAGCATTGAAATGAATTTAAATTGGAAAGTACAGTTTCATAATAAAATTTCACTTACAAAATATTTTTTTAATTTCAATCAAAGCAAAAAACAAAGTCCTCTGTGCTTTGTTTGTGTTTGCAAAATTAAAAACGTACATTTATGAACTTTAAAAGATTTTGGGGGTTTTCCAAAAAATAATATAACATATTTAATTTGAAATTACAGTAAAATATCCGAAATCCGGACCTTTTCCAGCATTTCTTTCTTTAAACTTCTTTTTTTTTACAGAAGTTTGTCCTTTTCCGAAAGTGATGACAATGAAAACGAAGTGGTTGAGGATAAAATTTCCAAGGGCCAGTTAGTTAAAGTATTAGGCACTGCAATTAAGGGACTAGAGCAGAGAGACAATTTCAAAATCAGAAATAGGGAGGATTCATAAAACAGAAAATAAGTTAACCAAAAGTCAAAACTATTAAAACAGCTAACCTTAAAACAAATGCTTCTCCAAACCACATAAAGTTAAATAAGATTTTTTCGTAATTTATTGCATTGATTTTGTGTATCAATAATAATGTGTCCTGAAGTCTGGAATTTTCCAAAATCTGGAATCGCTGACACATCAGCAATTCTGGATTTCGGGTGAAGACAATTCTGGATTTCGAGTGAAGAAGTCCGGATTAAGGGTGAATTGCTAAACTGTCGGTGATTCCAGATACTCTACTGCACATTTTATTTTAATATAGGGATAAACATTATGAGTGCATTAACAAAAGATTATTACTTGAGCCTCATGACGTGCTGTAGTTTCTGCTGACAATTGATCTTTCAACAACTGCACTTGCCCCACTATTGACTGCATCTGTTGATTTTTTTGTTCTAATTGTTCCTTCAGCATTTGAATATGATGTTGCACACTTGGAGATTCAGAAATTTGAGAATTCGGACCATTTGCTTTATGTGGCTGCAAAATAATAATAATGTAAATTAAATACAATAACAAAATATTTGTGCATGACTTTAAATTTTTCTGTTACAGAAGTATAATTTGCCTTAATACATTCTCTATTTGTAAGACTAAAACATATTCTGGTAAGTTGTAGCACTAAAATGGAAAGGTGAATACAGAGATAAAAAGGAGTGATTAGTGGGTATATGGAACAGCACACAAAAAAAGATATTTAATTAAATATAACAATTTACAGGGATGAGAGTGATCAGAGAGCAAAAAGGAGGAAATTCAAAAATTCGTTGAAAAAGCTCGCGGATGGAATACACAAAAATTCAACAAAAGAGTATGCAGGAAGGATAATTCAATAATTTTAAAGATACAATGAAATTTCTCATACTATATAATAATTACATTTAAAATATTAGGAGTTAGTGAAGTAATCTGGGAGGAAAAGGGAGCCAAGAGGGAAAATCTTTTGTTTAGATATGAGGAAAAGTATACTTTTTGCAGGAAAAACTGGTTCAGATCAGAAAAATGTGGATCCTCAAGACAGGGACAAAGAGGATGAAAATGTTACATAAAAAAACCAAAAAGGAGGAAAACTGGCATTCCTGAATTTAACATTCAATTTCATTACTAAATCTAAAGTTAAATTAAAACTCAAATTTATTTATAATTATAGTAAAAAAACATAAGTTATAATTGAAGTACTTTGGAAAATGTGAATAACTATAATTTGAATCTAGTCACCTAAATGTTTGTGACATGACATGACTATGTATAAGTGTTCAATTCAATATTTAGTTTCCAGATAATGATTTAATACTAATGAATGCAATATTTTTTCAAAAAATATTCTTTCTGTTGTAAATGTGTAACAATATTCAATTTTACCTCACTAATTTCTTTGAAATTTGAACTATTTCCGTTGGGTCGTTGTAGACATGAAGTTGTAGCCGAATCTATGCCTTTAGTTCCACTAGCTTCTTCTTGAGTATCACAGCTATTTGGTTCTGATGCACCATCTCCCTGACATTTCCCTTTAAAATTAACAAAATATCACACAACACTTTAAATTTACAATTAACATTTGGTACAAATGATTAGAATTAAAATAGTAATTTTTTTTTAATAATTATTTCTAAAATCTTACAAGGACAACTTAAGGAACAATAAGCAATTTAGAATTTAACATCATTATTATTAAAGTATTTAATAACATTGATAGAAGAGGGTATAAAAAAATTGAACTCCAATATAGTATACTCACATATAAATGCCTGAACTTTAAAATAATGTCTTACTCAGCAGAAATTCAATGCAGTTCAGTTAGAAATCATAATAAAACCAATTTATTGAATTTAATTAGAAGACATTAATGAAAGTAAACTAAAATTAAAAACTATATTTAAATAAAACTATTTAACTTCTAACTTAAAGGATGAAGAATAAATTCAGATTTGTCATACACCAAGACACATTTATTACACTGTATATTCATGCATTTGGTAGACTTATTTTACCTAGGAAACAGTTTCAAGAAATATTTTTTACGCAACACTTCGCGATGACATATTCAACTTACCTTTATTTGCATGGTCATGCAAATTGCTTTCATTAATATCATCATTTGCCTCTCCACTGGCTGAAGTAGAGGCTAAAGCCAAGCTTAGCTTATGGCACACTTCAAATGCTTGTCCTACTGTCCTTACTATTCGCATAGCTTGGCTCTAAAATTTGCATTAAATGATATTATCAAAATGAAGCTTTAAAGCACACAACATAAGCTGTAGATCAGCAGTTATATCAGTTTTAAGGATTAAGCTATCTATAACATCATAAATCTATATACAAAACAAATGTAATCAAATTTGTCCATCCTTTATTCCTTCACATTTAGAAAATGACACTACTACTTTCTACAGAGTTCCCATTAAAATCACACAATGAAAATCAATGACTTTTAAGGACTTGAATAATATTTTTAAGGGCCTTCAAAAATTTGTTTTCAGGCATGTCTTTAATGTGTGATTTTACAGCTGCTTTGCAAATAGCACTAATATCAAAATCTTTTACGCACAATTTGCATTTTGCCTTAAGCTTGACGATGTTGTAATCCGTTACATATATGCTCTGTACTTTGGCCATAGCATATTAAAGGTGCATTTCCAGACATAGTACTCATAAAATGTTTTTGCTAAAAAACCAAACGACATACAGTCAAACCACGTTAACGTGAAATTCCATTTAATGCGAATTCAAAGCAGTTCTCCGTACTTAAAACTTAATGTTAATTTATTTGTTTAACACGAACAATTTCAACGGTCCCATGGACTTTGCGTTAACAAGGTTTGACTGTATAAGTTCACGTATGTGAAATACAAATAGACTAGACAATTCAGGAACAGTGCGGATAAATGGCAGTCTAATAAGCAAATAAGAGTTACATTTTTATAAATATTGCCTTCGGGCACACACCAATGGCAAAAATTTAAGACTTTTAGGGAACTCTAAGCATTTTCAAGCACTTTTAAGGCCTTGAAAACAAGTTAGAAAAATATTAAGCATTTATTATGACTTTCAACGACTGTAGAAACCCGGTTTGTAGACAACTTTTGTAAGTAAGAAATTCCACAAGTCCATACTTTTGAGTTCAAATTTTCTGGTCAAAACTTCCATGATATGCTCAATTTGAAAAAAAAGAAAACTTTTTGCGTGGTGAGAACAGTTCCTAAGCAAAAACTCCAAACACAAGGGTAGCTTATTGAACATAAGTTACAAATGATACAGATGCAAATTAAATTTCTGTAATGTATGTAATGTTTCTGTAAATGTAATATAAAAAAATTCATTAGAAGTGTTAGAAACTCTGAATGTGAATACCCAAAATCTTGAACAGCAAAGGTTATCAATTAGGTTAGTTAAATTTAAAATTTATTTGGCACAAAGACTACTCAAGGGCCAAATTGTGCCATAAGGAAATTTGAATTTCGGATAAGGATTTAAATTTTGTCAAAAAATTATGGCTAAAATTCCCAACTAGGGAAAAACATTACAAAACTGGCAACAGTTACTAAATATTGCAAAATGTACAAAATTAATGAGATGTTTCATTGTCAAATGAAAACTCTTGCAACAGATTTTTTTTCTCTATTTATTATCTATTATATCACATACAATCAAAGTTACTTTGATGTATAGCAAAATTATACATGACTTAACTTTTCCAAATTAGTTTAAATAATATAATCCATAAAAACAGAGTGTTTAAAAAATCCTTTAAATGTATTGTAATTTTTTTATATTCATTAACACGGCGCTGATATCAAAAACATTTCTACCAGAAAATGTGCTGCAAATTACGTTTCAAAATTTATTAATAAAAAATGAACATGAATTTATGCTCTGACATCCAAATATCATTTATTTATTCTGATTAAAGTCATTTTATTATTTATTAAAAAAAATTTGGCAACAGTAAAGAGTTTCAACAATGATTGATTCAATGATATTTTAACACGAAGTATTCTGTAAAAGCAACCTATTAGTAAGAGTAACAGCCAAAAAATTTTATAGAATGCATTGCCATCAAAATCGAATCTATCTGCGAAGTATCAGTCTGATTGGATAACGGCAAGGGGGTTAATTAGGCCTCTGGAGATTCCGCCCCCATCAACAAAAGCAAAGTTAATATAAAGGATTTAAAAAAAGTTTAATTTAAAACAAATTCATATAAAATGTTAGTGAATTATAATTTTTTTTTTTTTTTTTGGCATACAATTATGATATTATATCCTGACTGCCTTTATCATCATGCGACCAATATGCATGAAATTACATTGTTCGACACATGTTATGTTTTATTTTGAATAGCATTACAACATTTTTTAATGAAATGACTGATAATTTCCATGCCAATTTATTATGATTTTAATTTGCCAATTTAAAATGGGAGCTTTAAAGATTGACTACACCAAAACCATTACTGTAACATCATTTCAATTCTTTTAATCATCTACAAGACTTGATCTTTAAATTGATACATAAATCATCAATATATAAATCAAGTACCAAAGTATTGTCAGAATCCAGTTTTTTCTTTTTTTTTTTCATTAAATTTCTGAATGGGTAATTTTCAAATCATGTTACTATTTGAGTTATAGTCATGTATTTGAGTTTGTGTGAATATAATTTTGAAGCAAATAACATACCTTCTTTTTAGACTTAAAAACATTACACTTAAATGCATTGGTTCCACCATCCCTTGCTATGTAGCTGAATATTTTCAGATCTTGAGAGTCATGGGATACATAGAAAATCCTGTAAAAATTCAATAACTTTTTAACACGGTCTCTGTTTAAATTCAAAGATGATTTTTAAGTAAAGTAAAGTAGATCAGCCTATACTTCTACCTTTGCTGATGTCAATATAGAAGAAAACCGAAATATTACAATTTACTACAATACATTTACTCTACTAAAAGTATAAGACCACAAATTTCACATTTCAATACAACTAATTGTGTGGATAGGAAGCTATTAAGAAAGTCATCCATTTTAAAGCTACTACATTGAATAGACTAATATATAAATCATTTAGATATATATGGTTAAACAAATAAAAAAAAAACTTTTAAAAGCAACAATACTGAAATGTAACTTTAAAAAAAAAAATAATAAAAAAAAAAAAAAATAACATTAAGCTGTTATTTTTTATACCTATAAATAGGATGATGAAGTATTATACATTTATTTTCTTCCCAAGGCCATTGATTTGACTGCAAAAAAAAATTTTTTTTTTTAGTAAAATTTAATTGATTAAGATGACTTTAATGTCAATAACAGTAAACACAGCATACCTTTCTTTTAGTACGAAGACTAATTTTGACTCCATCAACAGAAACTATTATGTTTACTTTTTTCTTTTTCATAGATTTGGCTTTAAACTCATACTAATTAGGGAAAAAACATGTAATTAATAATATTTCATTAGAGAATAACAATGAATCCAAGTATTTTATGTCCAGCCATACAATTATGAGTATCAATTATGGTAAATAAATATTCAGAAAAAATCTATTAAAAAAAGTGCTAGAAAATGGATACTTCTCAGATTTTATTATGGTGTATAAAATAATATTTTTAATGAACTTTGTTATGCTGGTTTCAAATACCTACATGAAAGCTGCCAGCCAAAATAAAACTTTCTTTTTATATTAACAATTTGACAGCCAGGGTAGACACATAACACCAACAAGAATAGGCTGTTGTGAAATCGGCATGACTTAGTCTTTAGCAGTCAAAGTGTCAAGAAAGAAAATTCTTCAAATGTTAGCTGTACATGAAACAACATATTATTAGCTGCTTGAATGCACATAGTACATATAAGCAAAAGTTACAGGGTAGATAGTTCAATATAATGGGATAAAGTTAGTTTAATCTCAGAAAGAGGAAGTTCACATTTGATGAATTTTATTTACCTGCAAAGAATATTTATTTTTAGATGCATCTAAAAAACCAATATCCATTACAGATAAACAAAATCCATCCAATGTAAACTTGCTCTTTCTGAATTAACTAAGGTTTTATACGATTATACTGAACTATCTACACTGTAACTTTTATGTATATGAACAGAGTAATTAACGCCACAGTAAGTACATGTGGGGACATCCTCTGCCAGCAGAAGATGGGCGTGTGTAAAACGTGTGTCCGATTCGGAGACATGAAAGAATCACTTCTCTCTTCCTAGTTGGTTGAGAGAAAGAAAAACCTGTTGTTATCACAAGTTTTCAAAATCTTGCTAACTAGAGTTGACATTTCTCTGAAAAATTTATTTCATTTTTTAATACTTTAATCTCGGGGAAATTTCAGCAGCAGAAACTTTTCTGCTAGTCTGTGACACTAATTTGGGTATTAAAAAATAATCTACAGCGTAATTATTATTTTTTTAAGTTTGCAAAAAAATACATAAGCACCTTGTTTGCCAATTTTATAAAAAATTCCTGTTTTACAAAAACATGGAAATATTGACAAAATGAATTCAATATTAAAACGGAAATATTTAAAATTATTGTATCTTAAAATAAAATTCTAATCTATAAATTCAAAACAAACCGCAAAAGCCATCTTCACACCAATCACGGACATAACGGCTGTCACATCAGCACAAGCCTAGGCGAATGACACCAAAATTACATCACAATTCTCGTCGATAGCTGCTATTAAAATGGCTTAAACCTAGGTGAAAATTAACACTCCAACGCAAACATCGGCCACCTTACCGGAGTAAATCTCTGCAATTACATCAAAGTAACAATCCGCAAAATTGACCATTACACCAATGTAAATAGCGGTGTTAGCGCCAAGAGACGATTACACTATCGACGTAACACTCAACAAAATTGACTATCACAACCACGTAAATCTCGGTGATGGTGACAACTATTGAGGCGTAAACCTCAATAACGTGTGTCTCTCCATAGCACTCGTCGAAATAGAACATCGCAACGACGAAAATATCGGCGATATTTCCCGTTATATCAGTACAATTCTCCAAAATAGTGGTCCGTACATCAGCGTGAAAGCAAATAGAACTCATTATGTTTCTATACAATCTCCGTAAAATTGTGCATGGACAGCACCATGATTTCGATTCCTCTTTCATGAAATGAAGTATAGCATACGTGCATTGACTCAAATCACCCAACTAACAAATCGGACTAAATTTTTTTTTTAAAGTTCGATTTGTAAAGATTGGCAGGCTGCTGAAAAATCTGCAACGTCCATTTCTCGTCTCGCACTTTCTACTACTGGGTACATGTCTGATCCAATTAAAAATTTTTAAAATGCAGAAATGTTCATTCTTATAAAGCAATGGCAGCAAAAATGGGGGAACGGGTAGGGAAGATGCCCTTTTGGCCTCTTTCTCTGTAATAAAGTAAAATGCAAGTCTGGTAAATTACTTACTCTAATTCTTCGCATTGCAGCCACAATTTCAATCCTGCTACTTGGCCTTGGTACATCCAATGAACCAATATACTAAAAGTATAAAAGATAATAAAAGAAAAATAAGTGGAAATAACTTTCAACAATTATTTAAACCTACTTTGTTCTAAATAACCAAAATTAAAGAAACTTGCACAGTAGCACTAATAGAAACCAGAGATGCACAATTATAGTATTAGAATTTGTTTAGCATTTAGCTGAGAAGACTTTGTTTTATGCCAGCAAAAAGTAGGTACGCCAACGGGCGATGGTAGAACATGATTCCACTAATCATAAATAATACGATGATCATAAATAATCCTAAAATCTCTGCTAATCATAAATAATTATAGATTCCATGAATCATAAATAATATAGGGTATGTATTTGTCTACATTAAATGAAGAAGGAACACAACATTTCTGTTTAAGCAAAGACATCCTTCAACATTGTATTGACTGAATAATAGATGGAATGGATATACTGTAAATACATGATATTCTGATTTTTATTGACTAGAAATATATAAATTCATCGAATATCTGATCAATTCTAGATATCCAGATTTGTTGAACAAGGATCTCTAGATTTAAGGACATGGTTAAAGGAGAAAATAATTCAAGGACTTTTCAAGGATGCATTAACAACTTATATACATTAAGAAAAAATTTAAAAAAAAATTATTGGGCAAATGGTGCATATTCAAATCGAATAAATTAAAAAAAAAAATGTTTTTATAGTTACACAATCTGTAAACTTAAAATATTTTATTTACTTTTTTCCTCGCATAATTTAAATCAATCCAGAACTATTTGAAGAAGTTACAGATAATTTCTCAACCATGTTATTTTCCTACTGGTTAATTGGCCAAACTAAATTCGAAGGATTTTGCTCATTTTGTAGACACAAATTTTTTTAAGATGCTATATTTTTAGAAAATACAAGTCAGGCACTACAAACATATTTTTAACAAATTCAAGTTTTTCAAGCACTTGAAAATGGAAGATTTTTTTTTCAAGCACTAATCAAGTTTTTTTTTTTTTTTTTAAAGATGAACGAACCGTGATCTTATATCCGCTCTAACTCTATCGAATTAGAAAACTTTAAGTGGACAAGAAAATATATCAAGTAAAAAAAATAGGGTTTTTACTCACTTTTGCATGAAAGGTAATACCATGTTGGAAAGCTTCCTCATTGTATAATGGTATTCTACTATCATATGCATCATCGTTAACTAAATTATACTGTTTCTTGGAAGGCATCTTAATAACAGTATAATGTATAAAATACTTCAAATTTTCTAAATATTTGAGATATCATACTATTCAATTATTAGCAAAAAACTTTAATATTTAAGCTCGTTGACTTTGATGAATAAGTATGAATTCAGCTAATTATTCATTAAAATGATAAGGAGAAACTAAATTAATTTCTTTTGCTAGGGTGAAAAGAATAACTAGTTTCCAACCTATGTATCCATTGAATTATAAAATTAAACTATCAGTTTCGTTCATGTAAGGGCAGATCTAGAAATATAGGTAAAGAAGAAACTTTAAAACAGTAATTCTTCTCTACCAAGCTGTCACTAATTTATAATTTTAAAACGGTCCTGCATTTGCAATATGGATAAGATCATCAACAAAAAATATTTTCTTGAAAAAAATTTTCATAGTCAAAGGAAATATAAATAAATGCTTAAAAATTGGGTTCAGGTAAAAGTATCCGTCAAAATATCGAATCTAAAAATGTATGTTTAGTCAACAATGCGCCCCAAGGCCACTATTTCAGTTCAAATCTTCGAGTTATAAATATGTCATAGTCAAAATTCAAAAACATCAAAATAAAATACTGTGACCACTAATATAAAAAGAAATGTGTGATTTCTACACCATAGTTCAAATATTTTAACATTTATTCACAAAAAGCTATAATTTTAATATTGTTTTGCCGAAAATGGTTATTTTTTACGGGCAAAAACTACTCTGCACTGCAACTTTAACTAATTTTACGGAGAAATTGTTTTGCTGTAGTATTTTTATATTTGACAAGTACTTTTGTGTTAACGTAAACAAATCTATTTACGTTTTTATAAAAATTATTTTTTCCAGTTATCTGGTAACTACATTTTCCCAGTAAATAATTGTTCTTTTGTTGGTACCCCTCGCTGTCATGACTCAACATATTAAATTCCGTGAGATACATCTTTTAAATATCTGAAATTCAAACTTTTTAATACTATTATTACTCTGAATTCATTAAAATCGCATTACTTAGACTTACCAGAAAACATAGATCCTTTCGCAGATCATTTATTTCGAGTTGTTGAGCTTTTTGTCTATTTATTAACTTTTAATTGTATTGGTTTTGTTATGTGTTGCTCATGATAAGACTCATAAACACCTTGGTTCACACTAGATTGAGTTAATATTTTGTGTATACTTAAAAAAGAAGTTTTTATTATTGAGAGGTACTATGTTATATTGAACACTTAAAACTGTTTAGTTATGATAATTTTGATATCGCATTGTCCTAAATATATATTATTATTTATAATTCACTCATTTTTTATATTTTTCCAAAATATATGTAAACATACTTAAACGTAATTTTATTTTAAGATCCCTCCAACTTTTATGAAAGATGTAAAAACAGCTAATATGCTACTTTCAATATAGTTACTAACTTATTGTTATCAATCCGTTTCTCCAAAATACAGAACTCTTTCTCCTTAAAAGTCCTCTTGGAAGTTGTTCCCTCTTAAGATAAGACCCTAATATCTGTAGTAAGTTTAGATCTTGATGCTAGAAAATTTCAGCCAGTATGTGGTTGAGGCTTCCCTGCAACTTATTTTTTGGGCCACACATCTTTTTGTTGTAAATGAAATACCTACTTAAAAGCTCTTATCAATGATGAACTTGCACAAGTGAGGAAAATGAATATTTTTTGTATTTTCTAGTGTTATCCAACGAATATATTTGAGCAGTGCAATTATTTTTTATTTTTATGCTTTCAATTAATCAAAAATCGAGTTTCAAATTAGCCAAAATCAAAGCAAAAGTCACGTGACCAAAAACGCATAAAAAAACTGTGACGTGATTACGCAGAGATAAAGTCGCAAAACGAAGGAGAAACCTCATCTAAAACAGGTTTTTGACTGGCTCATTATCTGTGCGTTGACGTTTCAAGAAAAGTGGCTTTTTCCTGCCAAATCGCAAAGTGAAAAACTAAATATTTTTTTAACTATCTATCTGAGCTCAAATTTTCGAAAGAATGGTATTGTTTTTCATGATTTTTTCTCTACTTTTATTTAAAAATAAAACCAAAGAACGTGAAAGTTCCTCATTACAGAATACTAAAAAATATAAATTCTAATGGTTAAGATTTACTGTACGGTACCCCTTGGCGACTTTTTGAAAGTTGGTGATTCGGTGCCGAATGTGAAAACCAGTTGCCAAGGTTTTCCAATAACCCTAGTGACTGTTTGGATTTGGCAACATGGCGTGTTTTGACGCCATTTTGGATTTGGCGACACAGCCTTTTGACATCTTTTTTAATATGGCGATATTTTTTAAAAGCGTGCCTATGCGGACCGTATAGTAATTCTCTCCTTTCAAATATTCGATTGTGTGATTAAAGTTATAGAAAAAATAAACGTTATTCAAATTACTTAATAACTAAAAATAGTTATAATTTACAATTACCTACCAGTGACAAAAGAAAGTACTTCAATGGAAAAAAAAAAACATTAAAAATAATCTAACTAGAAAAAACTTTCATTGTCATCAATCAATCCACCAGCTCATATTCACTTTGCTAGATCTCGATAACGTTCTCACAAGTTCACTTATATGGCTACCGCAATCATATTTTTTAACACAAGTCTATGGAGTGGGCATTGCACGCCGCATAACGGCTGAACAGTGCTGAGGCGAATCTCAACTCGCTCTATACTGATAGAACTGTGTGCAGTATTTTGTGTTTATTTACATTCGCAGGTACTTACGTATTAACGCAACAGGCCAAAGTTCGCATAAATCGCCAAATTTGGCAACCCTACTTACGGCAACCAAAATTCGCAAAAATCGCCAAATTTGGCGACACTACATAAGGCAACCCTATGTGTTATACGTGGTTTTCGTAAAGAAATTATTTTGCTTACTGGTTAAATTGAATGCCTTCAAATTGCGCTAACCTGGTTGCGATAATACGTAAGTACCCATTCGCAAATTTAAATGTTTAATTAAAAGTATTAATGTGCCAATTTTTTAGATAATGGTTTATTTTTTAATTAAAATCTTTTTTTTTTTTTTTTTTTTTTTCAATTACTTAGCTTGTATGTTAAAATAAGTTATTGAATAATTTCACAAATTTTTTTCTAAAAAGAAGTCTTAAAAGTAAGCAAACTTCAACTTAATCTAGCGTTTTGCTTTAATGTAAATTTATCGATTGCATGAACCGTGGATTAACCCTTAAGTCATTTTCTTAAGAAATAAAAAAAGAAGCCTAAGCATTTTCATTTCTAGAAAATTTATTTCATTCCTGAAACTACTAGAATTATATTTTTTATACTGATCAGCCAATGTTTCAAAAAGTGGAGTAGGTATTCAGCGTCACCTGCCGATTCCAGGTTTATAAGCGATTGCAGCAGTCGTATAAGGAAACTTGTGAGAATGTGATTGAGTGTAGCTGTGGTCAGAGATATTTTAGTAAAGCCCAGAAATAACAAATAAGCAGATGTATCTAAACTTGTATCATTAGAATAAATAACAATGTCCAGAATAGCACAATCCCCTTACCTTAGTAAATAAAACAAGCCTCTCAATGGGTAAAACTGCTAAGTACTGAAAACTGTTCAATGATACAATTTTTTATTTTATGTCCATCATATGCTCAAGAAGTCTGTTTAACACGTTGACTGCTAAAAATTTTTTCATGATTCCGCGGTACGACGATACAGCTCGAAACGGGTTTTCTGGCCAATCTGCCAAGAGAAGCCAGCAGTTTGTGTGGGAGATTGTTTTAAATATTATCATAAAAAATAAAAATTTATTTTCTGGTACAAACTTTTCTTTTTTACTAAACTTTATATAATTATATTTTCTGTTCAATTAAGCCAAATCCAATTTTTTATCCTCTTTTCTGATGACATCTATTCCAATTTACACTGTTATGCTATGAGTTTCCTTGTAGCTGTACAAATATGGCAAGTAATGAAGGGATAAGATAACTCGTAGAAGGGGAAATGGACAAGTAAACAACCTATGAACTATCGCGTAGTTGGCAGTCAACGTGTTGAAAAGAAGAGTAGTAATTTTCAATTAGCTGTCAGAATAGATGAGCTATTCAAGTTGAAGTCCCATTTTGATTTACCATAATCTTTTTAGGAGACTTGTACTCTGCATTTTGTTTTTGTCCTTGTAAATAGTACTTGTTTAGTCAAATTGCTCTTTTCAGAAAAGAACAAAATAAATTTTCGCTTGAGATGTATTTTATTGATCATTGCAAAAGAAAAAATTGTGCGATTGGCGGCCCCGTCACTAGTTCCAGTTCTGTAGTTCTGCTATCAGAAATTATCCAATCGAACTAACTGGTCCTTTTACTGAGAAAGAATATTGAAATGAAATAGCACTTGATCAAAACCAATTCAAATTAAAAAAAAATTACTTTAATTTATTAAACAATTACTATTATAAAACTTAATTATCTCCCCCTCTCCCCTTGTAACTTTCTAAATTACTTCATCTTACTAAGAATTTGTATTGAGAACAATTATTCAGAATGTATAAGACTTTTTAGAATGTTTAAATAAGTTGTTACTCGGAATGAAATAATGCAAAGCTCAAAATGGTATTGTTAATCTTGAAAACCCACAGTAATAGTTAAATTTTCTCTAAAAGGCCCTTATTGACAAAGTAGTTATCACCAATTATATGTGCCTATTTACTAATTAAGATATTAATTATATGCCTATAACTAATAGAAAACTAATTATACATGCCTATAGGAAAGGAAACTAATTATATCTGCCTATTTGTTAATCGAAAATTAACCATTTGGCCAGCTGCCTTCATAAATCAGTTTGCTATACAAATTGCTCTCGCTTAAGCAACAATTCAAAAATAGTTATTTGGCGGTTTAAAATTAAGTTGCCAATTTGACATGTGTCCCTATAACAGAACTTGACAGAGTAAAATGCAAATTTCCGGATACCTGACCTTTGTGATGAAATATTCTGGGTGCTGTCATCACTCTATTTTGAAGAAAGATAACCTTAATGTATTTAAGAGGAACATACCTAATAACTGTAATTCACTTATAAGTTAATCTTAAATATTTGTTTTGCCTGAATAGTAATTTTTACTACTAGAAAACTTACAAACATAGCTTCTTTCCAGTATCTATTCCTGCCGAAAAATCATCCGATAATTCTGCTAAATTGGAGTTGTTAGAAAAGCTAAGAGGCTTCCACATGCAGAGAGCTGACATGAATAGATTGATAATGAACTATCTGGTCACAGGTTAGAACTGTTTGATCATTTGTGCACAGAATTTGTTGACCTAATTTAATACCCCTATGACTGTTTGCATACCATGCATCAGCTTCTTAAAGGTCTATAGTAGCATAACTGTAACCAGAAGTTACTTAAAAAATGGTTTTATTGCTCAAAAATTATCTTGCCAAGTTCTTATACTGTTGATTAATAAATAAAGCAAGAAGTCATTTTATTATTTTTAACTAATCAGCTCACCAATATTATATGTAATATTGGTGACCTGACGCAGTAATAACGTTGTAAAGTTCTTACTTTCAAGGTTACATGTATATTATAATTACAGTTAAACATAAGAAAATGTCTTCTTGCTTCATTCATGTTTTATTTATCAGCATAAAAACTGGATGGTATAATTTTTATGCATTAATTACAACATAATTTTTTTAAGCAACTTCTGGTTACAATTATGTTATTGCAGACCTTTCAAAAGCAGCTTAATGAATTGACTATTTTTTCAGGCTCTCATCCAAGTTTAGGCCATGTACAATGTTCCTTAAAAACAAACTACGTATTTAGCAAATCTTTTTAAATTGCTACTATGCCTAAAAATCATTTCATTCTCATAATGTGCTATTTATCAGCTTGATTTTTTTAAAAATTCTGGTTCCTTGAACTTTCAGGTGAATTGAATGCAGGATAATTAGGCTTTTACTGTAGTTTGAATCAAAATGTAGTTATTTTTTAAAATTTGTATTGGTATTTACTATATTATTTTATTTATTGTGTAAAAAACATTTGTTATGTAGTAGCTTCTGTTAGCATTAGACCTGGACCACATTTTCTCCAATAATATAACTTTTTTCTTTTGTAGAAGGGTTTAAAGGTGCAGCTGAAAGATTTCGAATTGAATCTGGCATTCAGCCTTCTGTTGACCTCGACACATTAGACGAGAGGATCAAGATTAGAGATGCTATTTTAAATGGCAAAATTCAAGATGCAATTCAAATGATTAATAACCTTCATCCTGAGTTATTAGACTGTGATCGATATCTTTTTTTCCACTTACAAGTAAGTCAAATATCTTTTAGATATTCAGAAAGCAGAAATTTTATTCAGTTAATTTCAGTATAACGATGGAAATGCATTCTTACTAGGGAAGATTGTTTTATAAAAAGATAAATCAGGTATAATTAAAAAAAATTCAGGGATATTTCAAAAATATTTAGGGATATTTCTTTTATTTTACTACATATTCTTTCCAAAGCTTGTTCAATACCAGCATTAAAAAAGAATTAAACTTCAAACAACTTTTAACAAAATAACAGTTATATAATTAAACAATAAATTATACTGTTTTGGCCAAACATGAAAATTTAATTAAATCCACTTTTCTCATCTGAAGGAATATTGGGGCTTTTTCGCAGGTTTTGGAAGAAAATCTGGGAATTTTCGATGTTTTAAATTTTTCTTAGGAATTATCAAAAAATTTAAGTACAATTTTAGGAATGTTAAGGAGAAACAAAAATGTAAGGAGTATTAGGAATTTTAGGGTGAATGGGACTTTTAAATTTTCTGCTAGTTTGGTGCAGCAATTGATTTTTATAGAATTCCTGTGTGATCAATGTCTAAAGCTGGCCATACACGATTGATCCATCAGGACAATTGGCCCGCTATTCCACCAAAACCGCACCATGTGTGTGAAACCCGACGTGAAATCATTGAAGTGGAACGATTTTTTGGAATTCTAACTGGCTGAACTTCCAAAAGATTCATTCCAAATGGAGCCCTCGTGTGTAGAAGAAACTGTCGCCCTCCGGTAGGGGGAAATGATTCTGGTGTGTTTATTCATCTTGCAATGAGCTGAAACACGACCCGTGATATTGTCATCGCAATTAATTGATATATATAAAGAATGGCAATGCATTTAGAAGATTTCTAACGCTTTTTATCATGATAAGTTAAAGCGAAATTAAAGCTATCACTTCATTTTTACATTAAATTACTTATAATTCCTTTTATAAATTGTTTTCATGATTTTCCAAAAAAGTATTTAGAAAATTTGTAAAAAAATATTTTGTTCAAAAAATTGTATAAAACCCATAGCAAGCTAAACTCTAAAAACCTTTTTTTTTTAAAGTAATGTATACAATTCCCGAAGACAAATTAAAGAAATATATATAAGAAATAATTGTGGAAAGTTTCATAAATTTATAAAAAGTAGTTTTTAAGTTATATCAATTTAAAAAAAAAAAAAAGAAAAAAAAAAAACCGGATCATAAACTATTTTTGAGAAAAACAGCTTCAAAGTTTCAAAATAGCGTGGTCAAAATACTGTTGTCGTGTAACAATAACTTGAATATTTTAAGTTCTACTATTGATAGAAACACAAATTTTACGTCATTTTATTTAAAAATATTTGTACTATATTTTCGAAGTATTAACTAATCAAATTTCTTGGACAAAAAGCTGCCTAATTTAAAAGAAACACAACCATAGCTTAACGGCTTTGCCTGTGGACTTCAACCTTCCAAGGTTGAAGTGGAGGGTTAAAAATGGAGTGATCGTGTGTGACCCCCTGTTTTCAAGCCGGTCCAAATGGAATTGTGACGTCATTGGAGTGGCGCGGGTATTTGATTTGGAACGATCGTGTGTGCCCGGCTTAAAAGAAATTAGTGTGTGCACATTGCATGCTACAAAAATGAAATTGTCGGCCATTTAAAAATCAAAAATCTGGTATCGCCTTCAAGCAGTATGTTTGGGTTACCTAACTCCTTAAAATTCACCTGTAGGGTCTCTTGCCCCTGAGATTTACATTCTATCCATCTGAAAATTTTAGGTTATTAATTTACGTTGAATCATATAGCCTCATAATTTCAGTAGAAAGTTGGCGTCTATTTGATACTTGTACATAAATTTAATTTAATTTCAGCAACAACATCTTATTGAGCTGATTCGGGAAAGGAATATTGAAGAGGCGTTAAAATATGCTCAGGAACAATTAGCTGAACGCGGGGAAGAAAACAAAGAAGTCTTAGCAGAATTGGAGAGGACATTGGCCCTCTTGGCATTTGATGAACCCGAGAGATCACCTTTTGGAGACCTACTGCATACTTCACATCGTCAAGAAGTAAAGTTTAATTCAATTAATTTGTAGGAGATGTTTAAGCACATAAATCATATGAATTACCAAAGTTTCAGGACTCAGTTTAATAATCATTAAAATATTAATCGCTGAGCAGGGTTCCTACAGTCATTAAAAAACTTAATATTTTTTAACTTACTTTCAAGGCCTTGAAAATGCTTAGAGGTCCTTTATTTTTGAGGCTGTTGTGTGCCCAACTGTAATTTATAAAAATACAAGTCAGACTTGTTATCCCCGTGTGACCGCCACTTATCTGTACATTATCGGAATTATCTGACATATTTGTATTACGCATGTGCTAACTTATAAATTTTTTGGTAGAAAATATACTTTATTAAAAATTTATATAGAGACATGAGGGTTGAAAACAAATTTTTAAAGGTCCTTTAAAATATTAATTATGTCCTTAAAAGTCATTGATTTTCATTCTGTGATTTGAGTAGGAACCCTGTTATATACAATCAACAAAACATTAACGTAATCTCTTTTCAGGATCTACATAGTATAAGGTACTAAAGATTCTGAAATTTTTAAAAACTTATCATATTAGCAGTAAAGTTATTAGTTTAAACAAGTCTATATAAAAGTCTACAATTTTGCAATTATTAGTTTTATCCTTAACAGCGCAGTTCTATGTAATCAAACAATTTGTAGAATTTGACAAAGGTCACTCGATCTGACATTATCATTTCTCAGGCAGTGTGTGAATTTCTATTTATAACTTTTCAAACATTTCAAAATGCATGACTAAAATTTACTTTCATATCTTAAAGAGCACACTAACTATAATTCAAAAAATGATGCGACAGGAAAGAGATTGTGACCCATAGTCTTATTTTGTTTGTCACGCTACCTGGAAAAACAGTTATGACATTGTTGATGATATGACTCAGGGATGAGTTTGGTAAAAAATCAAAAAGCTGAAAACAAAAATTCAAGTTTTATGCGTGAAACACATTTTAAGCTATACTAAAAAAATTGTGTTTTTCCATGTGCATTTATAACACAGCACCATCTTTGTCCGTCTGTGAGCAAAAATGGTTTAAAATAGCGGCACCTAGACGTTGGGATACACTTTGTGCTGTCATTAGGCATGGTATAGCTACAAAGCAGCAGCAAAAAAAAAAAAAAAGGACTGTGAAAACGATGAAAACCGGCAAAAACTTTAAAATTTCAACAAGTCCAACAACTTAAGCAATTATATCATATACAGAAGCAGGCCAATAATTAAACCCAGTTTTCTAACTTTTTAAGCTACAAGTACTAAAAATCTTAAGATCGAAATTTTTATCCACATCGTTAAGCTTGTTCAATAAAATAAAAAGCAACAAACAATTTTACATACAATTGCAGTTAAAATAACAATTTTAAACACAGATTAGTTAGAAAAATTACAATTGGGACTAATTTTCAGAATATTTTTATAATTTTTATACAAAATGATATAAAAATTTGAGTAATTCTGCATAGATTCAAATCAAACGGCGAAATTTAACCTTAAACTGGCACTAATCACGAATATAGCGGCTATCGCATTAACAGAAGTTTAGATGAATGGCTACAATTCGATGTTGAAAATCTCGGTAATAGTTGGTACTGTATTAGCGTAAACCTCGGCAAAAATGACCATCACTCAAACAAAAGTGCAATAAGCAATACTGCTTAGAATACCGGCAAAAATCTAGGTATCAGCAAAAACGAACATCACAACAACGTGCATATCGGCGATAGCGTTCACAGTATCATCTCAAATCTCGGTAATATCAATCTTTTCTTAGTTAAACTAGTGCAAATTGCGGTAATATAGGTTACTACAGTATGGCTTTCGACAAAAAATACTCTCACGCCAACAGAAATATCAAAGTTAGAGCCAAATATACCAGGCAACTCTCAACAATAGTGCTATTGTGTCGGCGAAACACTTGATGAAAATTATAATCACAATAACGTAAATCTCGGCATATTCATCACGGTAATATCGGTGCAAATCTCAGATTTTACAACGAGTTAGAACTCAGCAAAAATGACCATCAAATAAACGTAAATATCAATGTTAGCGCCGAATATGCAGGAACAATTCTCAGCAGTAGCATTGTTATACTCCGCGAAAATGAAAACCACAACAACTTAAATCCCAACGATAATGCACGTCATAGCCACAGAAATCTCGGCAGTAGTGGACATTACATCAAAATAACGAATAGCGAAAACGAGCATCGCATACCAATGTACTTTTAACGTACAACAAACGATAATTCCGTGGATGTCAGACTTGAAAGCAAGCACCTTATTAGTATACGTTAATCGCGTGAATTAGTATGAAAGAAATTAAATTTTGAGAAGAGTAAAAATGGCACAAAAACATCAAATTTCGGCGCTGTTGAAAAAGTATGAAATGCGAGTTTAAGCACCAACCTAACAAAAAAAAAATGCATTTCAGAAGATTTTTGTATTTGGAGCATGAATGCCGTAGGTTTTCAGTTCTTCCCAATCGGGCGGAAGGGAAGTTGCTTCGTGATTCAGCCTTAGAAAAAAGGTTATTTTTCCGTGAGATAGAAAAATTGGAAAAAAACGGAATTTTTTTTTTCAGGAATTAGAAAAGTGGAACTTTCTTTAAAAAAGCGGAATTATTTTTTTTCTAAAAAATTAAAAAAGCGGAATTCCGCCACATGGCGGAAAAAACTCATCCCTGATGACTTAACATCAGCTATATACCCCATTAATTCAATACTTCAAGGCATGTCTTGATCCTATTACAAGTTTTCTCGGACCTGAAGTTTAGGTTATGTTAATGCTAATTAGTGATGAAAATCTAAATTTTTATTGAAAAATTCCCTACATTTCCAGAATTAAAAATTGTGGTACATTCCAGATTGTACCAACTCTGTACTAGCTTCATATTTATTGAATACTTTTTCATTTATTTATTTCGATAGCCAGTGAAGTAAATTCATATATATTGAATACTTTTTCATTTATTTCTTTAGATAGCCAGTGAAGTAAATTCATATATATTGAATACTTTTTCATTTATTTCTTTAGATAGCCAGTGAAGTAAATTCATCTATACTTGAAATTGAAAATCGAGAGTCGACAACTCCAAAAATAGCAACATTGATGCGGGTTATGTTATGGACGCAGGCCGAACTAGAGAAGAAAAAAGTTAAATATCCCAAAATGACTGACATGGCCCATGGCATTATAGAAGAACCAAAATAATGTTTCTACTATAAATTCTTGTTGCTCCGAAAAAATGTTTTTTAATATATTTGTTGTAAATAATCGTGCATTCTGCTTCAATGAAAGTTTCAATACCTTAGTTAAAACACAAATCTCTTCGTTAATAATAAATGTCATTTTTAACAAAATTTGATCTGTTATTTGAAGAGGAATTAATTACATAGATAGAAATAATTTAAATATTTTAGGAAAAATATAAAATGCTTTCTGTCATCACTGCTGTCCTTGTTGTAGAAAATCAACCTTTGAAACATACTTTCAATTACACGTGTTAAAATAGGGTAATTTAAATATTACATTTGGTTTGTTATATATTTTTTGCATTTCTACAAGTTTTGGAATATGCAGTTAAAAAAAGTGGTTTAGAAAAAAAGTCTATTCAGCATAACTCCCGAACAAATTGATCTACGATGTTCCAACTTTGCATACGAGTTAGTGGCAGCTATGGGAACTACAATTAAAGTTTCACTAAACTTGTGCATAATGTAGCTGCCGTTGAAAGGTTTGTTTTTCGCGAATTGACAAATAACAGCTGTAAATTTTTTTATAAAAGTTGCACCTTTTATAGTGCTCTAAATCTCCTATATTTCTGTAGAAATGCGATCAAGGCGTAAAAAATTAAAAACAAATCTCTTGAACACAGAATTCTCTTTTCTTGAGCATTGCCCATCTATAACTGTTTGTCCTCTGTTTTACTTACAAGAAAGGATAATGTAATGTCTATAAAAAACATTGACAAAAAAAGAAAAACAGCCAAAATGACAATGTTATACTTATCGCTAAACTAACCATTTTTTTTTATCAAAAACTAAACACCAATTCATAATAAATTTAAATGCAGTAAACAGTATTGTCATTGAAAGTTGCCCAAGTCCACACCCTAGTTTTTCCTACCTTTAAGCACAAATATGCTGAAATCGATAAGTACATTAAAATCAATTGCAAAAAAAGGTAAAATAAAGTTACTAACTGGGAAAAAAATAACTAGTATATTGTCTTTTTTTATGCAATCCTACAATTTTAGGTAATCACGGTTATAAACAATTTCTCCTACTATTTATGATCAATCATACTTTAACAATGAAGCAAGAATAGAATTGTTACAAAAATTCAACTTTTTGCTCTTGTGCAATTTCTTTTCATTTTAGATTCCACTTTAATGTCGAAAGAATCTTGTACAAAGACTCAGAAATCAAAATTTCCAGCCAAACTACAAATATTACTGTAGAAGCATGCAATATGTGACAACATACCCTGAGCTCACTGAATACCCCACAACAATGAATGAACCGGTTTTACTACGCCCCGATGTGTGATCAATTCTTTAAAACTCTTGTATCTGTGGTTAGAAAAGTAAAATATTAATTAAAATTTAAAAGCACTTTTCTTTTTTTATCATATTGTATTCAAGTTTAATACAAAACTATGTGCACAGGTTAACTCTTTAGTCCCCGTTCTGGTCCAACCGCCCCAGTCTCTTCACTCATAGTTCTTTCACCTCTTTCTTGACTGGACCTTGGAGGTCCGATACCATTAGCGGCACACTGCAATGCGACAGAGGACTGATTTTTACGACTCTCGTCACAGCAGGGGGGGGGGGGGGGTAACAGGTGAAAGTCCGAAACACAAATACTTTATGCTGTTAAAAAAAAGAATTTTGCAGGGGTCTATTCCCTGTCTCTCTAATTATCCTATTTGGAGGGGTGAAAATGGTTTTTCTTTTCGGGTGGAAACCCGGTCCATAAAGGATATTCCAGAAAATGGGAACTAAAGAGTCAAGAATATTGCTATATAAGTTGTGATTTGCTTGAAGTTTCTCCAATTTTTTTCTTTTCTGATTTGCTTTTCTTAAGTTTCTATAAGATTATTGAATAAAATTAGACTGGAGTTTCTTATAGTGACTTAATAGTACACATATTAGTCAGATTAAAAAATGTTGATTTTTAATTTAAATATTCTGAAAAAAAAAAAAACCTGCCAAGATTTCTATTTATAAAAAGGTTCCAAATTGACAAGGATTTTATCATTTCATAGATTTAACACTGGAAGGTTTCAGTCAGAAATGTTGCCAAATTACATGTGCTTGGTATCCATATCTTATCTACTTTAATATAAATATGTGTCCTTTTAGTGACAGCAACTGTTCCAATAAATGGGGAAGAGGGGGGATTTTCTGTCCATTGTCCCTGATATTTACTTTTTATATTTTCCCTATTACTGAACATCTTATCAAGCAACAAATACAGAGTGGCCACAGAACCGGGAAATGTCATAAAGCTTTCTAATTCTGGAAAATGTCAGGGAACTTTTTAAAATTTCATGAAAATCAGAGAAATTTTGTAATGTTTAAGTCACATTCAATCATATTTTGACGCTATTCACATGGAAATTTGTAGTGGCAAGCCATTAGTACGCAATGTCCAGCAAAACTAATTAAATTTTTTTCTCTCCATATTATCTCTTTAGAGTACATGTTCTATTTGATCAGGGTGTCTAGACATTTGGAAAACCTAAGAAAATTGAGGAAATTTGGAAAAAAGTTTGCCCTAAAATCAGGGAATTTTTTAGAAATCTGTTAGGGAAATCAGGGAACTTTTTTTCCTGAATTTTGTGGCCACCCTGAAATATGAAAATTGATGCTTTTTATAACTACTAACCATCTAGCAGGTACAAACTATTAGGAAAAAACTGAAAATAAGTTATACATTTTATGTAAATTTTATTAATAAATTTATCCAAAATACTTATGTATATATTATTACGTACAAGCGTCCAATAACTTATTCTACATCCCAGTAAACAAAAAATCACAATATATTTATTTACATTAAAAATAACTGAATAACACTGATATCAAATTGTTAAAACTGCTTTTCATTGGTAATATTGACAGCTCAATTGAATTAATGCTGCATCTATTGTAGTTTCCATAAATATTCAAATGCTTTTGAAACTATGTTTCCAGACTTAGCTGCCGTCACCTAGAAAAAAAATATGCAAATTATTTACCATTTTTACCACATAACTATTATTAATTTAATGCAGGTTCAATGATAACTTAGAAATACATGATCAATATTTCAATAAGTATAAAATTGCAAGGTTCTGGTTAAATGTTTGTCAGCAACAGCTGTTTCTTTTCTGCTATTCAATACATCTGAGACTTGGTCGATGAGAATCTTGATTATTTTAGACCCAGAAATACTTGTACAGTCAAACCCTGTTAATGCGAAGTCGATTGGACTGCTGAAATTGTTAGCGCTAACTAAATTTCAAAAATTAAACGATTAAAGTTAAGTTTTAAGTACGGAAAATTGCTTTTACTTCACGTTACATGGGATTTCATGTTAAGCAATTTCTCATTAATGGCGTTTGACTGTACTTGAAGGACAATTCCGTTTCAATTTTTAAAGGGATAATCAGTCTGCTCCTGTCCATCCCATAGATCTGTTTTATACGTTAACCCTTTTAAAGCAGCGCGAAAACGGATGCCTGTGAGAAGATAACTGGAGGAATTTGACAAATTTACTAGGGGTTGGAAAAATGCTCATAAAAACCAAACTAAAAATTATATTTAAGGAATTCAAAATGCAGTGTATTGTGGCACTCAGCCTATAGTGGACGCCTAGCTTGAAAGAAAGATTTTAGTCTCGCCGTGCCGATGCGACACTTGAGCTATCTAATAACTATCAAACAGATTGCGATTACGGTTCCAAGAAACTATCCCGAGTTGAGATTCTACCTTATCGCTCTAGCGTATACAGTGCTTCGGCACCAACCAGCAGAAAACGTAATGAAAAAGTTCTAATAAATAATTTCTTTTTAATTACAATGCAAGGAATTTGAACCATTTATAACATTTTCTAAAGTTATTTTAAAATACAGAACTCTTGTGATGCGTAATAGGCACCGACACTTGTGCAACGATATATTGTCGTTCGGCACTAAAAGGGTTAAGTCACAATAACAGCCTAAGTATTATTTTCAAATATATGATGCTAACAAAATTTAAATAGAGAATTGTAAAATTTTAATTCAATCGAATTCTTCTCATAAATTGTGAGATTTCATTCGTTACAATAAATGTCGTAATTGCTAAACTGCATACATGACAATCATTTTAACGTTATATATCTTTTTTATACGTTTGTGGGACTGTTTCACTGATCCCTAACTGCAACTTCTGGATAGTGCATGCTTGGTTATTGACATGAAGCAACAGAAGGCTTAACCATCACCATAGGTATCTATAATAGCAATTTTCCTCCAAACCAGTTAAGTTAGCATGTGTGTGTAACCATGGGCAATCTATTATGTATGAACTGAACTTGGTGGCGTAACAGCCCCATGTGGGGGGGGGGGGGGATCTTGGCCTGCTGTGCCTAATTCAGCTTACTTGACCATGGACCCCGGAGTACCATACAGCAATGTTCAGATAGTCGAATGCGGAACCCCCAATGTTTAGTTCCCAAGTGCATGCTTGGTTCTCATTTAATCGACCCACTTAAGGGATGAAAGGCTGAGTCAACCTTGCCCAGTCCAGGGATCGAACCACAGACCTGTGGTGTGGCAGAGCAATGCTCTACCACTGTGCCTCATTACATAGTATAGATGGGGAGAAGTATTCAATTGGCTTCATTTGCTTGCAGAGCAGAAACTGTTTATAAGCAATCCAGAAGCTGTAGTGAACTCTTTTGATAGATGTTTCACTTGATGCTATTTCAACTTTTTAGAAAATTTTAGTCAAGGGCTCAGCATTGGTATGTTCTATTTAAAACATTCTTTTAAAAAAAAATGTTGGTAGAACTATTTATTGACATATTTAGAATTAGATAGTTTCGGCTATTCTTTATTCAAGTTAAATATTTCAAGGTGAAGTTTGGGTTTCTAGGTAATCTCAGAAAAATAAAAGTAATCTCTAGGAGTTTCCATAGAGGTGCTTAAATCCTTGAGACATTAGTGCATGAAAATTAGTCTTCAAAATTAGTTTTTTAACCACTTTTGATTAAAACATTCAATGCCCTGCATTTTAAAATATATTGATCTACACCTCTAGCTATGATTTAAAAAGCAAACAAGTAAAAAAAACACAACTTGTTATGCTAGCGAATGGGCTTACTAGATCCCATTGAGTTCGCTGTAGGAGGGATCTTTCGGCATAAAAGATATATTTCCGGACAAATCACAACTTTTATGGTAATACTGATAACCTGAGCACATAGAATTGTATTAAACCTAAATATACGTTGATAAAAAAAAAGCTCTTTTAAATTTTAATTAATACTTTACTTTTCTAACCACAGTTACTTACGAGTTTTAACAAATCATGTGGCTTTGACCGAGCTATTTCATGACGTCATTCACTTGGCAAATCACAATGGACAATTCCTGCATTTTTAAAAATTAAATTCTAATTGTTTCAAGAAGGCCATAAACAGAACAATTTTTGCTCAATGCCCTTTTTCTATTTTTTAATATGCAATCAAAGTTTCCCTGCGAGACGTTGGCGAGAAAACGATTCATTTGGCTCGAATTGAATGCGACGTCAAGGCTTCCCAAACATCTTGGCTTGAAATGCGACAGCGTAAATCAGTTTTGCAAGTTTCTTGCAAATTTCGCCAACCGGAACGGGATATGGCAATGGTCTACCAGCACCAACTATATCAACCCGAATTATTTAGCAAAAACCTTTAGATAACCATAGAAACAGTACGAACCCTTGACGTCACAGATTTTGTTTTACGTTTTAATCGGACTGGTTTTGAGGAATTTTTTTTTTCTTAATATTTAAATAACTAATTTTTTTAAAAGAACTTTTGCTTAAATATTTGGAATCGGAAAGAAATTCTTCATAAATATAAACTAATTTCACTCGCTATTAAAAAATGCAGGAATTGCTCATTGGCTCAGTTCACATCTCACAGTTTAAGACATTAAATGCGAGATTATTGCACAGATAATCAGTGCGTATAAAAACTGGATCTCGCATCAGCATAGCGTGTTCAATGTGGTCAGAGTAAATTGTCTTGGACTATAGCAGGGTTCATCGGTTCATTCAAACAGCTCAAGTAACGCTGTCAATTTTCAGCACTGATCTGCTTAAGAATAAAAATTACTGACATTTTTAATAAAAAAAAAATCAGCACCACTTTTTAAATTTCCAAGAAAAAGAAAAAATTGAAGCAAATTAAAATTTGTTAACGTAACAAATTTAAATTACAAAGTTAAGTTCTAAAATTTAAATTATCCAGGAGTCACGAATACATCTCAAAAGTTTCCCACTGCAATGGAAAAATAAAACTCATGTCCAGGAATAGTATCAGGGTGGCCACAAAAATCAGGAAAAAAAAGTTCCCTGATAATTCCCTGATTTTTTCCAGAATCAGAAAGCTCCCTGACATTTCCCTGATTTTCAGGTTCAGTGGCCACTCTGAGTATACAAAATTTGAGATAAGCATTATTTGGCCATTCTCATACATTGACTTCTTCAAATTCGACATTTCATTGTTTGCACAATAGATTTCATTTTGTTGAACATATTGAATAGTATTTTACCAATACACACCTGAGCTTGGCTACTTGGACTTTGATAGGCTTGAGTCAGAGGTCTGATATTTTTTAAATTAGGTTTTGTCGGTTCAAAAGTTTCTGCTTGAAAACTGTCATGTCCTTTTAAAAGACTTGTACTTTGTATAGAATCATCTTTGCAAGCCTCCATCAGATCCTTAAAAAGGTATAAATTTCAATAAAACCATAGAAAAAGTATTAATTAATTTTATAATTTTAATAACATAAAACTTAAATATTTGTTGAAATTTTATTAAAGAAAGTTGTATAATCACCATTTCTATGCAAGGTTTTACTCCAATCATAATGTTTCCACTGAAAACTTTTCCATTTTTGCTTAGAGCCTTTTTAGCTTGCAATTTAGACTGGTATCTTACATGCATCCAATTTCCATTGGGCGAAATCTAGAATTATAAAAGCATACTTGTTAAAGCTCTTTACACATGCAGATCTATAAAGTATTTTATTACAAATATGATTAGTATAAATCTTAATATCATGTAAAAGTGATAATTTTAAAATAAAAAATTTATACCTTATGTTCAACTATGTTTCCATACTGAGAGAACTGTTGTAAAATATAAGGCGATGAGGCAGCTGGAAACCTGAAAGGAAAAATGGGAATAACATATTTGAATTTTTATTGATTGCTACTGTTAAACAGTGCATAACTCATATGAAAAAGAAAAATACATGTTTTTTTTAAAAGGCGATGAAATTTATGACTTTTATAAATGAATCAATATAACTTTTTGCTATGTATACAATTATATGTTAACACAATGACGACAGGGAGATTAAGACTTTTCCCTTTCAGCTGCTTACAATAAGTTTTCCATTGATTTATTGGCACTTCTCATCAGCCACATACAACTCAGACTTTCTCAGGAGCTACTAATAAGTTAAATGCACATTGCATCCTTATTAACCGGTAATAATTTTAATTTGTGCAGTGTTTGAAATCAAGTTTTACGATTACATGATAGATGTAACAGATAAAACTTACAAAAAGAAGTATACTTCTTAAAACTGCACCAAGTTTAAATATATTTTGACAAAAACTAATATTTTAAGAAAAGAACACAAGACTCATTTATAGATTTCGATTAAGCTGAATACACAATCCGACTTAAGAATACATATTATCCGCAAAAACCAAATCAACCAACTTGGATACTAAAGTAATACAATTGAAGACGTAGATAAAAAAGGAATTTTAATAGTAAATTTAGATATTCATGGAACAATTCCAGAACCATGATTATTATAAAAATATGGTTTAGTTAATATATTAGGCATCTAGTTTAAAATCTCATAAACTTTTAAACATGGTCATTGATATTATCATATAGTAATTCAAAGACTTCAATAATACTAATTAGATACAACAAAAAACAAATACATCTAGACCTTACCCAAACACTGTTACCCATGATTCATCTAATTGATCACTGTTTTTCAGAGCTTCACTGAAAATTATAAAAATAATGTGTAAATATAACTTCTAAAAAAAGCATTTTCTGAAATTAAGTTAACCTCAAATACTGAATAATTAACTTCAAGCAATAAGAAGAAACTAAACTAGTTCATTTACAATTAAAAAAAAAAAAAAAAAAAAAAAAAAAAATTATTAATAAAAAAAGAGTTTTTAAAAAGATCTTATATGTATTGTCAATTTTTATACTTATTAACACAACGCCAATATCAAAAACCTTTCTATCAGCAAAATGTGTGGCAAACTATGTTTCACAATTCTTTATTTATTACAAATGAAAGTGAATTTATTCTCTCTCATCCAAATACCATTTATTTATTCTGATTCAAGTAATTTTACTATTTATATATTTATTAAAGAAAAATTAAAGAATTTATTAAGAAATTTTGGATAAAACAAGAAAGAGTTTCAACAAGTTTAACGTGATTGGATGACGGGAAGTTGGTTTATTAGTATTCCGTAAAAGCAACCTTTTATTGACAGTCCCAAAATTTGATAGAAGGTATTATCATTGACATCGAACCTATCTGCCAAGTTTCAGCTCGATTGGATGAAACCAAGGGGGTTATAATTAGGCCTCTGCAGATTCCGCCGCCCACCAACAAACACACAAAATCGAAGTTAATATAAAGGATTTAAAAAGAACCTTGTTGATCATAAGGTACAATGAGTAATGAATAAACATTTGTAGTTTATTCTACTTATAATTTTTTTTTTAATAAAATGGAAAAGCATTTGCAGAAGATGTTTTCAGGTTTCTACAATTTATTTTCAATACCAAATAACTCATTTAAATTAAAATGTATGAAAACATTAACCAACTACGATTAAAAATATGCAATACATACCCTTGAGTAAAAAATGGATCAATTTGTGCAGGAGATAAATAAGATGTATTTGTAACACATAAGGAATTGTTAGGAGACATAACATTACTAAAATTATGGCCATCAGCAACTAAAATGAAATTTTAAATACTTTAGTGGTGAATTGTACATAGGATTTACATTACCTGCAATCAATTAAGCTAATTAACTACTCAGAGTTATTATTGGTCCAAAAAATGTTTAAAATGCATTCAGAAGTATAACTTTAGATATTTAAGTACAAAAAATTTGAAGTTACCGATTTTACTTGTAACAGCTGGGACACTTTCAAACTGAAAAAAAAAAATAAAAAAAAATTGAAATGTATAAATTATAAATATATACAGATTTCATTAGTTTTAATACGTTACTAGCAATTTTTTTTTTTAAATGGCAAACATAACATCTATTGGACACAGAAAGAAAAAAAAAACAAAGAAAAAAAACACCCTTATCTTACATACTAAACTAATTTTAATATAGCTATTTCAATGAATGATCCCTTTAGCATGTATATGATAATTTTATTTGTTAAATAGTAACTTGCAGCTCCACTTGAGGTTCAGTTTTAGCATTGTCACTCACACATCTAGTTTTTACTTTTTTCTGGAGAGAATAATTAGATTCATAACTTATATTTCAAAGCTAAACACTTAAAATTTTTTTGCCAACGCCAAACATTTTGAAGGCGAATCCATTTGCAACAAATATTTTTTTTTTTAAAAAGAAGTTCATATTATGAACTCATAATTAACAATTTAATTATAATAGACATTTTAAACATAAGAATATTTAATATCAGGGTGGCTGTCCACTGGGAAATTTCTCAATCAATTCTCTCTCACTTGGCACTTTTACAATAATGCAAATGTAAACAATTTAAAATTTTCAAAGATATAGAAAACAAAAAACAATTCTTGTTTGAACTTCTGAAAAATACTAATTGAACATCAAATAAAAAACATGAGAGGCAAAATGTTGTAATTTTTTTGTTTTTGAGGAATTCTCATTTATAGCTTTTTATTAATATATTTAATTTTTTGATTAAAATTTGAAAAAAAAATTCTTGATATTTTCTTTATAGGATCGACTCAAGATATCACATACATAATATGCAGAAAAAACTTGATTCTATTTGAAGAGATTAAAACACAAACGATTTTATTAGAAACAAAACTTTCTTTCCATAACCACAGACTAAAAATAATATAAAATAGTTCCCCCCATAAAAAATATACATCTTATACACTTCAAAATAAAGCAAAAACTTGTTTTTCTTTATACAGGATTTTAGATATATAATGCAAATGGGGTCCTTTAGCTGAAATAAACCACTATATTTAAGTGGAAAAAGATTTATTTGTCACATTATATAAGCAAAAATTTACTCCAAGTGCAAATCCTACCTGAGAAATATTGAAAGATTTATTCTGATTTGGAGTACTGTACAGCAACCCTTGTATTGGAGGACCTCCACTTTTGACAGGATTAGGTGTATTTATTATAGAACTAAGGAAGGAATTAAAAATATATATACATACATATATACATACACACACACACACACATACATATATATAGTATTTGAAGGATTAAAAATTTAAGAATCAAACAAATAATATTAACAATAATCAGAAATTCTTTTGACAACACATGAGACATTTTAACTCTTTATCTACTTGTAAAAAGATTAGAATGTTATGTTTTATTAATATTAGTTGGTAGCTAAGTTAAATAGAAAAATAATTATTTTAGCTAGGTCCAATATACATTTATATGGAAAACAACAGACTTTTATGTCAGTGACCTATAAATGTATATTTGACCAAGTTTTGTGAGCCATACAGAGAATGGACAGTTCCCACAGTTTTAAAAACGAGCCAAATTAGTTTTTATTTATGAAGAATTTCTTTCTTATTCCAAATATTTAAACAAAAGTTCTTTGAAAGAATTAGTTATTTAAATATTAAGAAAAGAAAATGCTTCAAAACCCAGTCCGATCAAAACACTCAAAACCTATGATGTCAAGGGTTCTACAGTTTCTATGGTTATCGTGAGGTTTCTGCCAAATAGTTGGTGTTGGTATATTCTGTACAGGTTGGCATGATTTGTAAGAAACTTGCAAATCTGGTTTCCACTGCTGCATTTCAAGCCAAGATGTTTGGGATGCAGTGGCGTCAAATTCAATGCCAGCGGAATGAATCGTTTTCTCGCCAACGTTTAACAATGTAACTTTGATAACAAATTAAAAAAAAAGAAAAAACACATTGAGCAGAAATTTTAGTGTTTATGGCCTTTTCGAAATATTTAGAATTGAATAAACATTTTTTTAAATGCGGGAATTGCCCTTTGTCCTAATATTTGATTAGGACAATCACAAAACATGCCTTATGTTTTATTATTAGTTCAAAGACAGAGAAAATAAGTTTTAAGACTGACAAATAATCTAAAATCAAAGAATAAACATACACTTTGGTAAAGAAATTTCTTGAATTATAAGGCTTAGTAACATTTTACAATTACAAATTAATATAATACAAAAATTTAACTTGTAAGTATAAAGGAGTTTAAAAATTTAAGATCTGATCAAATGCAACAAGTATTGAAATTTGAATTTTTATTTTCCATTTAATATTGGATGATGACAAGGAGGTACTGATTTAAGCATGGAAGGAAAAGAAATATTAGGACACTTTGTTGTGACATTTTTAAACTAATTTTTAAGAAAGTTATCTATGTAGAAAATAAATTTTTTAATATATTTAGATGAAACTCTTTTAATGAAAAAAAATTTAATTGCAGCCAAGTTGAATGTTTTTGCTAACATGCTTTGCATAAAAATAAACACAGAAGTTGTAGAGCAAATATTTTTAACAAAACGGTAAAAAAAAATCCATAAATGCACCATTCTGGATGTAGATGACTGTATCATTAACTATTGATGACTGTATCATTAGTTAAGTTACAATCAGCAACTTGATGAAAAGTATGATTTTAACTTTTGTTAAAATTAAGAAGCATTTTGAAAACTTATAAAATTTGTTTCTTTTCTGCGCGATTCGAGGTAGATATAGAGATGCCAGCTTTTTTTACAGATTTTCCGTAGTTTTTCAAGATTTTTACAGACATTCTTTGAAAAACAAGGAAAAGAACAATAAAAAATTGGTGAGGGGGCACAGTGAGTTTTATCTTTTCCTGATCTTTTGCAAAGCTATTGAAATTCGCTAATATTTTCAATATTACCAAGATTTATGTGGTTTTCAACGAGTTTAACGCTGATGAAATATTTGCTATTGGCTAGGGCGCAAATCTCATATTCATTCATTGTAATGCAAGAGAATTGCAGGGGGTGCAGTGAGTTTTCAAAAAAATTTAGGTAAAAATTTTAGGGATAATTTCAAAAATTTCATAAACATTTTAGAGATAATTTCCCAAAAAGTTTTGGTCGTTGTTTAAAATTAAGGATAATTAAAATTTTTTTAGAGATAATTCAAAAACATTTAGGGATACTTCTTTTGAAGCTGATATAGGCTCCTAACACAGATATATTTTTTCCAAAGCTTGTTTCAATACCAGCAAAAAACTACCATTTTCAAATAATTGAACGTCAAACAAATTTTTAGCAAAATAACAGTTATATAATTAAACAATTATACTATTTTGACAAACATGCAAATTTAATTGAATCTAATTTTCTCATCTGAAGGAATATTGTAGTTTCTTCTTGTTTTGGAGGAAAATCAGGGTACTTTCAGGAGATTTAATTTTTTTAAAGGAATTATCAAAAAATGTAACTACAATTTTAGGGAAAAACAAAAATTTAAGGAATATTAAGGTGAATGTAACCCCTGGTATTGGCCATGAGTAAACTGTTAAAAGTAAAAATATGCAAAACCGTAGAAATTTTTTAAAAAAGTTGATACTTTTGTAGAAAAATTCAATTACAATCAATCATCTAATTACAAAACTTACTTTGTTGATGGAGAACGATAGGATATTTGCTGCTCTCGGAACTGGGAAACAGGAGTATTTAAGACTGATGGCGACTGAAAAACTGAGACATTAGAATTCTGGGATGTGCTCCAAGCAGGCGAGGCAACCTTTAAGTGATTATACAAGAGTAATTAATATGCACAAATATTTAAACAAATCATAATACATCAGTAAGGTAATATATTTAAATGTTTACTTTCAATAAGGCCATTTGTCCTGCTGTTTGAAGTTTAAACTGATTAGAATGGAATCTAAGTTATGACTACATTTGAATCGCCATCTATACTAATAATACTATTTATTAATAAAAAAAAATTACCAGTCCCTATTTTGTAACTTTATAGTTATCTACTTGGAGAAAATATACAGCATCCATCTGATTCAATACTCTCTCATGAATCTTGATTACTGTTAAATAACGATGCAAGGAATAAGCTTTCCACTGATCTGAACTATCACCCTACCAATCATACTCATTAAAATTAAAATAAATTTTATAATCAAATCAAAAGAAAAAAAAATTATTCTGTATGGATTGAGATGTAATGGAAATAAGCAATAAATTTACTAAAACAAATTGATGAACAGATTTTTTTTGTGCTAAAATTCAGACTATGTCATCTGGTGCCTTGATTGATCAATAGCATTACAAACTTTGAGAAGAGGTAGGGTGCAACTAGATAACTTAGAATCACAAAACAATGATGGGCCATAAATGAAGCACTGTGACAGTGTATGCAGAAAACAAAAGATAAAGAAAAGACACCATGTAAGTGAATATGCGATTAATACAATGAACATTGAAAAATATAACCCATAAAAAGAATATTTTTAATAAAAATCCTTTTTATGCATTGCCAATTTTATATTCATTAACACAGCGCCAATTCCGTAAACAACGCATGGTTGGTGTTTCAGGGTTCCCACTCTTTTTTCAAACTGAAAATTAAGGAGTTTTTAAGGACCCACAAATATTCATTAAGGACCTTTAAAAACACGACAAAAATTATAATACACCACAGTAAATCATGAGATAATTATTAACCTTCTCGTAGCACGAAACGCTTCGTGCCAGATATTTTTTGAGTTTTGAAAATTGCTAGTTTATTTCGCAGAAATGCTGACATCTAACGCCATCTGTTAATTCAGATTTGAATAAACAATTAAACATCACAGAAAAGCCAAAATGAAACCATGAACGGGAAAAGAGCGGATTGCACAATTAAATAAATAGACGGCAAAAATGCATCTCCGCGGAAATCGCAGGCTGTGCAAATTTTGTTACTTCAACGTTGCCTGCGGAAATCATGATATGCGCAGCGAGAGGGTTAAGTCAAATATAATAATAAACGACTTTATCTATGACTATCTTTTTTTTGGGGTTAGGACAAGAAGTAAGTTTTTCATACAAGGTGTCTATTCAATTTCTGTAGGTCTGTTTATGGAATTTTTTTTAGGCCTTTTAGAGACTTTCGAAATAAATTCTGAATAAATTAATGCAATTATGTGAGTCAGATGCAATTGTACTTTAAAATCACTTTTTTCATTGTTTACAGTCTAATCTCGAGAAAAGAGGATTCTAATATCAAATTTCAGCTTTAATAAACTGTTTTGTAAATAATTTTTTTAAAATTAAAACAAACCATACATCATGTCAAAATAGTTGAACATTAAACAAATACTCTATATTATAAATTCATTATTTTTGTTTTCTGAATACTTTAACTTTTAACAAAAATTGAAGAAATGAACAATTACTTTAAAAATATGTTGTAATGCAATTTTTGTTTTTATTTTTTATGTATTTGTCGATATGTGTATTAAAAAAAAACAGTCTCCGAATGTGTTGTTGGATTGGGGGAGTTTCAAATAATTTTAAACAATTATATAAAAAATTGCCATAGAAAGCAATTTTTTTATAACTATACATAACATATACATAATTATATATATATAAAAATGTAACATTGTTTTTCAAACTAAAATAATTCTATTTTACATACATAGCAGTAAAAATTACAATTTTATACAAGGATCTACAGTAAAATGGACAATTGGGACTAATTTCTTGCACAAAATTAAATTAAAATGTTCATAATTTCGATTCAAACCGAATGGAAAAACAGATCCTCTTGCAAACACACACACTAATCACGGCCATAACAGCTATCACATCAGTGGTAGCCCAGGTGAATGACACCAAAACGGCGTTGCAAATCTCAGAAATAGCTGCTACTAAAGGCTTAAAATTATCACTACTCCAATGTAAATATCAGCGTATATCATAACTTACATTAACCTATGTATACATATGGGTAATTGAAAGTAAAAAACATACATATAAATTTAGCTACAACCTAAATGTATTTGACGATTGTGTCTAATATTTTAATACAAGATTATTTTAAATTTCACTCATTCTGCATCAGTTCACACCAAAAGACGAAATTGATTATCATACTGATGTAAATTTTACAACGGTTAACACAACAATGGTAGGCTACCTGAGAGTATCCATAACAGCAACTCAAATCTTTGTAAAAGTGGTTATTGCATCAATGAATGGTTTTTAACAAGAACAACAGACTTATAACCACATCCTGAACTAAAATAAAGTGGTCGTAATAATAGCAAATTAATTTTTACTTACAGGTGAGGGGGCAGCTTCTCCAAAGAGGTATGGTGGCAAATAATTCTGACCAGCTTTGTTTTTAGGACTAGATACAGGTGAACCCAGAGACATAGGTTCAATGTGACTGGGACTGCTAGCATCTAAAACCAAACAATGTAAGAAAGTGAATACAGGGTTCAGACTAGATTGATAATATTAAAATTCAGGAGTTACTATGAGTTTTTAAGGAGTTGAGTACGGTAAATTCAGGAGTTAAGGGAAAAAAAATTACACATCTAACAATACAGTTTTCCCTCTATGCACCTGGTTGTCGAGAATCGTGGTACATTTTGGGACTGTCCGAAGGCTTTTCTTAATGACGTGTAGTGACGAAGCGCATGCGCAGTAGATTCTGAGGCACGGCAAGAATTTCGGATTTCAGAGACGTTTTATCAAGGGGAAAAAAAAGCTTAGTTAAGGTTTTACTAACCTTTTTACCCTACGATGATTGATTATAAGGAGATAAAAGAATTTCAGGAGTAGAAACATAATTTTTAGGAGTTCTAAGGGCCCTTTAAAAAAAAAATTTCCAGAGTTTTTCAGGAGGCATACAAACCCTGTGAATAAAACTTTTTTAACACAATAATTAGGTAATATTTTTAGTTTTGTTCGACAATTTGTAATATAAAATAAAAATTGCAAGTCGTTAAATGAAATACAAATAGTAAATATCGCCTAAAGTTGGTTGGTTGTTTTCAGATTATCTGGCGCCGTCAGCAACACGAGGGCTATAATGCGCCGAAACATTCGTCATTAGACAAGCCACCATACATTTACAAACACCCATGCCTAACACGGGACTCGAACCCGAAACCTCGCGGTCTAGAGGCTAGCACGCTAACCACTATACCGTTTGATCGGCAATATCGCCTAAAGCAAAAAGTAAAGATAAAACTTGAAAGTCATTAGTGCCTTTGTCATTTAAAAGATAAAGAAAAAAAATAATAATTTAAATCTATCTGAAAAATCAAACAAAATATGATTCAATTCCTGAAGGAAGTGAAGAAACAGTGCATGTTATAGAAGAAAAATAAACAAAAGAACATCAATTATCTGAAATACTAATCAACTAAAACATTGGTAAACCGGAGCCATTCCAGTTAGCAAATTTAAAATTCTTGACTTTTTTTTAACAAACTTCAGCTTAACTGTAAGGAATTTATTACCTTATGCAACATTATTTGCAAGACTTGCGATACAAAATATTAATGGTTTTGTGCTTAATAACAGTTTCTTTGTTTGACATTGCTTATATGACACTGGCAAGATTTTTAGGCAAAAGATCAGTTTTCTCAAAACAGCCCTTAATTGTTTTGATAGTCAGATTGGTAGTTACTCTTCCATTAACTGGGTACTTGTTGGCACCAAATCTAAAGGTTTACATATTTAAATGATGCGTACATACACTGTATTCTATAGGATACTTCCACGTAAAGATATAGTCCTGGACCAATCACAATTTTTAAAGTTATATTCATTACCTGAGCACATAGTTTTGTATTAAACTTAAATATATGTTGATAACAAAAAGAATATAAGCACTTCTCGGTATAAATTTCTACTTTTCTAACCACGGATACTATAGGAGTTTTAAAGAATTGGCCTCACGTCGTTCGCCAATCAGGGTGTAGTTAAACCGGTTCACACATTATTGAAGTTTATTCAATGAGCAAAAGTAAGCTTATTTCAATGTATAGGTAGTCAGAAAACTTATTCAAGATAAACCATCAGAAGTAGGCAAAGTATGCTAGCATTCTAGAGCAAGCGAGAAGGGTAAATATTCTTGAGAGAATAAGAATTGTAGTAAAGAAAATCTTTAAAATGAAAAGAAAGTTATAATTAACACATAGTGAAAAGAGAAAATTATAGACTCTACATTATAAATAGGGATGATATAACACACTCTCCTCAAGAATGGGTTTCAGCTGTTATTTGAAGCTAGTTTTAAAAATAGGAAAAAACTTGGTACACTCGCGAAGAATGTTATGTAAAAGCAGATTAACATTGCTTGCTTAAAACCAAATGTTGTCACTATAAAAGTGCCATTTCTTGGTTTCAAGTTTTAAAACAAGGTGCAAGTAAAACGTAAATAGGGCATCTCCTACTGACTTTTCAAAACCGCTGATTGGGTGTGCCAATGGGGAAAACTGTTATTGCTTGAGGGAAATATATCTGGTAAAGAATTAAGCCCAACAAATATTGAAGGACTGTTATGAAAGTAAGGAAAATACCACTATTAATAAAACTATAAGGAAGTATCAAGTTAAACAAGGATCTAATCAGAGTAATGATTCTCATGCTTGAAAAAAAACAATTTGTGGTTATTTTACCTCGGTACCGATGTTCTGTCTGAGCTAAAGGTGAAAACATAATTTGAACAATAGTAATCCAGAAAACTACGAAATTTTAAATTTTTTGCGGCAATTTATTGACACGCTTTTAACTTCACTTGAACTCCCTCTTCTAAAACAATTTTTTAACACAATAAAAGTTACAGTGAACTTCGTAGTTGCAAAATTATGGGATATCTCTAAATAATGGTCTTTGATGATGTCATGGATTTATAAAAAAGTTTGATGCCTACCTATATAGGTCTGTTTTGACTCTTTTCCTCAACAATTCTTTGAGAAAATTAAAATTACAGCTTGTTAAGAGTCTTTTTCTAACACTTATTTTCAAGGAATGATGCTGATGGTCAAATTATTGATTCTTTTATATTTCAAAAGTAAAAGTTCCATTTTAAATAGTCTCAAACCACCCATTTTATTGAAGAAGAATATCAATGATTTTTTATAAAAGAGTTATGAAAATGAAAGTACTATTAATCAGGGATAAACTGAAAGTTTTAGAAAAATGCTTAATGGAAAATATTTATGAATGTTAAAATCAGTGATGATAAAAGTTTTAAACAGTTTTCAAGTCGCATAATTTAAGCATTTGTCTTCTTGAAATATTAAATTTGAATAAATAAAAAACTTTTTTAATGACATTGTAAGTTATATTGAAATATTTTGTAAGATTTAAAACAGAAAGTAGCGTCTGCTCTTTTAAAAACTATTGGAATTAGCAAAAGATGTGGCAATCGAAATTTTACCTACTGTTGAACTCTGGGTAGAAAGTGAGCGATTTTCGGGTCGTCGGATATACAAGCGCTAGTCTGGTTTCTTTACATTGTGTTTTTAAATTTTTAAAGTTAGACTATCATTTGTAAATAATTCCATAAAACCAGTTCGAAAATTTGCTTCATGCTGCATTGTGTATTTTTCTTAATGAGGTTTTCGACTGAGTGAATTCCCCCATTGACGAAGCAGTCTTGTAAAATTATGCGAATTTTCAAACATTACAACCAAATAGAGAATCAAGTGTTTCAATTTACATTATCCATCTTCACTTTTTAAATTTAAAATATTTAAAAGATCCATGTGATGGAGAGCTAATAGTACAGTAGGTAAGTTTGTAATTAATAGTCAATTTTGTAATTCCTATCGTACTTACTATTTAGAAATAGCGCTGAATATCAATTCAAAAATTACTTTCTTCCAAGCTTATTTTTATTTCTGTTTAATTTCTGTTTATTTATTGAATTGTAAGTGTATTTTCAATCCATTTTCTACTTGAAGAATATAGTAAATTAATATTATTTGTTGATGTAAGGATACATATATAGTAGTATGTTTTCTAATAGGTCTTCAAAAATACTGAGTCCTGTTGGTAAATTTTACAAGTTATAAGCATTGTTCTCTTAATTTTTTCTCTGAGAAAACTTGAAAATTAAACCATGTTGTTATTCTATTCCTAAATCCTTTCTGATAAAGCCTTCAAAAAAAAAAAAAAAAAAAAAAAAATTCCCACACAGACAAAACATGTGTTTGTAAAACATATAAAGCTTTCGGTAAATTCCTAGTTCACGTTTATGGGTTGGCGCACTTTTGAAAAGTTGGCGACAAAGCCAGAATGTGGCCAATTCCGAATTCCAATATGAAAAATTGAGAAACGAACCAGTTCCATGATTTGTAGTATAGGAAGGTTGAAGCCAAAGCACGTCAATAAAAAATATGGGGTTGCCAAATTTAGAACTGTATCGCCTACAAACCGCGCCAAATCGGCTTGGCGATATTTTAACGTCAACTAGGAATAGACCAAGCTTTCATTCACGGTAATATAATTCATTTAAAAAATACTCAATTTTTTTTATTTTTGTGCTTGAATTGCTGGAAATAATGCATAATTTTGTGGGAAATAATGTCGTTATTACAGTTCCAATGTTAGTCATCAAAGAGTTTTAATAATACCTATAATATTGAAATTCTTGATTTCCTAAATCGCTAATTCTCATCTGCATTATGAAGCTAGAGCTTTTTGTCAAACTGATCAATGGTCTGAACTTTGATACATTGCAAATGAATACAGAGTGGCCACAGAACCTGGAAATCGGGGAAATGTCAGGGAGCTTTCTGATTCGAGAAAAATCGGGGAAATGTCAGGGAACTTTATAAAATTTCAAGAAAATCAGGGACATTTTCAGGCATGTTTTCCCGTTCTTCTGAATTTTGTCTCCATTTAACCGAAGATTTGTTGTGGTAATCGTTAGAAATTTAATGTTACGGAATAGTTTATACTTTTCATTTCCACCAAAATTATTTTTAAAAAATTGGCTTGTTATCTCCTTAGCATACATGTTCTCTTTGATCAGTGTGTCTACACATCTGGAAAACCTGTAAAAGTTAGGGTAATTTGAAAAAAAGTTTACGGTAAAGTCGGAGAATTTTTTAGAAATCTGTCGGAGAAATCAGAAAATTATCGGGGAACTTTTTTTCCTGAATTTTGTGGCCACCCTGGAATATATTTTACACCAGTGATAACATCTGCAAAGTAGTGGTAGAAGTGTGGGTAGACACTGGGTGACGCGTCTTCCCACTTTTCAAGAAAATCCCCATGCGTCTCCCCACTTCTGAAACCACTGAAATCCACCCCCTCCCCACTTTTAAAAACATTCATACCATCTAAAAACTATTAAATAAAAATATAATTAATCTTTAAATGTAGTGACACTGAGTAAAAATGATTTAAAGTTTTCAAATGTAAAAAAAAAAACTATTTTTATTAGCAAATACTGTTTGTTACACTGGGTCAAATTATAACTTTGGAGGAACTTTTTTTTTAAGTTAAATTTCTATTATTGTTTTATATAAAGACAATAAACTATTTAAAAAAAAATATATAGCTCTCTATCAATTTTATTTCATGAGAGTATGCACATTTAGAAGCACAATTTAAACCTAAATAAACAGTTATGTTTGTAATGTTGAATTATTACACTTCACTTAATCAATGTTGGTTACTTCCAAGTAGTCACAGAATGTTTACTAAAATAACAATACATTTTGGACCTTTGTTCCATGTGCTAGGAGGTTCTATTTCTTTACTAGATAATATTTTTATTATAAGATACAAAATTATAAAATTTATCGTTGGGGGAGGGGGGGGGGGGGAGAGATTACACTTGTCACCAACTTTTGGGCATCTCCCCACTTTTTTTTTACCCACTTTTACCACTGTTGCAAAGTTAACAAAACGACAAAAGCTTAGAAGTTTTGATGCAGTTCTTAAGATATAGGTATTTGAAAAAGGTAAAATTGAAAAAAATGTACTGTGTATTAAATCCTTCATACTACTTTAGTTAGAAAACTATTAGAAATTGAGTTTTGAAATTTATATAATTTTCTGCCTTTAATAAGCTTTGATATGATGCTCAACGTGACTTTTCAAAATTTGTAATTTTTGAAAAATATAAAAATTAAAAAAAAATTTATAAGTTTATATAAAAAAAATTTAAGTCTATTTATTTTAATCTTTTTTGAAAAATAATTGCTTCAAAGGCTTTAACTGATTACTCTTTGACCAAATCTTGTACTAAAACACCGAAAAGTTATTACAGAAGCTGCTGTGAATTTGTCCTGTTTTTAATCTTTGTACTTTCTAAAATTAGATTGAAAATTAACTAAATAGGTAAATAGTTACTTTCTAAGCATACCAACCAAATATTCTAATTGGAAACAAAAATTTAGTTAACCCTCATTTTGACTTATATTGGAGCTTTTTGCGAGCCAGATACACCAATATATGTATCATTTATTTTTATTATCGATTTGACAATTATATAGCACTTCTGAAAACTGAAAAAAAAATATTGATTTTTTTTACTGTATTAAAATTAATATCTATATTTGGTTTATTCTTTTTCAAATAATTGAAGAAGAAGAATTTTCATTATTAGGAAATTAAAGTCTAAAAAAGAAGTTAATATTTTGTTCCCAAAGTGGCAATGGGACTTGATTGAACTTTTAATGAAAGTATTTAAATTGTACTTCCAGGTTACTCTGTTTTAAGTTAATTGTGAGACGGTGGAGGTTGAAGTCGTTCAGTTTATTTTATGATAAAGTCGATGTCTGTCACAGTAATTGTTGCAGTCAATCTTAATAAATGGTCCTAATGAGATTCAGCTGAGTTATTCCTCTATTTATTCTTGATGAAAACCATCTTGCTGAAGGCTTCTTCATTTAATCTTTGGACATGTAGTCAAGAACCCTGTTCTACATAATTAACACATACTTGGACAAATTACAATTAGGTAAAAAAAAGTATGTACCTTGAAATTTGATTTTTTTTTAATCTTGTGCTGCTGGCGGGCCGTTGGAAAATCTGTCTCGTGCCAAATAAGGGCTGCGTAGTGGCTAATGCTGATTTACATGAATTCATTGGTGTCCCATTACTAAGTTTAGTACACAATTGAAGCTTTTGAACATGTTGTTAATACATGTATTTTTAGGATTCTCAATGTTGTGTATGTAGTTTTTCAAATATTAAAGCATCAATTGTTACCTAGGGTTTTAATACTGATAATTTTAATGCTAAATTTCAATTGATGTTTGTATGTTATAAGCTTTTTATTTTTTAGCTTACTTGCATTAATTACTTGAATATAACACTCATATTTAAAAGATAAAATAAATTTTGTCTGTATTGAATATTGAAGTATAGTAAAATTCAACAAACTTTATTATTATTGAAATAAATTTTTTCTTTCAATTACCCATATGTATATATACATAGGGTAATGAAAGTATAGCATTCAGAATTTTTTTGTTATTTTTTTGCATTTCTCCACGTTTTGGAACATCCTGATTTCAAAAAAGTGATCTAGAAAAAATGTCTGTCTGTGTGTGTGTCTGTGGTCAGCATAACTCCCGAACAAATTGACCTACGATGTTCAAATTTGGTATGAGGGTTAGTGGCGGCCACGGGACCTACCATTAAGGTTTTCGTCAAAATGGCGCATGCGCATAAGGTAACTGCCATCAAAAATATTATGTCTTTCAATGATTGCTAAAAAACGGCTCTAACGATTTTGATAAAAATCGCTGTGGTAATGTCTCTTAAGGTGTTCTAACATCCCCACCTCCGAAATTCCCACAAAAATGTTTTAATGGCGTAAAAAGTTGAAAAATGAATGCCTTCAACTCAGAATTCTCTTTCCTTGAGCATACCTCATCAACTATCTTTTTTCTTCTCCTCTCAGTTTCGCTTATAATAAAGGATAATATAAGGATTATCGAATAGTATATCGCCAAAATTATCATTTTGGCAATTTTTTTTTTTTAAAGACCCATACAAGATTTAAAGCAAAAAATATTGCCAAACCGGCCATTTATTCTAAATGAAGGACAAACGGTAAATGACACAAATCCACGTTAGTATTATTGTTTAATTGAAAGTTGTGCGATGTTCCACAACCCTAGTTTCTTATGTGTTATATTGTGTTGGAGTTCATTCAGAAACTCTCTCTGTTTTCTATTGAATCTTAAATATTATCAAATTTTTAAACCAAGAGTTTTCATTCCTAGATTCTAATGGGAGTTTGTCGAGCAATACATATTTAAGATTTAAAATGTGAATTACAAATTCTGTAGGAATTCTAACAAAAGTAATACCTGAATGTAGTACAGTGGAAAAATTGTGTCTTGGCTTTCTGGATGTTTAAAATGACTTTTTCCCAACTTTAACTTTGTTGCTAAAAATATTCTTAAATTAGCAATATTTTTTCTAATATTATAGGTTTATATCTCTGCTAATTCTAACAATATCCAATGTCTAAGCTACATATAAGCTAATGATATCAAAAAAGTTTCTTCATGTTCTGTATTAAATACCAAAATTTATTCACAAGTTTTGTCTGAATGTTACTGAATTTATGGATCGAAGACAGAATGCTCACCTAGCATTTTAGCAGACTTGACTCGATTTCAAACATTGCTGTTTTGCAAGCTTTTGTTACTAGACTTTTTTTGCTGCGATTGAAGCAGGCAATCCAGTTTGATACAGAGTGGCCATTGAACGTGGAAATCAGGGAAATGACGGAGCTCTGTGATTCTGGAAAAAATCAGGAAATGTCAACAAGCTTTCTTATTCTAGGAAATGTCAGGGAATTTTTGTAAAATTTTACGAAAATCAGGGAAATATTCTATTGTTGTTTTGAAGGTATGTTTCCAATTTCATCCATATTTTGGCGACATTTACCCAGAGAATTGTAGGGATAATCGTTAGAAGTTTAATGTTACGGATTAATTTAAACTTTTCATTACTGCCTAAACTATTTTTTAAAAATGAAATATTATCTTTTTAGCATAGGTGTTCTATTTGGTCATGGTATCTGCATATCTGGAGTACCTTGAAAAATTGGGGAAATTTATAAAAAAGTTTGCAGTAAAATCAGGATTTTTTTTGGAAATCCATCAGGAGACTTCTTTTCCTGAATTTTGTGGTCACCCTGTGATAGGATTCGTGAAAGTATGTAGAGCAACAGCATTCCACTTGCAGTAACTAGTGACGTAACGATGTAGGTTGAAGCCCTACTGCAAAAAAATTTCGGGCATGTAAAATTTTTCTTTCGAAATTTAGAATTGTTATCTAAACAACAAGTTAAATTGTTCTTTGTATTATGGTTGTAAGTAGAAAAATGTGGGGGAAATATGCCAAAATATGTCTTTGGTTTTTGGCAAACATCCCTTTTTCAGTTTTCTAAGTTTATATGAGCAACACAAAAAAACCTTAAATTTTATTAACTTATTAGAAATTGCCATGTTATGAAACATGCACCCGATGAATATTCATCTAAAAATATTTATCAGTTCAGTCAGTCATTTATTCCCGAAGAAGTTAAACACCTTGTTCTATCTTGTTTCTTTAATTTGGAATACTTTCATCTAGTTTTTGTTTACAGGGTGCCACTTAAATACTAGCAGATTCGTACTGGCCATAGAGTTGTCTGGTGAAATTACCAGGCCGGTCTGTGTTTGTAAAAAATAATTCAGTCCAGTACGGAAGGTTTTTTTTTTTTTTTTTTTTTTTTTTTTTAAATATAAGTAGTTGTCTTGCTTAGTGTTTTTCAACAAGTCTAATTATCCAACTATACAAAATTATACAATTATTTTATTATTAAAATTATTTTATTACTTATTTGAAATATTTTATTTTTAACAATAATTATCAAAATTTGGTTAATGACTTTATTGAAAGTTTGGGCCGGCATAACGGGCCCGTTTTTACGTACCAGTACGGCCCTGATTACTAACTATAGGCTCCACTAAACCAAGGCCTGACTTGTAACACTTGGGTCCCAAAACTCGTCATGTTTTTGAGGCCCTTTAAAAAAAATTGTGGAGGAGGTACCCCCAATATTTATTGAAAGTGTTTGCTGGAAGGATTTTCCTCTTTAGTCTGCAAGTTTATTAATAACCATTTTCTAAAGTTCAAAATTTCACTCTGAAAATCAAACAAAATGTAATTCACTTGAATATTTAGCTAATGTTTTTCAGAAATTTAATTGTTTAACTACTATTATTACTTTAAATCAGGATTGGTACGATTTAAACCATGGTTTAAACCAAATGATTTTTCCTCAAAAAAAAAAAAAAAAAAAAAAAAAAAAAAACACTTTTATTTTTAAGAAGAAGAAGAATTTAAAATTGTATTTTTATTTATTTATGATTAGATTTTTCTAATAATTTGATGTTATTAATGACTTCTATTTTTAACTGAAAAATTCAACTTTTTTTTCTATTAATTTTTAAGAAAATAATTCACTAAATAAAAAATTATATGAATACTATAGATGAAATAAGTTTTAATGTATTTAAAAATAAATCTTGCAATTAAATACTATTGAAGTTTTATAAAAATCAACTATAAGTTTTTGTATTAAACTAATAGATTTATTAATGTTTTATAATAATTCAAAATTATTAATTAAACTTAAATTATAGGCTGCATTTTAAATTAGTTTCTAAATTAAAGGTTTTGTGTTTTAACAACTTATTTCTAAACATTAAAAATATCATTTTGAACTCCTTATCACAATTACTGATGAATTTAAGAGCAATGTTCCATGTAATACTAAACAATTAATATGGTATACATTAAATTTAAAAAATAGTACCTCTGAATAAAATATTAAAATTTAATATGAGTTATGGGTTATTAAAATTTATTATGAGAAATATTAAAATTTACTTAGTATAAGTTATTTTCAAAATAAATATTAATTTTTATTTGAACATAAATTATTCTGGTTTATGTCAAATTTTATTTATATATATATGTATACATGTAATTAGCATGTATACATAGTTATGTATACGTATTAGCATGGGTACATATTGAGAGCAGAGTGGTCACAGATCCGGGAAAACCTGGAAATCAGGGAAATGTCAAGGCGCTTTCTATTCCTGGAAAATGTCAGGGAACTTTTTAAAATTTCATGAAAATCGGGGAAATTTTGCATTGTTTAAGGCACGTTCATCCATATTTTGGCGCTATTTAAGTGGAGATTTATGGTAGTAAGCTATTAGAAGTTTAATGTTATGGAATAATTTAAACTTTTCCTTACCAGCAAAACTATTTTTTAAAAAATTGTATATTATCACTTTAGCATACATGTTCTATTTGATCAAGGGGTCTAGACATCTGGAAAACCTAAGAAAATTGGGGAAATTTAAAAAAAAGTTTGCCCTAAAATCAGGAAATTTTTTAGAAATCTGTCAGGGAATTCGGGGAATTATCAGTATCAGGGAACTTTTTTTCCTCAATTTTGTGGCCACCCTGTGGGAGGTATCTAAAATGGAGTGCATAATGTCAGGGTTGGAAAAAACCACGTTTTTATTTAAAAAAAAAAAAAAACCCAAATAAACCATTTTTTTTCTTTTATTTATTTAAACCAGGGTGTTTTTTTTTTTTTTTTTTTTTTTTTTTTTTAATCCTTTCTAATTACTTATATACATATTTTAAAATAAATTTGACATTAACTAGAATAATTAATATTCAAATAATAATTAGTATTCCTTTTGAAAGTAATTTAAACTAAGTAAATAAACAATTGTGACTTACGTGGACATTCAAATTATAATTTTAATACTTTATATAGAGATAATATTTTTTTTAAAATTCAAAGTATGCAGTATAATACAATGATAATTGTTTACTAAATAATACATGGAATATTGCTCTTAGATTCATCAGTAATGGTGATAAATTGTTTAAAATGATATTTTTAATATTTAGAAATAAGTTGTTAAAGCACAAAATCTTTATTTTAGAAAAAATTTTAAATGCAAAATTAAACTATATATATATATATATATATATATATATATATATATATATATATATATATATATATATATATATATATATATATATATATATATATATATATATATATATATATATATATATATATATAGTTTAATTTATTATATATATATATATATATAGTTTAATTTATTATATATATATATATATATAGTTTAATTTATTATATATAGTATATATATATATAGTTTAATTTATTATATATATATATATATATATAGTTTAATTTATTATATATATATATATATATATAGTTTAATTATTTAATTTATACATTATATATATATATATAATGTATAAATTAAAACTATAAAACTTAAAAAAACAAAAAAACTGTCATTTAAGTTTAATAATTATAAAACATTAATATATCTATTGAATTAATATTAAAACTTATTGTTCAATAGTACCTATCTGCATAATTTTTTATTTACAAAAACATCACACAATCGTATAGATATTTCATTTAGCGAATTATTTTCTTAAAAAATATAAAATTCTTATTTCTGTATTCCATTTAAAAAAAAAATTTGGATTTAAGATTTTGAAAGAAAAATAAAAAGTTTTGCTGCTTTTTCTAAAACCTGTCACGCAACAATTGTACTACAAAAAAAAAAAAAAAAAAAAAAAAAAAAAAAAAAAAAAAATTCTCTCAACATTCGCTGTAGTTGTTTTTGCAGTAAGAAATACATAAACTTAATTCTATAACTGTTATATTTTCAATAAATTCCTTTTGAAATGGAAAACTTTTGGTTAAAAGTAGAAGTTATTTACAACTTCAAATAGTTTGAAAAATCTAACTGTAAATAAATATATAAAAATACAATTTTAAATTATTCTTAAACTATTCTAAAAAATTGGTTTAAACCGTGCCGACCCTGCATGATGTGTTTCAATACCTCCTCTCAATCTTACTTCCATAAGTTTTCAATTTATGTTTAAATACAACTATTTATTATAGAGATTCTTCATTAATTTTTTTTTTTAGAAAATAAGATAACAAAATCGAATATAAAAGAGGCGCATTTTTTGATTTTTAAAATCTCTAATTGTTTATTAATGTATCATTCTGAATTTTTGAGATGATTATTTTGTAATTTTGAATTATAAAAAATACTAAAATCGCAATGAATTTTTTCCGAAATTTCCGTTAAACGGTATAGTGGTTAGCGTGCTAGCTTCTAGACCGCGAGGTTGCGGGTTCCGAGTCCCGTATTGGCATGGGTATTTGTAAATGTATGTTGGCTTGTCTAATGACGAATGTTTCGGCGCATTATAGCCCTCGTATTGCTGACGGCGCCAGATAATCTGAAAACAACCAACCAAAACAACCGAAATTTCCGTAAAGACTGACACTGTAGGGTGAATTGCATCTCAAAAACTCAAAATGTTCTTGATTTTGCAATCGTAGCTCCAGTCTTTCCAATTAAAAGGTGTTGTAGAACCATTTATCCACCAACTATGCGTAGCTATTTCTTGACGTAACAACCTCACGTGTTCTCCCCTTTCCAATAATTTAACGTTTAACTTTTCCTCATTAATAAGTAAATTAGATTTTGATCCTGCATACAATGGAAAGCTTTCTCAAGTTCGTCACTTTCGATTCAAACCAACTAACCATTTTGAGAGATAATATGTCAAAACATGACAGTTACATCTCAAGGTTTCAACTGTGAGTTCTGGAATCAGGTGAATTTCAGTGGTGTCAGGCTTCTTACTTGCTCCAAAAATGTTTTTTTTTTTTTTAATATTTAATGCGACTATCTTGTAATTTTTTAGCCAACTTACTTATCATTATTGCTATTGATCATAGCGAAATACTAGTTTGAATCACTTGCCTTTGAAGTAAAAGAAATAATGTGTTGGTTTTTAATCTCTATAAGGACGGACTAACTCACTAACTAACTAACTGACTCACTCATCACTAATTCTTTCACTTCCCACATAGTCACAACTTTGAAAATTGGTACAAATGTCAACTAGGACATAGCAAAGCAAGCTATTCCTCTCTCAATTAACCTACTTTAAGGGGTCAAACGTTTCAAATGAAGGATATTCAAAAGTCCCACTTCCATTCCATTATAGCCACAACTCTGATGAGATTGGTACAAATGTCAACAAGGACATCAAAATAAAAAAGCTTTTTTTTATCTCGATTAACTAACTTGAAGAGGTCAAATGCTCCAAACGAGAGACATTCAAAAGTCCCACATCCAATGCAGGCATAACTGATACTTGGTACGAATGTCAGCAAGGAACAAACATAGAAAAAATAAGCTATTCCGAACTCGATTAACTAACTTGAAGAGGTCAAACGTTCCAAACGAGAGACATTCAAAAGTCCCACATCCAATGCAGGCATAACTGATACTTGGTACGAATGTCAGCAAGGAGCAAATATAGAAAAAATAAGCTATTCCGAACTCGATTAACCAAGTCAAACGTTCCAAATGAAGGATATTCAAAAGTCTCAATTTCCAATCTAGTAACAATCTTATTTGGTACAAATGTCAACAAGGGCAAGCATAGATAATGTAAGAAATTACGATTTTAATGAACCAATTTTCAGAGGTTGAAACAGGATCATATGTCCGAAATATAAATTGCATGAATGACTTTTGATAGCTAAAATGCAGACGGTAAATGTTCATATAGACTAAGAGGCGACTGCAATTTTTGGACCCCATCGAACATCATTCTGAATTTTTTATAGAAATTGGAGAAAAGGGAGTAGATTAAGAATCCACTGGTCTGCCGTGGCAAAAATGACCAAAACTGGTCAAAAATCGAGTTGGAATGAGTTAAACTAAAATCCGATTGCCAAATGCGCCATAACTTGCCAAATAATGAGCCTTTTTTTTATTTGGTAACCCTCACTCTTTAATTTTCAATTAAAAAGGTTACAGACGATTCGGATGTGTGGCTATGGCTTACTTGCATCTTTCACAAATGAGCCAAATTGGCAATAAACATTACATCACTGATGACGTAACTGATGCCGCCAATTTGGCTTACTTTGAAAAGATACAAGTTTTCCGAGCCAGGGATCAAAAATCGTTTGCGTTTTTTCTCATTGAAAATCAAAATGCAGTGGGTTGCCAGACGAAAAAGTTTGTTCTCTTTTTGGCAAGTTATGACATATTTGGTAATCGGATTTTAGTTCAACTCATTCCAACTCGATTTTTGATCAGTTTCGGCCATTTTTGCCACGGCAGACCATTGGATTCGTAATCTACTCACTTTTCTCCAATTTCTATAAAAAATTCAGAATGATGTCGATGGGGTCCAAAAATTGCACTTGCCTCTCGGACTAATAGCAAAGCACGAGTATTCTGCTAGTAAAGAATTTTCACTAGGAAGTTAACAGAAACCAGTTTGTAAGTCATTGATTTTCTGTTATTTGTAATAAATGTTGCATTTTTCCTTTCATGTACTCAATAGACTTGTGGTGACAGTTAATAATCTCGGCAGCCGAGGCAATACGCAAGATAATTTTGATACAAGACTCAAGGAATGGGTTTGACCTTGCGATTAATCTATACTTATACTCATGAAGCACAATGCATGTCTGTCAGGAGCTACCTAAAAGTTTAATAATATGGCTACCCTTCCAAGTTTTAGGTTCTAAATTATTCAAATTGGTTTTGTAGTTTTTAAATTATACGAAATTTGAACATTCAGTTATGAATCTCTTAGTCTCTCAGATAAAAAAGCAAAGATATGTTATTTGATTTTCAGATGCAGGAGTCTTTATTTGTAACTCAACAAAAGATGCTAACTTTTTAAATTATAATTTATTGTATTAGTAGGAAACATTGGTTTCTATTTGAATGCATACTTTTAGGTTGTTAGTGTCGAATTGTTTCCCCCTATTCTTCACTTCAGAAACCTCAAAATAAGTGTCTTAATTCGAGTTACTTGTGATATATAAAGGACGGTAAACGTTATTTTTTTTTTTCACTTTGAATTTAATTTCTCTCTACCTCAGATTTGTGCATTATCCGTTTACTTTCTCATGATAGAGAGTTATAAGTTACGATTTTGTATTTTGTTCAACTCTCACCCATTTGCTGTTATTTAGTGCGGTTCTGAAAATATCCTTCCTTCAGAGTAAATAAAAAAACAATATAAATCCTCCTTCTGCCTTCTAGGCTATTGGATTTCGGGTTACAATCGGAATGTCCCAATAAATCTCGTCAAAAGAATGTTTGTTCGCGCAGACAATCAAAGGTACAAAAGAAAGTAGCTAATAAAGGTCAATCAACATTGGGGCAATGAGACCATCCGTCTTCATTTCCTTTCCTTTTTTTCTTTGTAGATCAATTTTTATCTTTCTTTTATTACTTTATTACGTTCTGTGTGTTTAAGATGCTCGTAACAAACGTGTCGCCTAGTTACTGAAAGTTTATAAACTGTGCAGACTTTCGAAGTCATAAAGTCTTCCCTTGTAGTATAAATCAAAAAGTATTCTGTGTCACCGTGCTTAGTACACCGTACATTTATTTATACTTGTAGTCCGAGCAAGCTTAGGTTCGCCATCGAACATCATTCTGAATTTTTTTTATAGAATGTGGAGAAAAGTTAGTAGATCATGAATGTACTGATCTGTCGTGGCAAAAATGGCCGAAACTGGTCAAAATCGACTTGGAATGAGTTGAACTTGAACTATAATTTGAATAACCTGCCAAATAATGATTTTTTTTTATTATTATTTGGTAACACGCCGCGCTTTGATTTTCAATGAGGAAAGGTGTAAGATATTTCATCTCGCTGTCGAAAAATATTCGTATCGTTTGAAAGTGAGCCAAATTGGCGTCATCAGTGTCGTGATATTTATTGAAAACTTGGTTCACTTTCAAACAATTGGAGTATTTTTCGACCGTGAGGTGATATCATCTGCATCCTTCCTCATTGAAAATTAAAGAGATTTCAGGAACCAAATAATAATAATAATAAATGCTCTTTACTTGGCAAGTTATTCAAGTTCAACTCTTTCGAAATCGATTTTTGACTAATTTCGGTTATTTTTGCCCCTATAGACCAGTGCATTCATAATCTACTAACTTTTCTCCACAATGAACAATTCACGCATTTTTTAAAAATTCTTTTATTCAATTCTAAATGTTTCGAAAAGGCCATTCAATACGCTTTTCCTTTTTTTTTTTTTTTTTTTAAATTTGCAATCAAAGTTTCCCTTTAGACGTTGGCAAGAAAACTATTCATTCGGCTCGAATTGAATATGATGTCAAGACTTCCTAAACATCTTGACTTTGAAATGCGGCAGCAGAAACTAGTTTTGCAAGTTTCTCGCAAATCGCGCCAACCTGTACGGGATATGGCAATGGTCTACCAAATCAACGATAACTATTTCACAGAAACCTTACGATAACCATAGAAACGGAAGGATCTCTTGACGTAACAGATTTTGTTGAGTGTTTTGATGGGACTGCTTTTGGCTCGGTTTTGGGGCATTTTCTTTTCTCAGTATTTAAATAACAGGTTTTTTTTTAAAGAACTTTTGTTTAAATATTTGGAATCAGAAAGAAATACTCTTTAAATATAAACTTCACCCGTTTTTAATAAATGCGGGAATTGTCCATTCAAGTAAGTGTTGGTAGTGTGTCCAGTTCAAGTAGGCATTGAGGCACTCTCAAATTTCGCATTAAAATATTTCAATATTAACTGAATAACAAAACAAGGATGAAAAGTAGCTACGTATATTTACATTTTGTCGAAAGGTCCAGAATTCTAAACCAGAAAGACTGAAAGGCAAACTATTAGCCAAACCTGTTATTACACAGAAATTTATATCGTAACCGTAAACTTAGGAGGAGGTGGAATAATAAGTGCGTCACGAATTTACGAAATCTGTAGTTCATAATTATCGCCAAAAAAAGGTGCATTTGCAAAGGCGTTTGTTGAATTTAACATGATGCTTTGTTGTTAGAAAGCAAGGGGAAATACGACCATTATTCTATAATGTGGAGAGTTGTGGAATATTCGGCTTCTGAATTGCCTTGCTACTCTTTTTATCTGATTTTCCAGCTCTTTTCGACTGGGTTACACAATTACTAGATCCTTGATTTGTCATTCATTAATACTGGAATGGGCATTGGCAAAATCCCTTTCTAGGCAATCAACCCATCTGAGGTTGGGTCGGCTGCTAGTTCTTGTTCCAGTCATCGATATAGATAAACAACTGGATAGACTGCTCCATTGTCAATGCAAAGAGAAAAACGCGCCGGGGATTGCGAAGCTGGTGGGAAGATTAACCAATCACAGTTCACTTTTATAGCTGAATGGAAATGCGAAAAACTTTGAAAATGCTAGAGTATATATTTTTTTGCATATTATTAATAATTAAGGTCTACTATTGACATTTTTGGTGTGTACAACCCAAAATTTTATTTTCAATCCTCAGCAATCCGTATTTTTTATCCCACCAACGGCATCTAGCAACGGCTTCATTTTCCCAGCGTTAAGCAGTCTATCCAGTTGTTTATTTATATCGATGGTTCCAGTGGGCTTGGCCAAAAACATTTTCAGTGTTGAATGTTCTCTGTTCATTCTAATAATGTGGCCATCTCACTTAATTGTTTGGATTTTTACGTATTTGATGACGTCGGGTTCCTTGAAGGCAAGATAAAGTTCTAAATTTGAGCTAAGACTCAAGTACCTGGTCAAAGAGGGTCACGAACTCGCACTCGAATTACTTAAAAACTACCAAATTGTAAAGTAATTTTCCAATTCATTATTAAGCGAGATGTTTTATCTAACTAATAGCATTTTCGAGTTCTTGATTATTTCTTTTTTACTTGTTTTTACAACCAAATATTTTGTCTGGTTATTTTAGTGAATTTACATGGTTTATAAATCCTTTATATTAACTTCGATTTCGTATGTGGCGGTAAAATATGCGGAAAGCCAATTAACCCACTTGCCGTCATCAAATCGACCTAAAACTTGGTAGGTAGAATCGTTGTCGACGACAATGCATTTTATCAAGTTTTCATCTGTTCCTAAAAGGTCGCTTTTACCCTCGCTTCTATTGCTCTTCTGTAGACTAATTAACCCACATTCGGTCATCCAATCTAACGGAAACTTCGCAGATAGACTCGTTATCGATGACAATACATACTATCAAGTTTTTCCGGGAGAAGGGGAAAAGAGTTAGTTCATAGCATGTAATCGGGGGTTTTCTTCATATTGGTGATATCCTACACAAAGTCGATCTTCAGCTCAAAATCACTTAAATAAGTTGCAATTGCACATAAAAGTCAGCAATACATATAAAGTATTTATATTAAAAACTTTGTTTTTGTGGGTTAATTTTTAATTACTAGTTTGCTAGCTCATGACATGTGTTCAATATAATTTCTGGTTGTTTCGTCTTCAAAGGACCAGGGTAGATAGTATTTTCTTTACCTAAATACACCTTGCACCCTAATATGTTGCACAAATTGTCTGTATATATTGTAAATAGTGACGTATTATTTCAAAATTCTATTGTAATTTATTTTTATCCTATTTTATTTAGTAATTAATAGCGATTATACAAGTTAGAAAAAGGTGGCAACACCTAAAGTAATCGAGAAGTTTCGAGATATTTCGTTTCCGATAAATTGGCTGGAAATTTCGAGAATGTCTCACGCGCTTGTATATAAAGGACTGGAGAACGGGAAAGTTTTCAGATTGACTTCGGATTTCGTTGAAAGCTGATCGCTTTGTTTACCTATTGGAGTGAGCTTGTATAATCGCTGAATTCGAAGTTATTTTTGTTGAAGCTTGTGTTGAAGCTTGAGAGTAATTAAACTGTTGCCTGTGAATAAATTTTGTGAGTTTTCTGAAGAGAGAATAAATATTTTTAAACCGTGAAAACTGTGCCATCATTGCCTCAGTGGAAAAATTCATAACAGTGGTGTCAGAAGTGGGGTCAAGTCATCTTGAATGCCGACTACTAGAGGAATGATGGAAGACCAAATGAAGCAGTTGATGGAAATGCTTGCTGGAATGAAAGCCTGCCAAGAAACCGCCTCAGCCGAAATAAAAGAAATGAAAGCCTGCCAAGAAACCACCGCAGCTGAAATGAAAGCCGAACTTTCCGCTACAATCGCCGCCGGTCAAGCCCGTCAGGAATCTACAAATGCTGAATTCGCTGCCGCTATTACGGGTGATATTAAAGCTTTAGCATCCAAGCAAGAATCATCTTCTGCGTCCGTTGATAGATTTATGGAGCGCACAGAGAGTGTTCTTCAATCAATGAAGGCGGATATTTTGGATGTCAGAGAAGATCTTAAGACAGTGAGAAATGAAGTTGAAGAAAAAGTTTCCACCTTAAAGGAAGAGCAAGACAAATTCATTGACGTTGTAGAGGAAAGGCTGCGAAAAATGGAAACGCGTGAAGCTCTGGCCATAGCGTCACCTAATTGGGATAACGCTTCCATCCCCTTTATGGCGCCGCGCTCTAACATCAAAGTGGCCCCTTTTGATGGGAAGTCGTCTTGGCGCGTTTATCAAACGCAATTTGAAATGATTGCTTCTGCGAATGGTTGGGACGATACTTCGAAAGCATTCCATCTCGCAGCATCTCTTCGAGGTGAAGCTGCTGACATTTTACAGACACTACCTGAAGAGAAGCGGGGAGAATTCGTGGCGCTGGCAAGTGCGTTGGAGTTAAGGTTTGGGGAGCAACATCTAAAGGATTATAACAGACTGCAATTGAAAGTGAGACAGCAGAAGGCCAATGAAACTCTTCAAGAATTGGCATCGGATATAGAAAGACTGTCGCTCCTCGCTTTCCCTGTCTGTTCACCGGATGTACGATGCGATCTTTCTCTGCAGTATTTCATTGACGCTATTCAAGATCCCGATGTGCAACAGGCGGTAAGGTTATCCCAAAACAAAAACCTGAAGTCGGCCCTCGTGTACGCCATGAGAGTGGAAGCCGCGCAGCTAGCTTCTGGAAAAGACCGACGATATGTGCGTGGTGCATTAGCAGAGGATTCGTCTGACTTTGTCACCAGTAAGCTTCGAGAACTGGAAAGCAAAATTGATAGAATGATGAGAAGCTATCCCGGAGCCAGGGATCGAAGGACCAGAGTCGTTTGCTGGCACTGCAAACGGGAAGGGCATCTACGACGAAACTGTCTCGATTTGAAAAAGAGAAGGGATAACACTACCACGGATTCTCCACAACTGAATCTAAGAAGATGTCATCTCGCAGGGCAGAAGCTGCAATGTAGAACAGGTGAAGCCCCGACCAGTCGTTTCCACGTTTCATCCCGACAAGGAGGAAACCAGGGTTTATTCGTGAAGGGGGAGATCAACGGAACTCCATGTCGTCTAATCGTCGATTCGGGAGCGAACGTAACGATCGCAAGGACGGACGTGGCTCGTCGCCTGAACAGCCGACTCCTCTACACATCGCCCTCTGTTTCTCTACAAACTGTGTCCGGTGGTAATATCTCTGTTCATGGGAAATTGCAAGTGGACATTGCCCTTGGATTTAACACCTACAAGCACACCGTTTATGTTGCCGAAATTGTAGATCCGTGCATTCTCGGACTAGACTTTTTGAAGAAAAATGGGATTACGCTGAATTTTGAGAAAAGCCAGCTGCAAACATGGAGAGGCGAAGTTCCTTTGTACGATCTAGACATGAAAGAGCTGTGCGTATATCGGATTGTAGCTCATGAAGACAATGTCATAGAGAATGCTGAAGAGTCCACATCTATGGAAAGTACCTCTCCAGCCTCGGAGAGAGAACCGAAGAAAGCGACGTTGATGAAACCCTCCCAGGAAGTGGTTCATGTGGAAATGGACAAAGTTAGTGACGAGGGAATCGACATCCGTACTCCTGTTACAAGCATCGAACGGAGGTCCCGGGATCTATCAGCTGCACCCGCGGATGATTCGGACGCAATCTCAAAATCATATAACCAGCAAGATGGGGATCAGAAACTTTCACCGCTTCTGTTGGCATACGGGAGTGCAACTCACGAGACCACCGGATTTTCTCCATCTCTAACGATGTGTGGAAGAGACCTTAGGCTCCCCAGCAACCTCCTCTTTGGACAACCACAGGACACTCCTTCCTCGCCTGTCCAGTATCTAGATGATCTGCAGGCACGTTTGGAAGCCGTACATCGGTTCGCCAGAGAGAGAAACAACATCAGGACGGAGCGCATGAAGATCCGGTACTATGCCAAGGCCATGGACCGTTCATTCCAGGAAGGTGACAAACGTCGGAAAGGACTCTCCCCTAAGCTCCAGACGAACTGGGAAGGGCCGTATGGGATCCTTAAGAAGATCAACGACGTCGTGGTGAGAATTCAACGGACACCTTCCTGTAAACCTAGAGTTGTACACTACAATAGGCTAGCCCCATATTATGGTAGAAGTCATTGAATGGCTTAAGGACTTCACTGCCCGGGACGTGCAGTCTTTAAGAAGGGGGAAATGTTGCACAAATTGTCTGTATATATTGTAAATAGTGACGTATTATTTCAAAATTCTATTGTAATTTATTTTTATCCTATTTTATTTAGTAATTAATAGCGATTATACAAGTTAGAAAAAGGTGGCAACACCTAAAGTAATCGAGAAGTTTCGAGATATTTCGTTTCCGATAAATTGGCTGGAAATTTCGAGAATGTCTCACGCGCTTGTATATAAAGGACTGGAGAACGGGAAAGTTTTCAGATTGACTTCGGATTTCGTTGAAAGCTGATCGCTTTGTTTACCTATTGGAGTGAGCTTGTATAATCGCTGAATTCGAAGTTATTTTTGTTGAAGCTTGTGTTGAAGCTTGAGAGTAATTAAACTGTTGCCTGTGAATAAATTTTGTGAGTTTTCTGAAGAGAGAATAAATATTTTTAAACCGTGAAAACTGTGCCATCATTGCCTCAGTGGAAAAATTCATAACAGTATTTTCTTTACCTAAATACACCTGCATCAAGCCTTGCCTGTCAGGAGGGTATCCTTGTTAAGAAACAACTTTTACAGACCTCGAAACTGATAGCTTTTGTCCATCTTTTCGACTATTCGCGATGTTGTCAAAAAGTAAAATTTCTTGCATTCGTACTTCTTTATCTAAACCAGCTTTCGTCACTAACTTTTAGAGGCGGGCCGTATGACCTATGTTGGAGATTTTTCTTTAATTATTCCCAGTTTAACAATATATACCATTTCTGAAAATTGAAAGAAAAAAAAATGATATTTTTCTTATTTTAATAAAATTACAATTGATATTTGATTTTCTTTTTTTTTCTTCAAATGATCCAAAAATAATAAATTTTATTATTAATCAATCAAAGTCTAAAATAGAAGTGAATCTTTCGTTCTAAACATGGCAGTACGAGCTGACCTAACTTTTTATAAAAGTATTTAAGCTGTACTTCCAGATTACCCTGTTTTGTAGGTATCAAGTGTGAGACGATAGCGGTCGAAATCGTTCAGTTTATTTTACGAAATAATCACTATTTTTCCCAGTATTTGTTACAGCCAATCTTAGTAAATTGTCCAAATGAGATTCAGTTAAGTTGTTTCTATATTTATTCTTGATGAAAACTATCTTGGTGAAAACTTTTTCATTTAGTTTCTTCGGGCACATAGTGAAGAACTCTGTTCTGTATAGTTCAACACATACTATTTTGGACAAATTAAAATTATGTAAAAGAAAGAAGGAAAAAAAAAAAAAAAAAAACTGCATACCATGAAGCTTGATTTTTTTTTTTCCTTCCTTTTTTTTTTTTTTCCTTCTTCTTTTTTTTCTTCTTTCTCTTTTCTGTTTTACTGGCGGGCCGCAGAAAAGTTTGTCACGGGCCGCGTAGTGGCTAATGCTGATCTAAACTATTAAACACAGTATAGATTTTTCGGAAGCTGTCCCCTCCTTTCAAGCTCCAACGCTGTGAAATTTCAGTATATTCTATATAGGATTCCCCTGTTTTCCAAACGATTTAGTCCTTTAATTATACTAAACTTCAACTTAACTAGACATCACTTAGACGGTAGATCGTCACAGTGCTCATAGGTATATAATCCATTTTGGCGGCGTGAAAGCATAATGTTCGCCAAACCACAACCCTATAGAGAACAAAAGGTTTGGCGAGAATTATGTCTTCACTCCGCCAAAATGGATTAAATACCTATGAGCACTGTGACGATCTATCGTCTAAGTGATGTCTAGTTAAGTTGAAGTTTAGTATAGTAATTATTATTTAATTAACCACAATTATGCCATCATTGTTGAAACTCTTTCCTTTTGGAGAATATTTTTACAAATGTGAATAAACAAATTAATACATCGTGAACTATTGTTCGATCGATTGAATTTTGTGTGATTTGGGATAATAGTGCTAGCAATGTTATAAAACGGACTTGGAATAGTTCAGTGGAAATACCGAACTTGAATGTAGCTTTAAAAGTTAAAAAACTGGGTTTAATTAAATTCACATGTTTGTTAATACTCAATAACACATTATAATAATATAAAATTGCTTGGCTTCTGAAATGTTTCGGAAATTGGACGTTTTTTGCTGGTTTTCATCGCTTTCGCGTGAAGTTCAGCGAGCTGTACTATGTCTGATTAAAATTGTCGTTACAGTGAAGTGCTGTACCCTTGAAAAATGAAATACACTTTTGTGATAGATTGAATTTGTAATTTCGTGTTTTAGATCCATTTAAAGATTTTTTATTTTTTTTTTAATTTTTTATTTTTTATTTTTATGATTGGCTGGATTGATTGGTTCAAAGTAATTGCTTGATTATAGACCATGATTCAGCTATTCACAAACGCATATTTTATGTTTCCCATATTCAACGGTTGATTGTTATGCTGTCAAGTACAAGTTCTCTTAACCACGATATTCGTCTATTAGACTTCTTATCCCTGCCAATTTGGCGAATTCGAGATGTTCCCGTTGCACTTTTAACATCTGCCAAGAAGGCAAACGCTAATTTTTACTGCCTTTCTAGTTTTTAATTGAAATATTATAATACTTCTCTTTAAATACACTAATTTGCTCGAAATAAATAAAGGGAATATAAAAATATACTTGTTTTTAATTCAGAGTGTATGAGTCGATACAGGGGCGTACTGGGACATAAATCGGCCCGGTGATTTTAGATTTATATCGGTCCAAATTTTCAATAAAATCATTAGCCAAATTTTAATAATTATTGTTATAATAAAATTACAATGATTATTTTTAATAATTAAATAATTAATTTAAATATTGAATAATTAATTTAAATATTAAATAATTAATTTAAATACTAAATAATTAATTTAAATATTAAATAATTAATTTAAATATTAAATAATTAATTTAAATATTAAATAATTAATTTAAATATTAAATAATTAATTTAAATATTAAATAATTAATTTAAATATTAAATAATTAATTTAAATATTAAATAATTAATTTAAATATTAAATAATTAATTTAAATATTAAATAATTAATTTAAATATTAAATAATTAATTTAAATATTAAATAATTAATTTAAATATTAAATAATTAATTTAAATATTAAATAATTAATTCAAATATTAAATAATTTAAATATTAAATAATTAATTTAAATAATTAAACAATAATTTAAATAAATAAATAGTTTAAATAATTAATGTTTTATTAGTTACTTTTGATACAGTCAAACCCCGTTAATGCAAAATCGCTTAACATGAAATCTCGTTTAACGCGAAGTAAAAGCAATTCTTTGCACTTAAAACTTAACGTTAATTTATTCGTTTAACGTGAAATTAGGTTAACGTGAACAATTTCGGCAGCCCAATCGACTTCGCTTTAACGGGGTTTGATTGTTGTGGAATTATTTTAATAATTATTTAATTGAATAAAATTTTCTCTGTCTCTACTATTTATTATACCTCCTTTGAGTGAACTTGGTTTTCATTAACCAATAAAAGTTCGTTGCAAAAATTAAAGCAAAAAAAAAAAAAAATCAAGAATATCTATGTCGTGTATTTCACGATGTTTATTAGAAAATAGTATCGGAAATTATGTGATCTATTACACTTTAAAAGTTATAAAATAAGTAAAGTGTTGCAATGCGATAATATATAAACTTTATTGCATCTATTTTGTAAATACGACATAAATCTGTAAAATTGAAGTAATATCAAATTTTGAACATTTTTTAAATATGCAATCTACCAGGGTGTCTCAAATTGGACTGACGGTTTTCAAAAATGGGGGAAAAAAACTTAACGTTCTACTTGGGGAACTACGGAATTTTTTGAATGAAATAGTTACAGAAATCATCAATAGATTGTGCTACTAAAAATTGAGCTTTTTGAAATTGATATATAACTTCAAAACTACATCAAAATTTAAAAAAAAAAGTTGTGATTAAGTTTTAGTAAGATATAATCTCTGTGCTTGCAAAAAAATTTAAATTTCTACAATGGTTAATTTTCCGTGAAAAGGGTGACCCTTGCAAAAAAAAAAAAAAATAAAAAAAAAATCTTTGACGTATAACAACTTTTAAACTAAAGTTCGCTTCTAAATTTTTCTTTTCAGCAGATTTCCCAAACATTTCTCTAGAAATATGCAAAATTTCTTTTTTAAATTCAATAATTTCGAGTATTCGCGACGGAAAAATTCTGAAACTGTGTTCATTGAATTTTAATCCTTATCTTTTTTTTTTTTTTTTTTTTTTTTTTTTTTAGTCTAGATATATTTTTGAAAATTGTCAGCCCATTTTGGTATCCGCTCTGTATATCTCGCAAACTAAACTAATAGTTTAATAATAGATAATAGTTCTGGTGTGAAGGATTGGTATTTTCATGCATTGGGATTTAAAAAAAAAAACGTTTGGGAAGGCACCTACTTATGTTGAGAACAAAAAAGCTTCAATACAGGAACGACCCATTTTTTATAGACACTGACCGGCCCGGTGATTGCGCCGGACAACACTATGGCCAATACGCCCCTGAAGTCGAATAATTAGTTACAGTGTAACACTGATTTAAGTTTAGTTATATAGGGTTAAGATGCATGTGTACGTCACAGTCAACTGGTGAATAAGTAAATACGTATTGTGATTTGCTAATGAAAATTGGAATTTGTTTTTAACGGTATTTTGTTATTTTGATCATAGACTCGACTCGAGTGTTGCCATGCAATGAAACTCCACTTAAAATAACCCCTTGAATAAAGTCCATTATCAAAAAAGGCTGATTTTAAATCGGTTAATTTTTTTATATTAAACCAGAAAATATTTTAAATCTCATAAAACAAAGCCGGAAGAAGTGAATGCAGAATTATTATTCTACTTTCTTTCGTAAAGGATCATGATTACATTTTCTTTGCCCACATGCACTTGCATTGGGCATTGCTTGTCGGAATAGTATCCTTGTTGGGAAACAACTTTTACAGACTTTTAAACTCTTGTCCATCGCCTAACTTTTCGATAATGTGCGATACTTTTAAAGCAAGTGTTTGTACATTCAGATGAATTACTAAATCGCTCGAGAATGGACGTTATACTACTTTTTAACACTACACTTCTCCTTAAATCAAAATTTCATTTCATCGTATAGTTAGTTCTTTTTCATGGTGGTGCAAGTATTCGATTTCCGTATTTTCGATGCTTAGTTACTTAGCTGGACATCATTATTAATTTATGAAACTTTAATTGTTTTCTTCTCACATACTTATGAAAATGGATTTTAGCTTGAATATTTTGCGACTAATTTGGTTAACAAAATCGTCGCTTAGCTATTCAACTTGGAGATATTTTTCAAAATTTTGCTGCATCGGCGATTTGTTCTTAAAATATGCGCAAGGCAATTTTTCTGTATCGAAATAGTCTGGATTTTTTTTTTTACTATTCTTGTTATCAAATGTCCCCAACCCTTTCAGGCTTGTTTTCTTAGCTTTCAATTATTTCGAAGCGGCTAACAAGCATTTATAAAATTATCATTTATAAGATATATCTGCTTAAGATTGTTAGCTGATCGAATTATAGAAATTTGATTAGAACATTTACCAATCAGATGTCTTGTAATTGAAAAGTGTGTGATTAAGTGGTGTCTGACATTGTCACAATCCAACTTTTTAAAAAAACAAACTAGGAATCTCCCGGAGACGTTCTAGAAATTTCATCGTAAACAAATATCAAATCTTTTAAGACAACCCAGTACCAACTACTGCCAAAGATAACACTTCCTGGTCAATGTTTCATATCTCGACCGATCGATTTCTTAACTCCTCTAAACTAACTACTACAAAAACTCATCCCAACAAAGAAACGGAATCTGCCGTTCATATCACGAAGCCATCAGTGTTCCATTCGAAGAAGCGTCGAACTTCTTTTCAAGTGGGGGATACTAAAAAGAAAAAAGAAAAGAAAAAAAGCGCCAAACGCTTAAAAAGAAGAACACACCTTTTGTATTTTAGTTTGGTTTATTCTCTGGTGTTATATTGTAAAGAATCGCCGTTACATATATGTATCAATGTATCATATAACACGCAAAAGCCGGTTTTATCTGTCCATCCACAGCCGGTTCCACTTCTGGGTTCTTGTGGAATTCTTTAAGCCTCGAGGGAGGGTTCCATACTATGTTGGGATTCCAGCTCATCCATTTATTTGCAGCACCGACTTTACGCCTCATTTCGCTTGCTGCTCATCTTTGCAGTGTGTAATGTATTTCTTGTTTATCGCGCGCGGCTAAACGCTTGGCTGCAGTTCCATTCTGTTGCTAATGTATCTTTTTCTTTCATTTTGGCGCTCTTTATTTTGGAGTTTAGGCTCGTTCTTTAAGAACTAGCCTCGCATTGTTTTCGAAGGATAGTTTTGTATCGAATTCTTTCTGTGGCCCAACGATATTTAGATGCCCTATATCGATCTATGAATTCGTTGATGGGTCACGCGCAAAATTCCCTTCACGTGTATGTTTTTAATGAAGCACCGCTATGGTTGGAAATAATTGAAGCAATCGGTGTACCATTTAAACTTCACGGTTATCTGAAATGGTCATTATGTCAATAATGAGAAAATTAATGATTTGTGATGTATATTCTTAACATATTTGATCAGTATCTTAAACTTCCCGATACCAGTAGTCGTTTTTCTCGATAGAAGAGTCTCTTTTCAACTATTTGTTTTGAACGATACTGTTGGTCTGTGCTAAAATAATATAATCCATGAAAACAAAGTTTTTAGTTTAAATTCTTTTTATGCATATATCTTATATGCTGTAATCTTGATGCGCAATTATAACTTATTAAGTTCGTATTTAGTTTTTATAGTGTTTGATCCAAGTTTCAGCTCGATTGGATTGTGGGTAGTGGGTTTATTAGTAATCCGAAGCCCCAATAGAAACAAGTGTAAAAGCTGCATTTTAATGATAGTGAAAGCCCCAAAAACTTGATAGAATGCATTGTCATCGACATCAAATTTATCTGCCAGGTTTCAGCTCGATCTGATGAAGGCAAGTGTGTTAATTAATCACCCAAAGTGACAATAGTTGCGTTTGTAAAATCTATCTTTTATTGACAGTGACACCCCCCCCCCCCCAAAAAAAAATTAATTTATATAATGCATTCTTATCGACAACTAAACTATCTGTCAAATTTCAACCACAATGAATGCAAGTGGGCTGATTAGACCTCCGCAGATTTGCCTGCCATCCTCACACAAAATCGTTGGTATAATGTATTGAAAACTTAGCAGATGCTTTATAGCGGCATGTATTTCATTGACAAAAAATTTCGTATCTAAATACGTGTTCCAATTCAATTTCATCTTTTCGATTTAATAAATAAATGTTGAATGCAAATGCATATAATTTTTAGCTTAAAGTCTGGAGGACTATAAAGTTCCAAAGAAGGTTGTCTTCAATTTTCGCCACCATTGAACATATTTTTTGTAAAAACACTCTAAATGGTCAGGCTTTGTATTGTATGTCGTCAACCTAAGTAAAAGAAAAATTCAGTCATTATTTTTCTTTAAATCATTCATGCATAATATCTGATCCTGATGTACCGTAATAAAACATTTGTAGAAACGATCTTTCACTGATAGTTTCTGTAACAATCCAACTTGTTTAAAACTTGAAGAATATTATCTTTTTTACTTTTTATTTGTAGCTGATTACCTTCCCACATTCCTGCACGCTAAACGCATAGAGTTCAGCTCCATGCCCATGCAAATTATTTCCGGTTGCATATTTGTATGCTTTCATCTGCAGGAAATGTAATGGAATGTTAAAATGCTACTTTTTTGTTTCATTCTCAAACTTTGCCCTTTTTCTTATCGTTCACATTATGTCTCGGGTTGATTCGGTCATGCCCTTAGGTTTTTGTTTTTTTGCTAACACGTAATTAATAGTTTCTCCGCTGTTCAGCTATTACCGGAAAAATCAACTAGCGTGTGTCGCTACACGATTATATATCAGTGATTATGCTAAACTTCAACTTAACTAGACATCACTTAGACGATAGATCGTCACAGTGCTCATAAGTATTTAATCCATTTTGGCGGAGTGAAGACATAATTCTCGCCAAACCTTATAGTCTTTTGTTCTCTACAGGGTTGTGGTTTGGCGAACATTTTGCTTTCACGCCGCCAAAATGGATTAAATACCTATGAGCACTGTGACGATCTATCGTCTAAGTGATGTCTAGTTAAGTTGAAGTTTAGTATAGTCTGTTAATATGCCTCAACATAAGAAATTACGCAATAAGCAATTAAATTTCGGATTTTGACATAAGATTTGGAATAAGTTTCGTAGGTCTTTATTAAAAAAACAATGATTTAGGGTAGTGGTTAGCAAAGAACACATGGAACACTTTGGTGAAGCTTGGAAAGCTTTGCAATTAGTGGAAAGCTGATTTTTGTTGGCATCTTATATATTATTATTTCCCGCCTCACCATCTTTTTTCTCCTTTTGCTGCGATCTCTTTTTCTCTCTGTAAAATGAACCAAAATTTATAAATGATATACCAATTTAAAGATTAAGATCTCCGCATCTGACGAATAGTTTATTTTGTAATTTCACATTGTGTTATTTGTTTGAAATTCGAACTTTTAAAAGTCAGAAATAGTACGAAAATTCTAGGAAGAACTAGATGGCAGCTCTACAGAAAAGAGAAAGTCGCAATCTGAGTAATAGACTGAGAGGCGACTGCAATTTTTGGACCCCATCGAACATCATTCTGGATTTTTTATAGAAATTGGAGAAAAGTGAGTAGATTACGAATCCACTGATCTGCCGTGGCAAAAATAGCCGAAACTAGTCAAAAATCGACTTTTAATAAGTTGAACTAAATCCAATTGTCAAATGCGCCATAACTTGCCATATAATGAGCATTATTTTTTATTTGGTAACCCTCACTCTTTAATTTTCAATTAAAAAGGTTGCAGACGATTTGGATGTGTGGCTATCTTTCACAAGTAAGCCAAATTGGCAATAAACATTACATCACTGATGACGTAGCTGATGTCGCTAATTTGGGTTACTTTTAAAAGATACAAGTTTTCCGAGCCAAAGATCAGAAATCGTTTGCGTTTTTTCTCATTGAAAATCAAAATGCAGTGGGTTGCCAGACGGAAGAGTTTGTTTTCTTTTTGGCAAGTTATGACATATTTGGCAATCGGATTTAAGTTCAACTCATTCCAAGTCGATTTTAGATCAGTTTCAGCTATTTTTGCCACGGCAGACCAGTAGATTCGTAATCTACTCACTTTTCTCCAATTTCTATAAAAAATTCAGAATGATGTTCGATGGGGTCCAAAAATTGCAGTCGCCTCTCGGACTATAATCTTATACCTCTCAGCAATATCTAGCTCATTTGAATTTCCAAGAAAGTATTTTCTCTAAGTTATCTTAAATGAACATAACAGACTGCAAAACTGGTCCAATAGTTCACGAATATTTGGTTTTTATAAAGCTCTATTCTTGCTTTCTTTAGCGAGTTGTAATACTTCAGAAGATCTATGTTCTAGAAACAATCTTAAAAGAAGTTACTTTCTTACTGCATCAAAAGACGAACAACATGCTACAAGAAAAATTCGAAACCACCAATATTTATTCGCATTCCGAACGACGAACTTTTTATTTATCCAAACTATCGTTTGGATAAAAAAAAAATTAAAATTTACCTCCACCCCACCATTCCATGAAACCCCCTACAGCTTAACGGTCAACCAGCGGCACGCACATTTGCTCTTTTTTATCTTTTGAAATATAGAAAACGCAATCCACTTTCCCTGTTTCTCTCCCTAAGTACTCTTCTAAAGGGATTTTCTTTTGTTTTTCGCATTCCATCATATACCTTCTTAAGCAGAGAGTTCGTGCGAGGAAAAAGTAGCCATGAACCGTTTCCATGGTGATGGGATTTTATCCATGTCCCGAAGAAGTCTGGAAGGTACAGCTCACAATAGGATTACTCCTATGAAATGTAATGCCGCCAGGATTACTTGTGCTTATTGCTTGTCCTTTTCTCTCTTTTGATGTTTGCTTCTTCGTGATTTCTTCGCTCGAGTTTCGTTGCTTGTTCATCCATGGGAGTTTAAGATGGGTTAATGATGAATAATTCTTATGTAGGGTGTTTGTTTGTGATGTTATTTGTTGTTGATGTGCTTTTACTTTCTCATCCCTCAGAAGAAAAAGTTTACTTTCTCATCCCTCAGAAGAAAAAGATGGGGGGGGGGGGGTCATCGGTTTAGGTGGAATGTGCGATGCTCATGCTTTCTTAAGTTGTATTTGCCTTCTTATTAAAATAGTTGTACTCATAGTAGCTCTTGCGTGCATAGCCACACGTTACCGTGTTCTGAATATGAGCTGAAACACTCGACTTGGCAGTTTTTTACTTTTAACTATACTCATATGTATACATAGGGTAATGAAAGTATAGTATTCGGTCAAAAAAACGCGTTCGATTTTTTGGCATTTCTCCACGTTTTGGAACATCTGATTTTAAAAAAGTGATCTAAAAAAATGTATGTCTGTGGTCAGCGTAACTCCCGAACAAATTGACGTAAATAAGCGTCGTAAAAAGTTGAAAATGAATGCCTTTAACACAAAGTTCTCTTTCCTTGAGCATACCTCATCAACGATCGTTTTTTCTCCTCTCCTCAGTTTCCCTTATTAGAAAGGATAATATAAGAATTTTCGAAAAGTATATCGCCAAAATCAGCAGTTTGGCAAAAGTTTTTTTTTTTTTCTTTTTTCCTTTCCCTGGACACATTCAAGAACTATCGCCATACTGGCCATTTCTTCTAAATGAATGATCAAAATGCACAAACGGTACCTGACACAAATCCACGTCAGTATTATAGTGTAATTGAAAGTTTTGCGATGTGCCACACCCCTAGTTTTAATTAGAAATCGTATAAATGATGGAATTGTGATATTTTTTACATGACGACTCATTTGTTGCTGTTGAACACTTCTTAAATGTGACAACTGCGATATTTGCGCCCTTCAGATATAGATCTTTGTTACTTTTCTTCTCCATGTTATCTCAATTAGGTTATGGCTAAGTTTCTTGTTTCTTCTTTGTTAACAGATTGCGCTCATTTTTAAAGCAGCGAATATGTACTTTGTATAAAAATCCTATGCACATTGAATGTTCTGAAACGTAAAATATTTACTTAAGATGATTGTCTTTGTTTGTCTCATTTTTTGCAATCTGTGAGTTTGTTAGAGGAGATGATAAACCCCCCTCCCCTGCCCTCTAAAGCCGCCCCTGAACGTGACATAAATACAAAAATCTCAACGGTGTCTGTTCGTCTGTCACGTTAGGAATTATACCTTCAATAAGTTAAAAACAGATTGCACTGAATTGAATTGATTGGAACTGGGAACTCGTTGGTGGCTTCGGAACACTTGAGTTATAAAAATTTTGAATTTGCAAGAGTCTGATTCTCGAGCATTGATATTTTCATTTTTTTTAACTTGAATAGTTTTATTTTTAACAATGGTTAACGTAGAAAATATACACAACTATGGTTATAACATGGTAGATACTCAGTTTTAATTTTATTTTCCGTTGCAGCAGGATATTTTTATTTTCAATAAACTTATTTAAGTGTTTTTTAATTGAAGCTTCTACTCTGCAGCTATACGTCTATGCAAATGGCATATCTGTCTGTACTTAGTCAAAAAATTAGAAATTGGCAACTAATTTTGACGCCAAGTATGTTGCTTGTTCGCCGGTGTTTTTTTTTTTGTTTTTTTTTTCCCCTTCCCCTCCACCTACATTTTTAAAAAAAATTTTTTTATTAAATATTGTTAAAATATAGCCAAAAATGCTAAACTGGTACGTTTTTTATCGTTTCTGTTCTATTAATATATCCTAGGATGGACAATTCCCGCATTTTTTAAAAACAAGTGAAATTAGTTTATATTTAAACCTAGTCCGATCAAAACGATCCGCTATAGCTGTGACGTCACTACATCCATTCGTTTTTATGGTTATCGTAAGGTTTCTGCTAAATAGTTAGTATTTGTTTGGCATCGATGTTTGGTAGACAATTGCCATAACCCATACCGGTTAGCACGATTTGCGAGAAACTTACAAAATTGGTTTCCTCTGCTGGGTTTCTAGCCAAGTTGTTTCAGATTTAGTGACGTCACATTTGATTCGAGCCAAATGTGTCATTTTCCCGCCGAAATTTAACAAACGATTTTAGGTTGCAAATTAAAAAAGAAAAACGCTGCTAGCTGAAATTTTTGTTTTTATGGCCTTTTCGAAACATTTAGAATTGAATAAAATAATAATAATAAAAAAAAAAAAAATTAAAAAAAAAAAAATGCGAGAATTACCCATTGTCAAAACAATCGAACTCTAATTTTTGAAGTATTTTGGATCAACATTATGCGTTGGTTCTTTGAAAACAAAAATCTTGGTGTCGAGTTGTAGGTAATTAGAACAGGTATTTATTTAAAATGAAAACTATCAATAGTGAATAATTTTTACCATGTAAATAATTTTTTAATAATTACCAAGTGAGAATACAATCTCTGGCAAAATTATTTCTCCATTTACACCAGTAATTTTCAATCTTAGGATAGCCACGGACTACAGATTCTTGTACGCATAAACACTAATTGGAATTGGAATAAATTTGATTGGATATTTTCTGACACAAGAACTATAATTCTCAAATGTTCACTTAGTGTTTCTCGCAGATGAGGCACCAATGATTTACCTGAGCTATTGTCATATATTGTTTTGGAAATTGATGCGAGTATGCGGGCATACTGAAGATTGCGTGCCATGAAATCTGTCCCATTTTAGTTGCAATATTTTATTCGAAATAAACGAGCAACTGGTTTCGCGACGAAGAAAATCGTTTGATCCAAACCTGGAAATCGCCCTTTCCCTTCCCACATGTTTATTGCCCAAAGGAATGGTCCCGAATAAGGAATAAGAAAATAGTATTCCGCTTCCGAGATGAAGAACGATCGATTTATCGACCACCACTCCCCCTCGACTTCTACGCAGAGTAAACGTCCAGTCCCTACGCAATAATGACGTCATTTTCTAGTTCACTTCCCAGATGACGTCATATTTTCTCATTCATTCATAGTTTCTGGAAAGGGGGACAATGTGGGCTACGGTAGCGGTCGTTTATATTTGTCTTTTTGTCTGGTCTGGGGGAAGGGTTAATTGTTGCATTTTCTCCGAAGATTTAACGATTCTCAGTTGCTTGGAATTGTCTTTATCGGCGTCGCAATTATGGCCTGACGTTATTTGTGGATATATTGCCGATTTGGGGTGATTTTCTGTTTTTGAAATAACTTTGTGTTATTTAGACTCGCGATTTAGCAACTTTTAAAATTTTATTTCAAATGTTTTCTCAAATGTTCTTTCAGTTTTAATAAAGCATTTTTGATGAAATAATCTTTCATAATTTTCCAGCACAAAAAAAAATAAAAAAAAATTAAAGAATCTCATTTTAATATTTCTTTTTTATTTTTATTACTAAAAGCTGCAATTTACTAAAAGAACAACATTTTAATTTTGTCTTAGCCTTTGTCTTTCATGTTTTTGCAAATTCTACTTCTAAATATTTTTTAGTAAAAAGATTTTACTGTAAAATTACAAATTACACTATTTTATTAATTTTAAAAATTACTATTTTGTTAAAAATTAATACATATTCTGTTTTAAGTCGTTAAAAATTAATAAATATTTTGTTATTTAAGTTGTTAAAAATCAGAAAAAAAAATATTTTTAAAAAAATTTAGAAACTACATCATATGAAACATCCACTTCACTTTTAAAGATTTTTTTTTTCCTCCATAGTCCACTTAAGTAAAATAATTTTTCTTTTAATTTCATCTTCTGGAATTCTTCTATCCTTTATTTTGGATGTGAAGGTACTTAAAATTAATTTGCATTGGTAACAAGATTCACTTTTCTGCTTAACTCAGTGTACTATTAATAATTAATTTCCTTTGTTTTGTAATTAATGAGATATCAAGATTTAAGTAAACATTCAACTTGGTGTATTTATCTGTTGCCAGTGTTCTCTGATTTTTATCCAAATAATTCATCCACAATCTTATTTTGAAAAAAATTAAAGCATTTTTTTTAAAAAAGTAACTTATGCATTTTCTCTTTCTTGGGTTTTTATCCTAAATTATATTATAGAGTTTGATAACAAAATGACTTTAAGTCCAACTTTTTATATGATTGTAGAAGCATTGGATTTTCTGTAATTCTTTGTCTAGTACTAACACAGGTTTCCCACAGTCATTAAAAGTGCTTAATATTTTTTAACTTGTTTTCAAGGCCTTGAAAGTGCTGAAAATGCTTAGTGGTACTTATAAGTCCTTGAAAATGTTTAGAGGTCCTTAAAAGTCCTTAATTTTTGTGGATGTTGTGTGCCCAACTTCAAAACTTATAAAAATATAACTCGGACTTGCTACCCCGCGTGACCGCCACTTATCTACACCGTATCGGAATTTTCTGACATATTTGTATTACTCATCCACCAACTTGTAATTTTTTTGGTAGAATATGCTTTATTAAAAATTTATATATAGACATGATGCCTGAAATTTTTTTTCAAAGGTCCTTAAAAACATTATTTAGGTACTTAAAAGTCATTGATTTTCATTCTGTGATTTGAGTGGGAACCCTGTAACATTGTCTCGTTTGAATAAATCTTTGTTTGAGTTTGAAAAATAAAATTGGCGCATTAAATGATCTGGAAAATTTTATGGTACTTTTCTAATTGTGCTTTTTTTTTCTGAATGTGTTTGCAGGAGGGTGGGATGGCCCCAGTGCTTCGTCACTGTCCCTGCCTACGTCCCGAGAGTGATGATGTACGACTTCTAGACTACAGTCATTCCAATCTAGACGATGTGCCAAACGAGGTATTCGGGTACGAGAGAACGCTTGAGGAGTTGTTCCTGGATGCCAACCAAATTAAAGATCTTCCAAGGGTGAGACAGCATTTATTTCTTTGGTGTTTGTAATTAACCTGTTCTCCTGTTTAGATTCATTTGGGACCTGTAATAGAAATTTTTCAAAAATTTTGTATGCATACTATCAAGAACAGAAAAAAATTAATATCACTAAAAAAATTTAAAATTTATTAAAAAATATACATGTGTATAAAATAGTTCAAATTTTTGCTATGATGCTTCAAAGACAATTATTAAGGTCAGGTATTCAAAACTTTATTAGATTGGTTTTCATTTATTTTAAGCAAACTTAAATTATAAACACTGTTTAAGATGTCTTAACATATTTTTAGTACTACACTTTAAAAATTGTTTAGCATAAAAGAAAATTTATATTTCTACTTTATTTTCGTTTATTGTATAATTCAGTTAATTTTTTGGAGTTGTGCTTAGTAGTTAAACAATCCAATTAAGAAACACATTGTTATATTTGAGTATGGTTTGCAGTGTAATTCTTGTAATGGAAAAGATTTTAAAAATCTTATTATTTTTTTAATAATTTAAAACTTCACTCATAAATGAGACTGATTCTTATTGAAGGAATTCTAACATGTACTGTATAATATGTGTAAAATGTCCTTTTTTAATTTTATGTTTATTTTATGTTTATTTTTTTTTATTATTTCTTTACTATGACATACATTTTACTATAAAATAAATACACTCTCATAATACAAAGTTGTTTTATTTTCTCATTTATAAAATATGTTATCAACGTTTAACCAGCTCTGAGTATATTAAAAAAAAATTTAGCTTAAAAGTATGTTTAATGAAATTATTTAAAAGTAGGAAAAAAAAAAAGAAAAAAAAATTGATTAGGAAATGTGTCTACACTTAATATGAAACCAAAATTTTTACCTTTATATATACAAATTATTGGGTTATCTTGCTGACAAGTAATAATTCAGGCTCTAATAAAAAGCACAACTTATTTTAAAAGTCATTTCTGTGTGTTTTACAAACTTTCATATTTAAAATTTTAATACACAAAATTTACATACTAGATTGCTGTGAAAATATATTTATTATAGATTTGTCAGAAAGTTTGTTATAATAATTTGCTAATTTCTGAATTTAATTGATTGAATAGAAATTAAATTAATTTTAACTATGCTTAAAAGTTTTTTAAAAATTCTTTGTTGTAATTTGAATTTTAAAAATTGTAAATGTACTGTTACTTGTCCCATGTAAACAACTTTGTTTCTCCTGAATATTTAGCATAACATTTATGTATAACTTGAGATTTGTATGTTTATTGTTGAATTATTTATTACAGCCTTTATTCCACTGCCATGGCCTAAGAAAATTAAATTTAAGTGACAATGAAGTACAAACATTACCTCCGGCAATTGCTTCACTAATCAATTTAGAACATTTGGATATAAGCAAAAATGGTAACAATTTTTATTTTAATTAGATTCTTTGTAAAATTATTATAAAATAAATATTTAAACAAATAGAATTCATTATTAGTTCAGTGTGTAGAACATTAGAGAAATATTGGTGAATTTATAAAAAAAATTGCTAATTTTTAATGGTTTACATTTGTGTTTTTATAAAACTACCGGTTACTAGAAATTCTCTGGTAAATATCAGGGATATTCAAACAGTCTTCCCTTTGAACACCATATTATTAAAAAGATATTTTAACTACTCCCTTTTTTTTTGCATTTTATAAATTTTTAAATAAAATATATTTGCCTTTAGTGCAAAGACTGTGGTGCTGTAGTTTATTCTTTAAACGTTTGTTATGAAATTATTCAGTGAATACAACCACATTCATATATCTATTTCTGGATGAAACCAAAATTGACAAACAATATACCAATTTAAAGGTTAAGACATCTACTTCGGATGAATAGCTTATTTGCAATTGCAAATTGTCTTATTTGTTTGGAAATCAAAGTTAAAAAAAAAAGTCAGAAATAGTAAAAAAAAAAAGTCAGAAATAGTAAAAAAAAAAAATTGTGATAGTGTACAGTAGACGGAAGCACCATAGAAAAGAGAAAATCATAATTTAAGCATGCTAAGGAAACCTTAGGGATCGTATTTCTCAACAGTAGAATACAATATTTAACTATGACCTAAAAAGTAGTTGTCCAAGTAATCTTAAACGGGATGAATACCCATAAGTCCACTAGTTCAACTAAATTTGTATCTTGCATGAAAATCAATTAACCACCTTTGTTTTTTTTTATCGTAACAATAATGCTAACAATTGAAGCTATGTGTGAAACAAATTAATAAATTATTACATGGTATCACAAACCATCCCCACTGAGAATTTCTGACTGTTTATATCACTGCTATTTCTCACTCTATCTGTAGATTTTTATTTTCCTATGATGCTTTTATCAGCAAATTTTTTAAATTAAAAGAAAAATTATGTTCTAACCATCCGTGTGTTCTTTAGGTGTTTTAGAAATTCCAGAAAATATAAAAGGATGCAAGTGCCTTACAGTGATTGATGCGAGTGTGAACCCTTTAGGAAAGTGAGTATTAATTGTGCTTTCTTTAAAATTACTAAGGTGATCTACCCAGTTCTTTCTACCGATACCCTACTTTTCGTAATTTTGACCTTTCTATGAAAAGTTTTACTTCATTCACTGATTCTAAGCAAAATCTCCTTATCAAAACCCTTTTCCTAGAAGCCTATCCAACTTGTTCTTGGCAGATCGACAGCTGCAAATTTTAGTATCTTATCAAACATAATTTTTAGTTTTTTTATGTAGATTGTAGGGAATGAGAAACTAGAACTTTAAAAATATATACTTGTCTGTTAGGAGGAAATGCCAAACAGCAGAAAAACGTTCAGTATGTCCACGTTCAACTATGTCCACAGGTGAAAGTTTTCAGCATTTTTACGGATTTCCATAAATTATTTTATTTTCGATTACGGAAGTGTCCTAGTAGGAAAAAGTTCTTCTTCAGTTCTTGTTTTTCAACAGCTAACAAAGAATTCAAAACAGGATGGGCGTGTTTTTAGACTTCCCCAAACCACCGATGAAATTAAAACTTTTTCCCAGCATTTTTCTTTATTGTCATAGCCTATTGGCATTATTTGCGTTGGTTTGTGATGGCCATTTTGTTGAGCATATTGTAAAGAAATGACCACTATTCCGGTAATTATGGTGGTTGTTATCGCCGAGAATCACGTTGCGCGAGGATCATTTTCATCAGATGTTACGCTGATATAATAGTCACTAACACTATCGCAGAAATTTGCACTTATCAGACATGCTACAGTTCAACTGAAACATGGATTTCAGGCTTTTTTGACTAAAATTTCGATAATTCCTAAAATGAATACAAATCTGCATTACAATTTGATTGGGCTTGTCTGCAAATCTGGAACCATTGTACGTTCAGACTTCCCCAAACCTCCTATGTGATTATCACTTTTCCTGGTAATTGCCGGCCTCTGTCTGCATTATTTACATTGGCATGCGAGTCTGACAGCCACGCGTGAGCACGCTCACTTCACCAAACCTTCGATGTATTGAACACTTTTCTTGCACATTGATATATTGAATTGGCTGGTATCTTAAAGGTTGATGTGTAACTTGTGCGCATAATTAACACATCATTAAATCAAGCCCTTGTTTTCTTCACTACAATTTACCTTTTCTCTAAAAAAATCCATACATTTTTTTTTTCTTACTTTCTCCCATGAATATGCCATAACATCCATATAAAAGCATTTTTCCCACTCTTAACTTATTGCTTTTTAATATTCAATAAGAGAGGGTACATACAATTTTACTGCTCTGGTGTGAGATACTTCTTTTAAAACTGAGCCAAACTAACAAGGTTACTAGTTATGTCATGAATGACATAATATGTATTGCTAACTTGGCTCAGTTCAAAGCCAAGTTTGCAATAAATATTAGTATTTAGCAGCAAGTATTTTGTGCCAGATTAGTAAAATCGTATGTTCACTTCCTTATTGAAAATTCAAGAGCAAATTATTACTAGATGAAAAAGGATGTTCTTTATTTAGTAAATTTTTGTTATCAATTCGAATCCAACCAATTTGTAGTTGGTTTTCGAATAGTTTTGTCTATTTTTTCTGGGGAAGACGAGCTTGTTCTTAATCTAATTGTATTTCTCTACATTCTCTAAAAAATTCATAATGATGTTCAATAAGATACCTAACCTTGTAGCCATCTATCAGTTTATTTTTTAAACTTATTAATTCCTTAAAAAGAAATAAAAATTGCTGTACAAATTACCTTATGTAATTTTTCCCCTGAATGTATCAATTTTTTGTTAAAATCTCCACATTACATTTTTAAATTATAAATCCTATTCAAGTAATCCATAACTGACATGTAACGTAACAAACTTTTCCAATTTTATTCAAAGTGCAAATTATGTTTCTATCCTATATAAATAGTATATGTTCCTGTTTTAACACTCTTCCTATTTACCTACTCATGTCAGTATAAACAGTATTTTCAGCTAATGGAATAATGATTCTTTTGTTCTTATTTTTTTTTTTTTTTTTGATAATTTTAAATTGTTAATTAGGTAATTTAGAAAAGTTAATGGTAAATCAGTTATATTTTTTGAGGTGCCAGTAATTAGCTTGTTTTTAATTATATTTCTTTACAGATTGCCTGAAGGATTCACATTTCTCATTAATCTCCATGAACTTTACCTAAATGATACATTTTTGGAATACCTCCCAGCAAACTTTGGAAGGTTTGTTAACAAAAAGTTCATTTTATTAAGTTTAATTAGTTTTTAAATGTACATATAAATGTACCTTGTATTCAAAAATAAAAAAAAGTCAGGCAATATTTAAACATTTTATTTAAAGATAAATATTGGATATTATAATGATTTATTTCAACTTTTATATTCTTCTATAACTTATTTTTAAATTTATTAAATTTTTTATTATGATTTTCATTTTTTAAATAATTTGTATGTTTGAAGTTTAACCTGTGAGTTTATAATATATAGTGCGTATTTATAGTATTTTATTTGGTTATCTTTATAAAGAAGGCCACATTTTTTTTCTCTTTTAATTTAATGTTTCTTTTTTGTAGATTGGCTCATTTGAGAATTCTAGAATTAAGAGAAAACCATCTGAAACTTCTTCCAAAATCCATGGCAAGACTTGTTGAGCTCGGTAGATTAGATATAGGACAGAATGATTTTGCAGAATTGGTAAAGATTTTTTTTTTAATTAATATATATATTTTTATTCAAAAGAGTTGTCAATTTTAAAATATTTAAATTTTGAACCTCTAGAAGTGATGCACGTGCAGTATAAACAGTATTTTCAGCTAATGGAGTAATGATGCTTTTTTTACCAGAATAAAGAAATAACTGAATTAAAAATTAAATTTTACAATTATGTATGTTAGTAATGTAAAATGATTATGAATTACACTATTTTAAAAAAGTAAAATTATTTTATGGTGTTATTTTTATATCTTTAAAAATATATATTTCAATGCTAGAAGCTTCTACTAAATATACTGAGTTGGCTGTATTCATATTCATCAAAGTATTTTAAACTGAGCTAAAAAAAAATATTAAGACTATCTCTATACTTTCTGCTTTTTTTTATTGGATTAATAGTTAAAATTGCATGTTTTTCTTATATTTCAACTTAAAGACTTGCAACTTTTTCATTGCAAGAAAATAATATCTTCTTTTTATTCTTAAAAGGAGTTGAAACAGATTTTTTTTTAAATACCAATTTTGAGATTTTTACATATTTTAAATCCCTTATTTATTCCCTTTCCAAACATGCATAAGTTTTTTCTGTAACTTAAT